>CM032881.1:14851183-15308683 GCA_019176425.1 Megalops atlanticus
GGCTGCTGTTTACAGTGTAGCTCTGCCAAAAACACACAATGCCCCACGCTGTGATGGTCTCTCCCACCACTAAGCAGGAACTCCACAATTCATCCGATTTTAGAATGTGCAAAATTACCAGCCTGTTCTACATTGTAGGGGTTTGTGACCCCCCCTTCTCTATTTTACATTAAAATGACTTTACCTTGTACTACCTTTGAATGAGAAATATGTACATTTCAAAGGTTTAAATTCCCTGGCTCCAAAAAAAGAAAGAAATGTCAAATTTGCTTGCCTCTTGCAGTGGCACAAAGGTGGCTGTAGTAGAGGCACATTTACAGTGCAGTGCAGAGAGATTGATATTTTAATCCTTTGAATATTGCTAGGTGCAGATGGCACTGTGTGCCTTTGTTCTCTGCACCAGCGCTGGGGCTGGGCTCTGGAGATTATGGGTGTAATGTCATACATTTTGGGAAAACTGGAACTCCAGCCATTTGATGCAGCTCTTTTAGTGCTGGTAAGAGAATCCACATCTGTTAATCTTATCCAGCCCACCACTGTTTGAAATGCCAAGTCACAGCCAGGCAGTAGGATAAACAAGCAGCAGGGAGAAAACACGGACACCCTTGGGTCTTGTTAATGTGACGTGAGAGAGCAGTAATAGTCTTGAAAGGCTAATGTCAGCTGCCAGCCTTATTCAACCTGATACTCTTAAACATTATTGTACAAGCGGGTTTGAGTTGCGCTTTGTTATATTAGCAACATGGTGGAGTCATGGTCACTTGTCTGACTTTCCCCACCCTGCTAATTGGGACGTGTGCCTGTCCCAACGCTAGAATGGCTAATATGCTCAGGGCCCTGGTTCATCTCATTTGGTTGTTTTACAGCTGAAATGACTGTCCCATGGACCCTGGTGTGAGAACGTCTCCTCAGCACACAGCCAGACAGGTGCTGATTGTGTAGGGAGTGTGGGAGGGTGGAGAATATGTGTGTGCACGCGCGCGCATGCGCGTGTATGTGTGTGTATGTGTGTGTGGCATTCTATCATATTCCATATAAAAAGTCACAGCACTTTATACACTGGAAGGAAGGAAGCAGGTGAGCCAACAGGTGCATGAAAGTGAGTGAAGTGCGGAAAAATGGCAGCTGAGCCGTCCCCACCTCCACCTCTCTCACAGGCTGCTTTCATCACCCCCTGTGCATTAAGTTGCAACTGCCCTGCATTTTGTTTCACGGTTCAGTACCTCCACAGCTCAAGTGTATTAAAAATATTCATAGTCACAGGTGGAACCTTCACATTTACAGTCTTTCAGCCGAGGTGTTAATGGACTGCTTATTAACAACATTACGTAAAATGACATTGAAAACTTGTTGAAAAAGTCGAAATGGTAAACAGGACCTTCATTATGAAGCACAGCACCAAGCGTAGCACCATTGCAGTTCCCTCCCCATGTGTATTAAAAGCCAATGGCTTTTTCTTTATTTGAAATAGTTTATCGTATTGAAGCACCCTGGAGTGTTTTCGCATGGAGATCACAGTGTAAATGCTAATTGTATTGTATTGTATCATGTTTACCAAACATCGGAAATTGCTTCCCACAGGCTCAAACTTCAGTTGTAGGATTGCGGGGTCCTGCAGCCGTTTTCTGTAATGGCTTTATAGTGTAGTAGATTAGCTCAACAAATTTAACATATTCCCCCAGCCTCACAGCCAGTCAAGCTTGCAGTTCTATTGTTCTGTGGCTAACCTACGGTAATTTGAATTCAGTGTGTGCACTGCTTACTTTATTTAAGAAAAAATGTTCGGAGCATGCATTTTCTTTATAATAGCTATGATTTTCCCCCTGAATGAGGGAGGGGGATTAGTAAAAATGACACATGAAATGCCTTCCCCTACGGCCTTGCCCGTGTGCGCCCACAATGAGCGAATGAACTGGGAGCTGCCTGTGAGATTAGCGTGCGTGTCTGCACACAGGGCTGTTAAGATGGGGGTTAAAGGAGAAGTAAAGAGGGGAAGTTCCATTAGCATCCTATTAGAGGGGCTTTGATCTGATTTATGTGCCAGGAGGACAATATCCCTGTCACTGTAAACAGGTTCCAGCAACACAGCTACACAGATGTTTCAGTCTGTGGAGCTCTGTGCAGATGTGTGAATGTCAAACACTTACATTACCATCCCCGAGACCCCATATGTCTGTGTGAGGCTGTGGTCTGGGATGGCACAGTGTTAACACCAGCAGGTATTGATTTTCACTGGCTGAGAGCCAAATCGGATCACATCCACCCAGAGGTATTCCAGAAAGGCATCCTTTTCCCCTCAAGTTTCTTTGTTTTTTTTTTTTTTTCCCGCACAGGAGAGCCATAGCTGATAGAGTTTTCCTCTGTGTGACAAGGCTTCGACAGATCAATCCTCCCGTCACCCCACGTTTCCCTAGGAATCAATAAATCCTTGGAGGTTGGGAGAAGGCAGGAACGGCCGCATCCCTCTCCTGCTGCGGGGAGTGGGCGCGTCTGCAGCCACGTTCGCTCGCAGTTTTTGCAACGAAACCTGCCTCTTGGTTTCTGTCCCCCACGTCTTCCCTCGGTGGCTGCTCAGGTGACTAGCAACCGAGCATCATAATTACCTCTCACTCTCCCCGCCGAGCACGCTGATTATGATGCACAGGAAGCTCCGTGGGAGAGCCCCCGGGGGGGGGGGCGGGTTGTGGGGGTGGTCAGGGCGAGGAAAAGCGGTTGAAGCATGAGAGGCCGCTGAGGAGGGGGGCAGTCTGGTTTCTCCCATTAGATCGGAGGGTCCATGAAGACACTCAGTATCAACAAATAAATGGTCAGGGCATCTGGAATGAGGGGAAAGGGATTGCTGAAACGCAGCTAATCCTGAGTGACAGCAGAGGGAGGCAGCCTGGTCATTTGTTTTGGAGAGGAGGAAAATAATGTCCCTATTACCCTATTATACTTTCTGTTTCTTAATGTCTTGAAAAGCACCTCCCTGTTGATGAGCACTCATGCTGGTTTGGTTCCATGCATGCCACTGTCGTGGTGTCATTGTTTCACCCATTGGACAGCTCTTGGTTTTTTGTGAAACTTTGCCATTAATTAGAGCCAGAAAGGTGTGTAATATGAAGAGATACAGAGCCTGTCAGGTGGGACTGGAGGCAGAATTCAGATGAGGTCCATTAGGGTCACAGCTGTGCCGAGGGCAGTTAGTCCTCAGTGACTCACTGTGACGGGCAGGTGTGTGTGCATACGCGAGAGAGAGAGAGAGAGTTCTGGTTAAGGTATTTGGTTGGAGAAGGGAGGTACAGGTGCAGGCTTGGGGGGTGTTGATGGAAATTGGGCTTTTCAGGTCTTGAGCAGAATTGAACATGGGAATGAGAAGCAATTAATTTCACAGTGGCAGATGGAGGGCAATTAGACTGTAAAGCACTTCATTTATCTGGCCCTGCTGTCTCAATGTGTGATTCCAAGGCTGTCAGAAGGGTCAGGCTTTCTCTGGCTACGCACAGTGCCCGCCTGTCCATCTCCACCAGCCTGGTCCGGGTCCATGGCGCAGGGTGGAGGGGGGGGGGAAGGGGGAGACAGGCGACCTCGGCTGCAGGGGGTGCTGGCCTCTGTCAGCCGGTGGTGCACCACTGTCAGCCTGTGCTGTCAGAGCGCGGAGTCGGGTGGGGTGGCCCCAGCTGTCCCCTCATACTGATGCACCACTTCTCATGCTCAGAGGTGCACCGTCCTAGTCATGCACAGCACAGTCTATCAAGGGTGCCAGTCTGGTCACTGACCAGTCCTCTCTCCCATCTCTGTATGCAAGGATCTTTGCAACTCGCATTGATAGAAATGTCCTTTATACAGTATACTCCCCTCAAAAAATGTGTAAGCAATTTAGTACATACCAGTAATCATGATAATCATTTTTGCAAAATCAAAATACAGAGGATTCTTTCTTTGATGAATATTATTTTAAACTTGAACATGTGATGAAATGTTTTAATTAGTTGTGACTGGCTTCCGTTTGTACTCTATTGGGAGGGTACAGTGTGTTGTATTGCTGTGCGGAACAAAGGCAGGAAATTGCCCTGACAATTTTGATTCATCTGGGAATTGTTTCAAGACAAGAACTTTGCTAATGAGTTTAAGATGACTGAATGAATTTGTATGAGGGACATTGTCAAATCCCAATGCAAACTGATACTTTTCAGCTAAAGGATTGCATCCTGCAGTGAACCAGATACTTGACTGTGTTGTTCTTGCCTGAGCGCAGTTTGTTCTGTTGCAGACATAAGCATGACTGGAGAGCTGAAATCGAGCCGCCCCAAGGCAGGACCCAAGAGGCCAAGCAGTGCAATGTACGGGTGAGTCCAGGCCCTCTAGTTTTCACCCACGCACAGAGAACTACAGTATGCACAGCCGCTGTTTGTTTGCTGCACCACATCGCTCTATCATCCTTATTCCCAGCTCCACAAAACTGAAATCAAATGGTTTATACTGATTTTTCCAACATTACACATACTGCTGTTGTTTCCCCAAGATCCCCACAAAGATTCATCTTGCTCAGGATCCTCAATTTCTCAGACTCCATCTTGGCATTCTCGCTAAACTCTATTACAGATTTTGAGCTTAAAAAATTGCAGGTGCCAGTCCTGGTTCCAGTGTTTTTGCAGCTGAGCCTGGTCCTCTAGATCCTTTTTTCTGACTGTTTCAGAAGTGGTGGAATCTGTTCCTGTAGAATTGAATCATTTGCCCAATGGCTCAGTACGCAGATGTAACAAAGGTTTATTGACAACAGTATCCACAAGCATCATGATTGGCGACACCCTGGTGTGTGTATGTTTGTGTGTGTGTGTGTGTTTGCCTACGCACGTGTGTGAGACACTGAGGTAATGCTACCAGCTAAGGGTCAGTTGTGACATAGCTCAGTAGCCATTTAGCATGTGAAGAATGTCAGAGCTCTGGGTGAGCATTGGGGGAGTCAACTCTAATTATAGTTTCCTGAGCCCATGGTGGCTCCTCTCACGCTGCCTCTGTCTGGCACTGTACCACTCCCATCTACAAGACAATCGCACATCTCCCCAAACACCCCCCATTCAAACAGGGACTACAAAAACACAAGGAAGACGCCTGAACAAAGAGGGCACACGTGCTCATATTCATGCCTGTGGCACTGCTGATCTGACTCCACAGTACACCTGCATGCACCGAATTCCCACTTTAATTAATTGCAGCTGAATTCCTCTTGACCTCTATTTTGCTGCTGGGGCTCTATGGGTGCATCCCTGGAACCCAGCTACTGTGTCACTTAAATACAGTGAGTTGAAGCTGCAGAAAAATAAATCATGTGCGTGGGGAAGATTGTGCTTTTTTCCCGGTGAGGCCCTTGACTGACATGCTATACAGGGTCACACTGGAGGAACACACAGTCTGCCTACTGATGAGTTATGCTTTCTCCTCTCCTCCTCTCTTAAGAACATTGCAGTGATGAGAACAGGCCATTCAGCCCATCTTGGCTTGTCATTCCGACTACATTTAAATGAACAGTAATACATTTTATTTATGGAGGTCCTTATCACACATCAAAAACAATTAAAACAGCAGCGGTAACTCATAAAGCAATAGCGGATAGATAAAAAAGGCAAACTAATTTAAAACATCCGTAAGACAACCATAAACTGCAAGAAGAATAAATAAAAGAGAATTGTAAATTAAACTTACAGTGCAAATAAAGTGAAACAATCACTCAGGTCTGTTCTTCAATGATCCTTGGCAAACAATTCAGTGCATTAGTAGCTTTATGAAGAAATGCTAATGTCAGTGTGAAATTTACTTTGAGGTAATTTCAGCATCTGCCCTTAGGGATTGTTGACAAAATTCAACCTGAAATACCTTCCATGCAACAGCTTATTAATGCCTTTTAAATTTGAATACTTCTATCCCCCTGGACCCCCTTTCACAGAGATCAGAGACATTAATTGTCTATTCGTAGGTCATGGGTTTAAACCCTCAGACCGGTTTTGCTGCCCTTCTCTGTACTTTTTTACAGCTTGTATATCTTTTAATAGTGTGGTGGCTGAAACTGAGCACAGTATTCTCAATGCTGTCAAACCGTTGTCCAATTATATATTTTTATGATGAAATGCTTCGATTTCTATTCAGTATTGTTGCCCATATACCCTCGCATCCTGTTGGCCTTTCAAGGGGTTTTATCACAATACCTAACTCCTGACAGAGTTGAATCTACTAAACTAAAGATTTTCATATTCTACACATTCTAGCTTTGTACTCTTAAATAAAGTATTCATGCCTGGTATTTTGTATTGTCAATATTCTGTTAATGTTAAATTTAATTTTCCTGATATTTGCTCATTTATAAACCTTATCTAAATCTTCCTGCATTATTTCTGTAGCTTCAAAATGATTTGCTTTTCCTCAAAGTTTTGTATTATTAACAAATTTAGCTATTATCATTATGCCACTGATGTCTTTAAGAAGGTCACTTATGTATGAGTAAAAGGAAAAGTCCAAATACTGATCCCTGGGGGACTTCCTTCAACTTCCTAAAACACCTTGCTCAGATGTGATCTGTCTCACACTTCAGTCGGAATGCTGAAGCCAGTTTTGAATCAAAGTGGCAGTAATTCCCTTGATTCCCACTGATTTTATTTTCATAATGAATCATTCATGTAGTACTTTATCAAAGACTTTTTTGAAACATAAATATATAATGTCAAAAGCTCAATTGGAGCCAAAAGGTTTTGTAAGTCCCTCAAAAAAAAGGAAAACCCAGAAGATGAGTGAAACCTGACCTCCCCCCTCAATAATTACACTGCATATCCCTTATGATGCCATTTTTATCCAAAGAAAATCCTGAAAAATATCCCTAATAACATATTCCAATATTGCGCACAAGATGAATTTTAAACAGGCTTGTAGTTTCCAGTGCAAACCTCTTTCTAATTCACTGGTACTGGTGTTACCTTGTTTTCAGTCTTCAGCAACTTCTCAAATTTTATAGATCGGATAAATAGTGTTGTTCCTGGTTTGTAAAGTTATTTAAGAACTTGTGGGAATAACCTACCAGGGCCTACTGAATTATTTTTAAATTGATGTTTTCATAATTTTTCCAACACTTCAGTGTCCCTTTATTCATGTAATCTTAATGAGTACTATCATTTAGCACTTGAATATTTGTAAACATTTCATTCATGTATCTTTTGACAAAGGCTTTCAGGCTCTCTTTTTTCCTTCAGCAATTTTTGAAAAGGCATTTAGAATTGTACTTTTCATGAGGGGAAAATTTTTTGGAAATTCTGTTGGCAACACTTGTTGTTTGTTTGTAGGTTAGTTTGTTACTCTTTTTAAACGCTTTTAAGTTATTACTGCACTCTTAAACTGTCACATAATGATTTATTCATCTATTGTCCATACGTTTTATTCAGCTTCTTTAAATTTTCACAATCTCTCCTTCGTGGTTCCACTCTATTTAAGCTGTCCCCAGTCTGTACTTTGTAAATTCTATCATCTTATTACAATGTACCTGCTTTGGATTGAAAACCCTAGTATTACAGGAGGTTGCTTTGATTTGCCATCATACCTCAGACATAACCATGTTGTGGTCACTTGACCCTAGTGGCTTTCCTACATTAGTTCTCCAGATTCAAGGGGATTGTCTCATATTCTCTCCCCTCTTCTATTCTCCTCTCTTCTGTCTTGCCCAGTCGTTCCATTTTCTGTTATCACCTCCAGTTTGCTATTTTTTTCCTTTCCCCTCCTCCCGTTGCCATTCCTCTCTCTCCTCCACTGTTGTCCTCACCCCCTTTGCTTCCTCTGTACCTGGAGCTTGAAAGATGCTCTGACCTTGAGATATGAGGGTGTCTCTCCTGCTGTGGGGAGCAAAGGCTGTACTGATCAGAGGCCGATTTTGACAGAAAAGCTGTAGTTTGGTTATTTTGCAGGAATATGATAATCAGTCCTTTTTGAAATTTGCTAGAGTAACTCCAACAGCACTCTCATCTTTTCAGTGTAGAACTAGTGTCTTTCCTAGACCAATGGCTCAGGCTTGCTTTACTCTGTCTAACCTATACCTACAGCTAGCAATGGCGCTGTTTACTGTGCAGCAGAAAGCTGTCAGAGAGGAATGTCAGTGCAAATGCTTCTGGACTGTAATCAAGGTGGCTCAGCTGTCGTGACCCAAGAGGTGACAATGGCAAAGTGCGCATATGCTGGATGTTCTCCAAAGACCCAGGCTGGCTGTCCCTGCCGGGGATTACTGAGTGCCATCATAAGTCCAAGTGGTGGGATCTGTCCTGATTTATGTGGGAGCAACAGGGAATTTAAGGGGCAGGGGCCTGGCCCCTCCTCCAATCTCACACACACACACAATCTCTGCTTCCAGATAACGCAGAAAACACAAGTCACCCCCCCCACTCATCGATCTGCTGCTCATATGTTTGACGCAGATTCTGAAAGACCATGAGATGCCATAAACAAGTGCTTAATGCAGAGGAAAAGAGACACTGCTTTGATCAACGAAAACAGACCACTGTGGCCTCGTGCAATCACAGGGTTCACAGGGTTTGAATGCTCCAGCTGTTTTTTTTAAAGCAAAGCGCGTGTGGACCAGATGCCACATCTTTCACCATGGTCCAACAAACAGTCACACAAGCGTATGTTTTAATCAGGGACCCAGATGCTCTGTGCTGCCGATGTACCCCAGAGACACTTTATAGGACTGAGAGATCAGGGGGGCTCTAGATGCACAAAGAACAGTTTGTCAGATGTGAAGAAACATCTCCCTAAATGTAGATTTATGAAAGTTTATTGTCCGTAGATGCTCTGGAAGAAACTTATACATGGAATACAGATTATTTTGATACAAACAAATGACTGACATCTTGAGTATGTATTTATTAAAGTAGGCATTTTGGCATATATCAACTACCTTGTGGTGTATTATTTAGAATATGATATTAACATAAAAATACCAGTGATTCAGACAAAATGTGTTGCATTTATATCATAAGATGTCTTCTTCCATATCTTCTTCATGGTAATTACAAATGTAATTTAATGATGATTTCTTTTTTATGTTCACTGTTGATGCAGGGCCCATCTGCACCAGTATGTATACATAAGTAAATGTATATGCAAGTATATACAAGTGCAAGTACACATATATATAAGTATGTATATTTTACATATTTTATATAAATATCTTAGATGCTCAGTGAGACAGCTTTTTTAGTAGCTGTGTCTGGGGATACTCATCAGTGGAAATCCACAGGGAAGCTCTCAAAATAGAGGTGAAAATTCAGGGTGTTCTGGACAGTGATGTTCAAACATGTCCACTGCCCCCGATGGTGTGCCTCGCTTGAGGCTCAGATGTTGGCTTTCGGATGTGGTGGCTGAGACACAGCTGGAAGAGATGACTGAGTGCAGCTGCCTCCCCCACTGATGGCCCAGGAGAGCTGCCCTCTCCGAGGGGGCGGCCGGGCGCAGGGACATCAGCTGACTGACATGTGCTTTTACTGTGAATAAAGCCCGTCGAGGGGCTGCCCCGCCTCCTCTCAGTCTGTCAGGTGTATGGGCCAAGGTGTCTGTGATGGAGAGCCCAGGCGTTAGGTCGTCAAGACATTTTATCGTCCCATGCCGGGACCGTTAAACATCTTATGGTATGCCGCCTTTCTGGTAAGTATTTCTATATTTACACCCCATTCCTCTAATGCAGTGTCATTTGTTTTCATTACTGAGGGGAGAGGCAAGAGGCAGGACAGGCCGAGAGGCTGTAATAATAGCCCAGGCCCATCTGTCATGGCCCAGAGTGGCCAAGAAGCCTGGGTGTGGCACGCTCCTGTCCTGCAGCTGCTCGGGATGTGACGTGCCTGCAGACAGACGGATTAGAGGGCTGAACTCTCTGAGGGCCACAGGGGGAGTGGAAAGGGGCTGGGTGGCTTGGGGGTTAAGGGTACATGTCACCACAAGGTGTAATGTGTGAACCTTTACTTTAATGAAGTATCATTCAGCACAGGTTACCATTACCATTCTGAATTTTCATATTTCTTTCTTTTTTATGAAGCATGGGGAAGCCTTTGAATGTACTACAGGTGTGGGAAGCCTCTGCATTTCTGTGTCCTTTTTGGACAAGTCACATCTGTGCTGGATAAAGACATGTAGATTTGGCTTTCCCACTGGCCCTAGTAAGAAACCAGCACAGCGGGGCTCCCTCCAGTTTGAAGAAAGAAGTTCATATTTAAAATCTTGGCTTGCACTGCAAATAGAATGCTTTGATAAAGTTCTTTAATTTAAGTCAGTTTTGCCATGACAAAATTGTTGGGTGGGCTCCAGGTTTTTACTGACCTTCCATCCTTTTCCAAAGGCAGAGATTAAATGCAATGGCCATTCCAAACGAGGGTGAAAATAGTTCTGAAAGAGTAAGAATTGCGTACCAGAGGTGATACTTTTTTCAATTTTAGCAGAGTTATTTCTTTTCTTTTTGATTCTTAACTTAAGACTGAAAACCTTTCTGTGCTTTGTGCTATTCATCTTTGTCAATGTTAATGTGAAATATATTGAAAAGGTTGGTGCTGTGGGCCTTGTGAGTTACAGTGTTTGGAAGATAAGGTCATAATCTAATGTGGTGCACTGCACCACGGGTGGCAAGTACGGTCAGGCCACAGAAGAATGAAACCAGTCCTGTCCCCCAAGCATTTGGTGGCAGGGGAGACCAGGCATATTCTCTTTCCTCCCTCGATATATAACTTACCAGATCACTTATCTTCCCTTGCCTTTAGCTTATCCGTGTGTAGGAGCTGGAACCTGGGTTAATGGAGTCATTCCTACCCCTTTTCTTTATTTCTGAGACTGGAACAGAGACTGAAGGAGAGAGAAGGAGTGAGAGGAGGAGAGAGAGAGAGAGATAGGGAAAGGGAAGGAAGAAGGAAAGGGGGAGAGAGCTGGCTGCACCGGGTGTCGTTCGCCACCGGCGTGAACAATCCATCTCAAATTGATCTCACTACTTGCTCCCCCCAGGCATTGCGAATCAATCTCAAATTGATCTTTCTGCCAGAGGTTGGGAAAACTAGCAGCGGACCTTATCAAAAATATTGTGGCGTTGGGGGAATCTGACAGGGAAACTTATCAAAGAGGCACGGTGAAAATGGGCTCAGTGGCCCCAGGCGGGCAGTGGGGACCGTGCCGCTCGCCAAACCGGCAGCCCCCGGTGCCCCGGATCTGTGCATCCGTCATCCATGCCTCGCTGCTGTTCCGTGTGGGCCCGCCGCACGCGCACACGCAGCCTCTGCGCTCGCTTGCCCTGGAGGCCCTGTGCACGAGGGGTCAGAGAAAGGGAGAGAGGTCTGTGTGTCTGTTTTACATGGCAGTCCAGCCAGCCACTCTTAGTGTCCCCTGTTTTAATCTGTCTTAAACTTTGTACGTAAAGCTCCGGAGATCGGATCAAATTGGACTGAATTGCACTGATGATCTAAATTGACTACAATTAGATTTATTTGTGTGGAATCTTACCTCAGCACACAGAGGATTATCTTTTTTAAAAAAAAAAAACAGTGGCAATTAGTGTGCGTCTGAAGGAATTCTCAGTCACCCACATGAAAGGGAATAGCTCTGGGAGTCGGCAATGGAAAGGGCAGGTCCAGAGGCAGCATCTGGCACTGGAGCTGCATTGGCTTTCATCTGGATGCCACTTCTATCTGTATCCACCAGGGCCTTCAGAAAGAGAGAGAGAGAGAGAGAGAAAGCAAGAGAGGCAGCTCGGATGGAGCCTGTGAGTGCGTGTCTTTGGGCACTTCTTTGCAGCTTGGATTTGATTGTCTTTTGGTCATGGTTCTAAGGATTCTTTTGTGCCTGAGAGTGGCTCATCTCTGGGTCATGGCTCTCAGGGTCTTGGTGGACTTCAGAGAGGCCTTGTCTTTGGACCCTGACTGCCCTGTGGTGGCTCCCTACAGCATGTGTGTGGGACATAATTCTCAGTGTCCCATTGTGGTTCAGTATGAATCATCAGTGGGTTGTGGCTCTGAGGATTCAGGCATTACTGCTGTGGACACGGGATTGATTTATACCTGGGAGCAGAGCAGAGCGGCAGGAACTCAAAGAAGTTAATAACGTGGCATCCAGAGCAGGGAAATAGGTGGGCTGGAGCGCGTTAGCATTCAGCAGGATGTGAAGGCGCTCTGGGTTGTCGTGTGAAGCTGTGAAGTCAGCAGTACTCCTGTAATAGAGGTGAGCACGGGTTTAAAGACTAGGTTATTGGAGAGTGACAGGGCAACGTGGGCTGGTGGCCGGGCTGCGCTGTGGAGTGGCCGGGGCCGGGATATCAGCGGCTCCCATCACCACTGTGACTAGTCAGACCCGTAAGCCTCAGAAATAAATCTCCTCTCGGTGGGCAGAATGCACATGGAGCTGCTGTGAAGTCACTGCACACCAGATCCTGTAGTTCAGCAAGTGGGACCTGGTTGGCCATGTCAGACCAAATATTAAAATGACCTTTTGCAAGAACAATTGTTTGTGCAGTTAAAACACTCAAAACTAGTTGCAAAATATTATTTTGCAAAAAATACATACACTATGAATACAGTGCAGTGAGGCAGACAAAGGAGATTGAACCATGTAGAACTGATCCATCTAAAGCAAAGGCAAAACCAGGAGACAGCTGAAAATGGACATTATACCGTTGCCAAAGGACTGTATAAGGCACAAATGCAATGGTCCCGGTAGGTATATGAACTATGCTGGTTTAATTCCCCCTAAACTCCAGTGTTATTGCAGATGATTAATTTGGCCAGACCACAACAAATGGAATCCCACAGTGCGTTCATTCTTTCTGTTAGCACTCGAATGCCATTTCCTTCATTGGACGCGTTGAAAGAGAGACAGCAAGAGGGAGCGGGTGGGCAGAAGGCTCTGAATAGCACACTGCAGTGCGCTTCTCATCTAGGTGACGCTTTGCTGTTATAATTGGGTGCTGATGAATGGAAACCTCGCTTGCGCCGGGTTTTTCCGTGACAAACATTTCCTTAATTTTAGAATTCGGATCTGAGTTTTTAGAAAAGGTTGCAGAGCCTGTGGGCTGACCTTTCCAGGAGCGCCCGGCCACATGTCTTCCTTGACAGCTAGGTTGTGTCCTTAAACACAATGCGTGATTAACTTTAGCTGGGCTCCTTTAGGTGTCTGCCCCTCCCGCCCAGCACAGCTCAGAAAATATATTCTCACCTCCTCCTCTCTCTTCAGCCTGCAGCACAACCCCATGATCCATGCAAAAACATCTGATGTCCCCTTTAGAGCATGTCATCTTAAAAAACCTGACCTGCCTCTATTAAACGGGTCTTCTTCATGAAAAATTAAGAACACATTTAAGTTACATGCATGCTTGTGAGCACATGTGCACATACGCAGTGTAACAAATGCAGATACACACACACACACATACACACACACACACACACAAACACACACCAATGCCTGCATACATGCATGCCTACATACATACACACTCATACGCAAACACAGACACACAAACACACACACACACAGAATTTACACACACATTCATACTCTACACTGCATTCATTTACATATCAGTGAGACAAAGCGAAGCAGAGGGTCAGCCATCTTTGTAAATTTTGTTATGCTGCATTAACTCACAAACCCATCGTGCTCACTTGATTCATTTCCTTATAATGGCCATTATTTGCTGTTGTTAGCATCTTTTTGAACTTCAATGCAACTGGTTGTTTTGTACTTAATTTTTCTCTGTAATAGGAGTGTGTTACGACCTGGCTTTTCTGCCCTCCAACCAAATTCTTCAGAGAATTGCTGTTTGGACTTTGAATGTGAACTTAAAAATGTTTGGATTCGGTCTGCATCTCAATGGCTTCCCATAGGGTATTTTTCATATTTCAAGGAGAAGCCTCTTAAAAGACTCCGTCTGGAGCTGGAGCTGTATGTATTAGCGTGACATTGAAGAGTCAGAGGCAAAAGTGAAGGGAGGGCTGGACTGGGATTTCTCAGGTGGTGTCGGCTGCATGCACCGTGTGTGTGTGTGTGTGTGTGCGTGTGTGTGTGTGTGTGTGTGTGTGTGTGTGTGTGGGGGTGTGTGGGGGTGTGTGGGCAGGTGGGCATATACACTTATATGTGTGTGCGTGTGATCGAGTAGGCTATGGATAGCTTGTTGACCCATGTGTTTTGATCTTAGCCGGGGAGAGGGGGTTTGGTGGGCCCTGCAGCTGGGCCATGTGAGAGGGGAGAGGGGATGAAACGGAGATATAGGGAGGTATAGATTGCTGTGGAGTCCAGGACCGTGGGTGAGAGGAGCTCTCCCGGCTCCAAATCGAACCATCCTCCTACGAGGGCGAGAGACTGCTGCGTGAGGTTGACTGAGCAAATGTCAGGCCTGTCCATCACCGGTAAGCCCCGGCCAGCTCTCTGGAGGCCCTCCTGATTGATAGCCTATTATTCCTCCTAAACACTTTTCTCTCCCTGTTCACCCAATGCTCCTCTCCTCCTCTTTAAAAGAGACTGCCAGCTGTGGAGGAGGCAGAGGAAAGGTTCTGAGTCCCTGTGTTTTAAATCCTCATTGTTGACACCTCTGAGACACGTGGTCAACCCCCCCACCCCCACCCCAATAGGGGAAGTTATTAAGCATGATTTCATGGTGCAGGGTGATGGAGCACAGCCATGGCTCTTGAACACTTAAGAAGTGCTCAGCTTTATTTTTGCTGCCACTTGTCATGTTAATTTTATCTAATGTGGTAAAACAGTCTGAATGAAAAGCTTTCTTCTTTGAAATTTCCAATTAGTTCATCTCTTATTCCTGCACTTTGCTGAACTGTGCTACACCCCACCACTGACACTTAATTTAAAGTGTCCTATGTGTAATCCAATATGAAGTGGAAAAGAGTTGACTCCAATGCTCCTGTGGCTAAGATGGGGTCATACCTATTTCTCTGACACATTTAAGTCTATTGTTCAAGTCTGAATTGAATAGTTTATCATGACTGTCCAAACACTGTGGCACAGGATTAATAAGGATTCCAGGCATCAGCCTGTTTAACAGAATTTATATTAAGCCCAGCTATTTAGGACAACTGGGCCAGCATTTGTGCGTTATACCAGAAGGGAAGAGATTAAAAGGTGTACTGCTTTCTGAAGTCATAGGAGCCAGGGCTACAGAAAAGAGATGTAACCCCAGTGTGCTCGACACTAACCTCTCCTCTGTTCTGAGAACCACCAGGCATTTACGGAGCTTTATGTAGAGATGATGGATGAAAAAAGAGTGGACAAGGTGTATATTAATGAGACCCTGAGCTTTATTATCTCAGCCCAGTCTGTTCAAAGCCATTATGTTTGAAGGGGTAGACTGTTAACTGGGTTTTTGGAGAAGGAAGTGTTTTGGCTATGTTTGACATCACAGATCCGACTGCCCTTCATTAAATAGCAGAGGATGCTGATGGCTGGGAAATCCCAGTAGCTTTTTACACACAGCAGGAGTTATTTTATGCACCCCTGGACTTGGCCTGTGTATCTCTCACAGGGCCTTCTGTCTCATCTCTCGATCAGCTTTTCTCCTTTGAGGCTGAAGCGAGGCATAAACCCCCTGAATGAGACCTCTTTAAGCCTACTCAAGCCTCCATAAAGTATATCTGCTCACTAAATATATATTCAAAGAAGACACACATATTGGCCACATTTGATTTCTGAGCTTGACTGTAACATGGAGGTATATGATTATGTTTAGAGAGCCTTGAGAATAACAAAATACCCCAAACCCCACAGGGGTATGCAGTAACACCAAACTTTGTCAGGATGGTGGTGGAAACCAAGATTAATGTTCAGCTCTTTATAAACACACTCGGCACCCAGCATATGCAATAAAACTGCTATTTGCTCCCCACACATTTGCTGTGATTTACTGTACAATGTCACTCGAACCCTGAGCCCAAATGCATCACATTCCCCATAAAGTCTCACAATTACAAGGCAATGTAGAGAGTGCCTCTCTGAACTGATGCATATTTCATAACAACCCCTCGCAAAGTCAGAGGGAGGGGGTGAGAGGGGGAGAATGCAACCTCATGACTTGAAATAAGCACCATTAATTTCGCTTTGATGCAGTGCGTTTCTGCCTTTTAGGATTCTTGCAAAGTACACTTAGACCTGGAAAATAACGAGGCACTTAAGAGCTCAGGGAGAAAAGTCATAGGAAGTTGTCTGCACTGTGTGGTTACGCCTTCACTGAGGTTTGTGGTAACATTTACTGCATTACTGCTGTAAAACCCAGTAATCATGTTGCTGTCTGAGGGGTCTTTGGCCTCAGAGCACACCACAGAACTCGTATCCAATTTCTCCTCCCAGCAGGGATAATACACACCAGCATGGCAATCTACTGTCTCCTTCAGCTCTGACATTTGGCTCTGGGAAAGGTTACCAGACCAGAACGGCCACACTCTTCCTAAAAGAAAAACAAGAGATGGAAAATAACTGGGACGACTGGTTGTTTTTAGGTGCTTCTTGCATGTTTTTTTTACTGAATTTTTTTTTGACACTGCAATTGGTCAAAAGTGATTTCTAGCCAATAGATCAGGTGGGAGCCTCAAAAGTGAGTTTCATCTTCTGAGGACCCTTTTTACCCACAAGGTAAATGTTACCTACTAATGCTCAGTGGCTCATGGGCAGTCCCAGACTAGGCTGAATTACATACCTGGCTGAATTAATATTCAGGTGATGCTCTGAGGTCCATGTCAGTTGTGTCTGAAGATTTGTGGTTTCAGTACTGGCTGGTGTTCTGTAGTTTGCATACACAGCAAAAAACCTATTAGTCATGGCTTACAATGCAGTGTCTTTTTTCATCTCCTTTGACTCATAGTTCTTTGAATTCATCACATTCCTTTGACTCACGGTTCTTTGAATTCAAAAGATTTAAGATATTCTTCAAGAAATGGAAGTAAAAGAGATCACTTTCCAAGTAAAACTGAAGGACACTGAAGGCATTCATTTATAAATATGTGCTACAGATGGTCTCAGATGATGCATTTTAAACACCCTCTCCCACACCAAATGCTCCTCCCACTTCAGAACAATAGAATAACAGAAAAGCAAATGAAACCTGACATTTTCTGCTTGTACTAATGTATTGTGCATCCCCCCCAAACAGGTTTTTGTATAATATTTGTACTTTAATCCTCCAAATGTAGTCTTTCATTTAAAAATCGTCATTATTTACAATTTTAAATACTCTTATTAGAGGGTGACTTACAAAGCTTATATTCTACACATTTATACAGGTTGATATTTGCTGAAGCAGGTAGGGTTGAGTACCTCACCTAACACCAGCCTCACCTGGGAAGATACAGTCTTTTGCTTGTAAACCCAGTTCCTTAACCACTGTGTCACCTGGCTACCACGGAAGAGGTAGAGGTCCCATTGAGACAGAGAAATACTTCAACCATCCCTGTTAAATGTCAGACAGTAATGTTGAATCATTACATACAAAGACTATTGTTTAGCTTACAATCACCTTTAAATACTCAGCTATATTGATCACCTGTTACTCACAAACATCTCTCAGAATGTTCTGTGAGTGACATGTAATGTTTTGTGTAGTTAAAGACCAGTTTATACTGACACGTTTCCCTCATGGTCCAATGCTCCCATTTCTCTGGGGTAGCTAGTACACATTTTATGAACCCATTCGTCACTTTCTGACATTGCAGCAAGGCTCTACAGTCCCTAGCTTTTACAAGCTGACCAGGCCCATGTGACTCTGGGGGCATGATTCACTCCACCAGGAGTTCACATGTTGCCATCAAAAAGCATTTTTCATCACCCTCTCGAATTAGACACAATACAGATTGTCATGAAAGCATCACTTAAGTACCACAGCTGCTGCTGTTCCATTTTGACTTTATTCAGGAACCTGTGACATCATTTTGGTGACCCTGGAGGCTTTGTCATGAGGGCTGTAACAGCTGTTGGAGGGTGAACAGTTCATCTTTGCTGTACTCCTCATTCTTAAAAGGATGGCTTACTGTCCTCAGGTAGTTACCTTGTCCAGTACATCTGTAGTAATGTAATATGCAGCATTTAAGCAATACATTATAAGCTTCCAGAGAGTGTAAAGGGACCTGTTGTCAGATCAGTGCTCATCAGTGGGTTGTTTATACTGCATCAGTATTGTGTCACATGACACACAGCCATACTTGTGCCTTCATATATGATGTCATATTTCACAAAAGCAGAAACATTTACAGTAACTAAAAAAGTTACCACTGAAAGTATTACAACCCTGAATGAGTTTGGGTGTCTGTGAATACTGCCCTTTATAGAAATAAAATCTCTATCAAGGCACATTACAAACAAAGAAATGAACACATTAAAAAATGATGCATAATATGTTTAAGTCATTGACATTTGAGTCTGACTTTGAGTCAGAGTACCAGGAGAAGAGGTGTGGAGAGGGTAACGCAGAGACTGAGGCAGGTGGAGGAAGGTGAGCAGGAAGGGGCAGGGGGCAGGCAGGGAAGGAGCAAGAGGGGCAGGGATGGCAGTTGAATTGGAGGGGTTACACAGCTGGGGAGGGAGGACAGTGTGCCATGTTAACGCCGAGGACTGTGAGGAAGACTGGAGATCTGGCAGCCCATCAGGAAGGGCCTGCTGGTGAACCTGAATAACTAGGCAGGGGGGAGCTGACTGGCAGTGACCCCATGTCTGAGTGATGTGGGTAATTACAGTCCTGATGTTAGAGAGGCCCGCTGTTTATAGAGACAGTTTTGCCAAGCCAGCACTGATGGGTTCTGTAGCTGTGGCGTTAGTGACTATGACTCCACGTTACCCCTACTGTGTGTACATGTGTGTGTGTGTCCGTTTGTGTTTGTGTATGTTTGTGCTTGTGTGTGTGTGGACATGTGTGTGTGATTGTTTGTGTGTGTATGTGTTTGTATGTATATGTGTCTGTGGGTGGGTGTGTGTTCAGCCTCTGTTGGCATTTTTTAGTTGGCCATTTCAGAGTAAAGAAAAATGGGTAGTGGTACTGACGACTCCTCTGCAGCCTCTCTCTAATGGCACTTATCTGTCTCTTCGCTCTAAATGCATGTAGAAGCCTTTGCCCTGCTATTTGGACGCTGTTTCCCCAGCATGCTGTAATCCCCCACATGCTTTCAGCCGTCTCTCTCCTGTCTGTCTCTTCCCTTTTGTCCATCACAACACTGCTCAGATAATTGGTCTGCAATGGGTGGGTCCACAGACCTGAAGTCTTTGTTTTGTCCTTTATATCTGTAATACAGAGATATTAAAGAAGTGCATGAATAACAGGAGGTAAGCATACTCCTTTGAGGATATTTAAAGAAAAAAACTAAAATTATATGGTTTGAAATTCACAGCTGCTGTTAATAAAATATAATAATATTTAGATTCAGATGGCATTTTATTCTTCATAATGAAATTTGCAAATATTCTGACATTAAAGAGCCTTTTGACACATTGGAGTGGAGAGTTGTGAATCATCCAGCCATCCACAGGCTCACTACTCAAAACACAACTCCATGCACAGTCACAATACAAACTCCAAATATTCACAACTCCACACAAGCACAATTCTACAAACTTGAAACATGCACACACACACACACACACACACACACACACACACACACACACACACACACACACATACACACACACACACACACACACACACACACACACACACACAAACACACACACACACACACGCCTGCACACTCACACTTGCACAAACACACACCAGGGTTTTATAGGGACTACTTTTCTAGTACAGATCTTCTCTTTATGAAATTCAGCTGAATATGCAAACCCTGCCATGCACAAAAGTTGGCACGACCCTTTCCCTTATCAATGCAGAACACATGAATTCACAGTTTTATTATTGCTGCTTTAATACTGTGCAGAGAGGTGTGTGGTCAGAACATTCACTCCTCAAGCTGCCACTTCCCTCTTATATTAAAAAGGTTTTTTGCTTTTACAGGTGGTAATATTGCTGTCCAATGGCGAACCATGCCAGTTCCTCTTTATATATTTCAAACAGTGCTTGACCTTCTAACATTAGAGGCTAGTTTGCTGTAAACACCATCAGGCGTTGACACCAGATATTGACACGATTCAAACTCTCACATGAGTCTTGAAATCAAAAAGCAGCCCAGTGTTAGTCTCAGTCATTTTCGGTTGTATTTTACAGGGACAGCCCACATTACAAACAGAAATTTCTCTATTAAGTTGAATAAGTTTTGTAAATGAATTCCAAATGCTTTTCTTTTATGTTAGGCACAGATCCTGTACTGGCAAGGCCAGACTTTTTAAATATCTTTTCAGTAGAAAGGTCAGCCAGCAATCTACAGAAATTTGAATTTCACCACTTATGAAGGGCTGCCTGTATTGCTTGCATTGCTTACATTGCATACAAGCCAGTTATATATACAGTTTTTTTTTTTATCTTAGTAATTCAGAATCAGTCCTTTGCCCCCAATCGCAGGAGGGTAATGTTCCACCTGGGATTGAAAACATAAGCTAAGAGCCCTCACCATTGCAACACACTGCAGGCCTCCAAAGATCAATGTAATAATGGGATACTAATCTCAGCCACTGAACTTCAGACATGTGATATCCATTCATCGTTCCAATGGCCTCTTCTCTTGTCAGTTTCAATTACTGCGGATGCGTCTCTGGCTGCTTTGTGCTGGCCATGCACTTTAGTTGGAAAATCTCGAAGGCTGCAACACTGAGGCATATTTCCTTGGTAATTTAACAAACCAGCTGCACATAAGAAGACCATGCAAGGCAATTTCAGGCACTGCTGTTTTACTGCATTATTTGTTCATTGGCGACACAAAGCAGGCTTAGCATCCAAGATGAAGACTGGTTTTCTCAGCGGCACATTGCTTGAGCAGGGCTGTGTTTGCTTCCTCCAGATCCATAAAGAACCCTTTTCCCCTGGCAGGATACGGAAGTAAATATTCCTTGTAAGACCAGCACAAGGCCTCTCAGGCATTAAGATATAGCAGCGATTATGTCCCCCCTGGTTTGGGGATCAATGAGCCTGTGGCTGGCACACATCGTTAAAACCGTTAGGCAGTATGAGCGGGTGTACGTGTAGCAGCATCGATGCAGCTCAGTCTATAAAGTACAATCAATCAGACCGCTTCGGTGAGTGGCAATACGATCAATGGGGGGAGAAGTGGGATGGGGAATGGTCATCATGCAGCGGGAGTGGGCAGTGTATACTGATGACCTTTTGAATTTTACAAGTGTCTTGAAGAATGACCTTTACACTTTGCCTTTGCCCTGCCTCCACCTACATTCCCAGTTGCATGAGCATTGATGAGAGAGGTGCAGATGCCTGTGCATTGGGGTAGCCTCCACATTCTGCAGGGACCACACTCAGGGGACCAAAACAGGCTTGAGATACAGCAATTCCAGAGGTCTGTGGTTTTGTCATGATTTTGCTTATTTAGCTACATCTTTAACTTGTTTACCCCCTTTAAAGAGAGGAATTTTGTTACAATCAGGCCTGTCTTGCCAGAGGTTTGAGTCTGTGGTTTTGTATCTTATCTTGTCCTTTTTAAATGATATCTTTTACTGCCATAGCCCTCTGGATGAAACCTGACAAGTCAGAGCTAATCAGGGAAAATGGAAATAATGTGCACCAAGTAGCACTTAAACTGACAGTGAGACCTCAGCACTGCATGCGTGTTGCCGTGTGGTTGGGTTCTTTAGTGTCAGCCTTAGGTCCTCAGGCCTGACCCTGCTCTGCTTCTCCAACTCCTGCCTTGGTGCCCTACTTTTCCCATGCCCTCAGAGTCCAGTACTGCACAACTTTTGGAGGTGCCAGGTAGACAGGGTGGAGATTTGTCCCAGTCACATCTTGCCACATTGTGGAGATTTGTGAAGTCATGGTGCTGACCATTATTCATATGAGTTGTTTATTAGATATGGTGTTTGGTCAGTGTGTTATATTTACTCCCACTGACGTGCCTGGTTTTTAAAGTATGGGAAGGAAGGATCATGCATCTCCCTTTATCACTTTGTGTCTTTCTATGTTGATAGATCACTGTGAAAAACTGAGAGATATAAGATGAGGATCTGATAGTGTTGAAATAGAAGCTTGGGGAAAAATATATACTGCAGATATGTTATCAGATTTAAGACTGAGATGATAAAGCTTTTCGGTGGCGAGGTTTGAGTTTCTCTCTGCACATTAGCATCAGTAAGGACTGTGTGATAGATGAGAGAGACAGAGGCTGATACGAACACACTCTCAGGCCTTGTCTCTGTCTCTAGTACAGATGAATCCAGTACAGATGGATCCAGGCTGAGGCCTGAGGGTGGCTTGTGTGGTGACTGTTGGAAGTTCCTGGGAAAGCAAGTGGCTGGGTTGTATAGTGTGGGGGATACACTCCAGCTATGTGTTGCATGGGCCTGGGTTCTGGCAACACAGCCAGCAGGTCAGTCTTGGGACAGTCCCTCTCTAGAGGCTAGAGAGGGGCTTAGCAGCTCAGTCAAGACAATACCAGGGCCTAGTGACCGGAGCTCTGGCAGCCAGCTCGGAAAGTTGGAAAAGCCAGAGTGATCAAACAATGGTTCTCATTTTAACTCAAGCTGCGCCGCAGTGCTACGGTTCCTTCTTCTCTACCTCCGTGACCTACGTTGGCCACATCCAATCTGCCTCTCGTTCCCAGTGTAAACAGTTTCTAGAAAAGGAGGGCAGTCATGCAGGTCTGGCCAGTGCTGACTTCTGGCCTTAAGCCCAGATTGGAGGCTAGCTCATTTTCTCTCTGATCAGTCATCCACAAACTGAGGAGCCACCAACAGCCAGCCTCTGAAAGCTCACTCTAATCAGGGCCGGATTGAGTTCTGTGCAAAATACTTTCGCACTATTCACTTGGGCCTTCTGTTAATGTGGTGGGCAGCAGTGAGAATCAATTAGACTCTGTCTCGGCAGGCATCCGTCATTACATTTGGCGGGGTGATCCACTCACTTCATTTGAGTCTGAGTCTCCCTCTGACATCATGAAAAAAAAGCATAAGGCTTTACAAGATCAGCAAGATAACTAGGAGAGATCAGCGTTGTCTGTCTTTGCTGATGCGTATATAGAGCTTGTAACAACGAATGGAGAGGCTGAGGTTTAATTGCAGTTGCTGGTATCTCAGTTTTCTTGACGAAGATGCTAAATATTTTACACTGACATTAGGGGTGGTATGCAAGGAGATGGGAGTGTTTTGCAAGGCCTGAGTCATCTAATTGCCTGTATTCCCCCTGGATCTCACCGTACACGGTCTGTAATGTCCTCACTGTTTTGTCTTGGACTTTTTCCAGAGGAGTCATGTCACTATTACTGAGAAATGTACTATACAACTTTCAAAAGTTTCTCTGCAGAGAACTTCCTTTGGTCTCTCTGACCTGAATTTAGCCCACTGTCCTAAGATGGACTAATGTGGAGAAACAAAAGTATGTCCTACACATTGACCTTTATGTTTCTCATCAGCAACCAGGAAGCACTGGAAATTAAGCTTATTGACACAAACATTTTACTTTCATATACTAACAACTGTCACTTGATAATTTGTCTGCTCACCCACTATTTGACAAGCAAAAAACAAAATAAATAGATCAAAAAAGTGTGGGACATTTTAGCCTATGTATTATTTATTTAAGAGGGCACTGAAGAGAAAGGGATGCTGTGTGTGAATGCAGCTTTTCTTAGCGTGATAGTGACAAGGTTGTGTCTGCTGACAATCGGGGTGATTGATGATGCTGGTAACTCAAAGCTGTTCTATTGTATTATCACTAGAGTCAGGGACAAGTGTTGTCCTTTCCTTCTGTCTGCCTGCCTTCAATAGCCCTGACAACGCTGAGCAATTCAGATCTGGCTAAGGGTTAGAAAACTGAATGTGTGTGTGCACATGTGTGCGTGTTCGTTTGTGTGAGTGTTTATGTACGCGAATGGGCATGTATGTGCATGCATATGTGTGTGGACATACAATTGTGTCTCTTGTCAAGGATCAAAATGTTTATGTGTGTGCGTTTGTGTGTGTGTGTGTGTGCGTTTGTGTGTGTGTGTGTGTGTGTGTATAACTGTGTGTTAGCAGTGTTATGCGTGTGTCTATATCCATATGTGTGTGTGTGTGTCAGTGTGTATGTGTGTGTGTGTGTGTGTGTGTGTGTGTGTATGTGTGTGTGTGTGTGTGTGTCAGTATGTGTATGTGTGTAGGTACGCGTGGGTGTGGATGTGTCAGTGTGTTGTGAGAGGTATGATTGGCAATTGCCCACACTCCCCTGATGTCGCTGTGCTGAATTGCAGAGGTGGGCTGAGCAGCTGCCTGGGAGCCTGCTGCGGTGCTCAGAGAGCGGGTACACGGTGTAATTATGTCTCAGTCCCAGAGACGGGCCTGTTCAGATGTGCATTTAATGGAAAAGAAGAATCAGCACTTTTTTAATAGCTGTCTAATATTCCAGCAGTAGAAAACCAGAACCATTTAACCTCTTAGTTTCTGCTAAGCTGTTTTAAAGTGAAGCAGGCAGTATTTCTATTGATTCTGGCCAGCTGTTAGAAGGACAGACGGATTGGTACAGTGCACAATGGCTGTGTCAGAGGTTGTAAGTGACAGTTTCCTGCAGTGTTTGCAGGAAATGCTCACTATATTATGGCAAAGTGTGGACCAAGCAAAGCGCAGTCTTGCACGGCCCACCCCTGAGGAATGATCCATGATGTAGGACTCAGTGCTTTTTATTTAAGTGGTGAAATGAAATAATAGCGAAGAAAGCACTCAAATCAATCACTCTGACTTTGAGGTCAGTTTTTCTTACATGCACTAAATGTGCATATTAATTATCTTATAACATGCATGACAACATTTTAGCACATCCACAGCCGTTCACCGTGCAGTTGTTCTCCAGTGAGTGCATGTGGAGGGTCAGGATCGTGATGGATTTTTAGGTCAAGCACACACAAATGAAATGAAATACACACATCACGTTGTAAGCTCTGTGCACCCAGAGCACCTTTGGTCTTGTACAGAGCAGTGCAATTTGCTTAATTACCCGTGATTACATACAGTGTTCTGGATTGCCAGTGTTAATGTTCTGTTAAAGTACAGCCCCTCAACATATTTCTGGATGCCTTCAGCATCACACAGCTGGGGGTCATTCTGTGGCACATCTTCAATGAGCCTTTTAAGTGGGTGAGAAGGAACGAAAGATAGGTACAGTCCTGATGCTTAACTATTTATATGTGATTGCTGATTACTTTCCCAGCTCAGATGGAGTAATATGGGTTTTGTTGATTGGACTGTGGGACCAAAATCCTTCTGGCTTTGATGTGTGTGGTAGCTAGTCACCCCCACCCGTTTAGCTCTAAACTGCTACTGAACACAGTGATGTAGGCCACCATGCTCTGAATGCAGTTAAACAGAGAGTAGTGTCTGGGAGTGATGTCAGTGTGCACTGCAGACTTGGAGGCTGACCTCTCTCTTCCATGCATTAGCAAGATGCTGCTGGCTCACAGAAGGTAGCACATCAGGGAGTTTCTCTTCAGCTGAGGCATATGGAAAAGCATGTACACATCTAAATTAAACATTTTTTTCTCTCTACCTTGGGTGGCTTGTGTTTTGAGGTTTTGAAGTTTGTGTAATATCTACTTCCGGTTCATTTCTTTTTGTGACCACCAGTTTTACCTTTTAGCTTTGTCTCACTGGTGTATATTGTATATATCACCTCACTGGCTGTAAGAGTCACTCTGGGTGTTTTACTCTTACCCTGGTGGAACATAGTTTGGGAGAAGCACATTAAGTGACTGAGCCACTTGAGAGCACTGCTTCTGATTCATTTCATTGCATGGCTGTGTTACCACCAGTCTATTTCCCAATCAGCAGCTGTGCTCCACTCTGAAGTAGGACCCCTGAGTTAAGTGTTTATTGTGAGTGAATGTATTACAGAATGTTTGTTGTGTTTTGTGTGTCTGTGTGTGTTTTAGGTTTGAAGTCTCTTGGTTTTGATACTGTTATGTATTTGGTGGGAGAGTACTGAGGGGGATTGGGGAAGATAAGACAGGAGCCTTTGTGTTTGGCCGCTTGTTGTGTGTGTGTGTGTGTGTGTGTGTGTGTGTGTGTGTGCTGGACGTCTTCGGGGGTTTGATACTGTTCTGTAGTTGTGTGAGAATATTGAGGGGTGGTTGGGTAAGTTGATGCTCGCGCCTTTGTGTTTGGTGGCTTGTCCAGTGTGCGTGTGCCTGACCATCAGCAGTTGTAATTCAACATTAATCTCACTCCCTTCCATTTGAGAACAGCTGAAGTGGCAGGAAATCAAATTTCCAGCCCATTAACCCCCGTCACGGTGTGGCGAGCCTGATTTATTACATTGCAGCGCATTTTTGAGTGTGAACATTATCTCAGAATAAATCAATCTGTACCTCGGAGGGGGCTCCAGAATGGGGGGGGGGGGGGTGGGATGGGGTGGTGTAGGGGAACAGAAGAATTTGGCATTTAGGGTCCCATGATTTAGTGGGTGTGTATGTGTGAGTTCAGTTTGTGTGTGGGGAAGGGGCAGATCTCAGAGCAACCAGTCTTTGCTGAAATCAGTCACCGACAACCTTTAACCAACCTCTGATGCAGGTCTTGGAGGCTATTTGTAATGATTTCAGAAACAACTGTGCCGTTTGGCCTCTTAATCCTCTGCTCAGTCATATGAAAAATGTACCATCCCAGCAAATACACAAAAAAAAACTGAATGAAAAAAGAAAACGGTAAAAAAAAAGTAAATGGGCTTTCACATGATAATTAATAGGCTCCTTCGGCAAGTGCTTATGTGTTCTATATTATTGATACATTGTGCAGTTTTTCCCATATGGGAGCTACGATGGATGTTAATAACTTATATTAGACAGCAAGTGGATCATTGCTGTTACATTTCAGATTATAATCACAAATGTGATCTTAATGCCTTGCTACAATGTAGAGAAACTGGAAAAAAGGATTTCTACGAGAGGGAATGTGTGAGAATACGCACAGGTATAAAGCGGATTTTACAGCCCCTGCTCATCTGAGTTGCATTATATAAGCTTTTTGCAGAAGATTTTTTACTTATTTGCTTTGTATCAGCCGTGAAATTGTAATTGACGGTGATGTGTGTGCTCGGGGGGTCTGTATTTTGTGGCGCATTCCATCATACAGAGATCAATAGCGAAGCTTAAGGATGATCATTACACTGATGAGAACGAATGCAGGGGATCAGCTGAGAGGCTGTTACGACCGGGCTGCCCAGCCTTTTGGGAAGCATTTGCACAGACGGCGGTGTGTGCCGAGCGGGTCCCGCTCCTCTGGCCTTCCAGCGCTCTGGGCCTCGCTCTGTGTATTTTCACTCCGCTGTTTATCAGCTGGGCTCTGCGTGAACAGCCTGACGCTGGGGAGAGAGGATTATAATATTCATTCCTCTCATTAATACCAGTTAAAGTTGATAGTCACTCTGTTTGGGTTATGGACTGCGGGCCAGCATCGCTGGCTTCCCCGAGGTTCGCTGCTGCAGTTCATTTCTCAGATGGGAGAAACAGTCCTGCTCTTAAGAGTGGTGTTTACTTTCCCCCTCATTGAGATAGATTGCTGTGTTGTTTAACATTGACATCAGCCGTGGCACTGTTTACACTGTCTGAGGAGTGTACAGACCCTTTTAAAGCGGTGGCAGATGAAGACTTAGATCAGTCTTTAACTTGTGAATGTGTGTCCCCTCTCTCTGACTGCACTTTGTAAAGATGTGCTTTGCCATTATCAGGGTGAGGGCAGTCCTGTCTTGGGTCAAAAAGCCCCCATTTGCTGTGTAATAAGGGCTTACGGTGACATCACTGCTCTAAGCCACAAAAGCGCAAAAGTCTAAGCCTTCCTCTTGAAAACAGCCACCTCACCACATACATACAATTTCAGACAGTCCCCCCTCCCAATACCCCACACACACACACACTTACACACACAATCACACACATATACACACTCACACCCCCTCTGAAAGACAGACGGGAAAGAAATGATTTATAATGAGCCGTGTCTAATGGATTGCCCTGGCGCTAGTGAAATTATGAAAAAAATTTAATTAGCCTTCAGCGACCCCGCTGTCAGGCTGAGGCCGTCTCCCCCTCCCCACCTTCCTCTGCTCTCCCCCATGGAGGCGAGAAAGCGGGGACAGCCTCCGCACGCTCTGCCTGGCGTCACCACCCCGCCAGCCCCTGACACCGGCCAGCCCGGAGTGGAGGTAATTAGAATTTAAATGTGCGCCACTTGTCATGGCAGCACCCTGATGCTCCCATTTCCTGGGCTCTCGTTTGCGAGAGCAATCAGCACCCCTTCTGCACATCAGGGCTCTAATCACCTGTCCCCGCTCCGTCTGCAGCTGTGCAGGGGTCGCAGCTCCCAGCAGGGGCCCAAGGGGATGATGTCACCTTGCAGAGCGCCACTGAGCGGAAGGGTGGAATCGGAGAGATGACGGCGAGACCGTCCGCACATTCTCGGCCGTTAAACAGGTTACACAGCGGGAATACAGCTCTTTTGGGCTCACCATTATCAGATTTCACCTTGCCCAATTCAATTTCAATTTGAAGGGAACATTCATATTCCTGTTGAAATTGTTGCCTTTTTTTCTCCATTATTAATGACACAGATTATCTGGCAGAACATTCCTGTGGAAGTGTGTGCAGGGAAGTGCTCAGCCTCCATTCCCTGAGAGTATGGCAAATTATTGCTATTTCCTCTCCTTCTGCTCAAGCTCCCCAATGGAACACGGAGCCTGTTATTTCAGCAGGACCTCGAGGCGCTGTTCGCGATGTGGCACGATTTGGAGATCCAATCAAAGTGCTGCGCTAATGGACAGTTCAGCACTCAGATGGGCAGACAGCCTCTGAAAGGGTTTTTAGGATGATGGAGTGGGAGAAAAAGGTGGGACTGCGGCTATGAAAGGTTGCTCTGTGTGGCTCGAGTGTCCAATCAGCACAGGAAAGGTCTATAGGCAACTGGAATGTGAGCGTTTCCATTTCTCTCTCCCGTGCCCATCATGAAAGAATGTGACAGTGGGTAAATCTAGATGTCTCCCATATGGGATTTAAACTCTCTAAAAAAAACAGGGAATGGCCTTGAAATTTTTTTCATACCGAGACCAAGGTGGTAAAATATGGTTGGCAAGGATGAAATGTAAACATTGAGCGACTTTGCTCATGATTCGTAGCTGTCTCCTTTCAAGCTCTGAAACAAAATTGAAAATGAAAAAACTGAATGTTTTCCAAGGACCTCTGTGGGTAGTTGAAGAGAGCTTGTGTGCTATCATCCTCCCCACATCTTTCTGCAATAGCCCTGTATTTTTCATGCTGGAGAGCACCCTCTGTTGATGGACCAAAACTCTGTATTTCTTTGATTTGGCAAAAGTTTTCTTTATTTTGTAGATCCTATGCCTCAGTGAGTGTGTATGTGAATATGTGTGTATTCATGGATGTGTATACATATATCTAGGCATGTGTTTGTGTCTATGTGAGGACACAGCAATGTTTATACATCAGGCCTGGAACAGAGCAACACCATCATTTTCAGCTTCCTTTTACTCCCCCACCTGCGTTTAAGTGCAGTCACATAATGTCCTGGGGGAGTGTGCCCAGTGTCTGGGCTTTTGGGCTGGCCCTGTTTGAGCTCAAGAGGATTTAAAGGACTGTTTGTGACAAGGACAAAGAGAAGCTTGGATCAAAACAAGCAGCCTGCGTCTCTGCTGTGCCTCTCATTTCAGCTTGTTTTCCACTCCCCGCTGGCCCAGGTGTCTGTGTGCTGTGTAGAGTTTCTAATTCCACACTCAGACATACGATCCACTCCGGCTGCCCCTGAGCTCAGCTTCAGTGCTCAGTGCTTTACTCTGGATCTGAGGACACTCCTACTTGGGATCCCAGCCATGCCCTGATGCTGCCTGGCTCTGACATGTCTTCAGCATTAAAACAGACCTCATCACAGACAGCTTATGACTTGACTCAGAGTGACCAGCCATGGTTAAACCCGCAATGATCTTACAGCACCTCTCCATTGATCTCAAGGACTTGGTAAGGCAAAAGCTGGTGTTTTTGGTATGTGTCATCAAGCAGTCATTTAGTCTCCAGAGACCACAGAAGCCTGATGGAACAGCTCAGGTGTATGAGGACACAGTGCCGCTGACCTTCTGAATGCTTGTCTGAGTTTCTATGGTATTTTGTTTGTTCTCCCTGCACTACCCTGGTATTTATACACGCAGTGTTCGTGTGCTGGAGGCTTTGTGTTCCCTGCTGCTCCATGGCCAAGGTTGACATTTCTAAAGGTAACACTGAAGATAGGTCAAGCACAGAGTGAATGTCAGGGGCCATTAAGGCTCGGCACGGTGTAACTCTGAAGTAACAAGCAGGCTTTCAGGAAAGTGAGAGTTCTGCACTCCCTGGGTTAACCTGGACCTCTGAAGGCAATGGAGGTTGGATTGGTATGGTGAGCCCATCACCGCATGTATTAGTCACCGCGAATATGGAGGATTAACCACTCATCGAAAATCGCTGAGCACAACTCATAAACGGGGCAATGTGCATCTGCTACTTACTATTAGGCTTAATGTCAGTCTGACCTTTAAGGTTTATTCAGATGGTATTAGGAAAGATTGAAACAGCCTGGCTACATGCACAACCATCTAACATTCTATAAATAGCTGCTGCCGGGGTGAGGAATTGGGTATTGGTGCGTGTAATGAGAAGGTCTAAAAGGAGGTCCCCACTGTATACAAGGTGCAAAAATAAGAGAATCATTGGGTGGGATGATGGTACAGTCCATAAATAAAGTTGGAAAGAGTCCGGTGTGCGTATGCTGGATCTGTTAGGGGCGTCCAATCAGTGTGGAGTGAGACAGGTGACAGGTGGAGATTACTGTAAGCTCTCCAGAGAAATGACTGAGTTTTACCGCGGTGACTGGCTCTGAGGTAAATTAAATGGAATATGTAAAGACATATCTGGGGCCTGTGGTCATCTGTGCGTAGCACAGGACAATTGTTATGGATTTTCCACCTTGGGAACAGTGAAAATACAAATTAAATGTCATGCAGGAGAATCACTTTTTCCAGCTGGCTTGAGACCATGAATACAGTGTTTCTTCCAGTTGGAAGCACTCTGCTGTAGCAATGTACATATGTATTTTCCTTTAATACCTGCAATCCACTTTACATGTTCTGCAGTATGTGTTTTTCTCATTTTCACCTCTATTTAGTTAATATGATAATGGACAAAGATCTGACATAGCTCCAAAAGACATTATGAGTTGGGAAAGGTCTCCCTGCTAGACCATATTCCTTATGGTGGTCTCTATTAATATATTTAATTGCAGCAATCAGCATGTGTAAATGGACTACAGTAGATAAATGGAGCCATGAATCTTAGTGTTAGCTGCTGTAGAGTCTCTCCCTCTGACCCTGATAGTGGGGCCATTCAGTTTAACAGCACATTCCCTTGCCCCAGAACGCGGATCTCACACAGTTAGGTGTGAAAGCATGTGGCTGCGTCCCAGAGGCCCTGCTCTGAGATTGTTTCCTATTGCTGTGTAATAAAAGGAAACTTCAGAACCTGTTAACACATGCCCACTGAGTACAGGGAGGCATTTTCCACACTGGCACTTTGGCCCCTGAGGTCTATTCCCTCTGCAATATGCTCAGAGGGTATGACAGACACGCCAACTGATAAGACACAACGGTGTTGGCATATGAATATCTGCATGCGTAACGTGTAACATATGTGTTTATGCATGCCTCTTTATTTTTATTAGTGTAAACGCATATTCATATTGCACACAATAAAAACACATTTACATACTTGTTCATGTATGTGTACATGCTTGGTCATGTCCATGCACACACACACGAGAGTGTGTGTATGCAGCGTGTGCAATGTGTTGGTGTGAAGTGTGACTGTTGTTATATATAGTGTGCGAGTGTGTGTAAATGCGTGTTGTGTGGGTTTTGCCTTTAGAGACTCCAGTGTCATGCAGGTGTTAAGAGAGTTGTGTCCCCCCTGTGTCAAACTGTCACCTCCTCAGTCCTGTCTCTCATTGACAGCTCTCCTGTCCCTCCCTCCACAGATCTGACTACGACCTAGAGTATGACTGCTACCAGGATGACTTCTATGACAGGTACTGTCTTTTGGCTTCACTCTAAACCCTGGGAGGGTTTTTTTTAGTGTTCTGTCTGAAAAGGACAAAGGAAATGTTATAAAAAAAGTGGTTTGCCTGCCCCTGTCTCCTCTCCTGTCTGCTCTTTGATCTCCCATCACATCGAGGGATTTTTAGCCCTGGATTGGTTTTACTTTTGAAATCTCTGCCTGTTACTGTTCACAGTTGTAAAAAGCTACCCCTGTGCCGTCTTTGTATTTCATGCCTATGATGTCATATGACAGAAGGTAACACCGAGATGTCACATCATTTCATGTACATCATTTCTTCAGTATGTTCTTCAGTCACTCATTCATAGTTTTTGTATGGTGGTTGACAGTGATATTTTGTAAATGTTTGTGAACAGACAGAGCAATGAACAGACCTGTCAAAAAGGAGGAAGAAAAGTATGAGCAATTTCCAAAAGAGTTGCATAAACAGCCATGTCTGCAAAGAGACCCACTGCAAATAATGTGTTTAACTGTCAATCAAGAGACAACTGAGCACTGTGGTAGGATTACCTTTGCGGGACTGGCTGTTTATGTTTTTACTCCTGTCTGAGACAGACTGTGCTGCTGGGTCTTAACAGTGAGGACTCCACTGGCTTCCTAGAGATGAGACTGGACCTGAAAAAGCAGACAGAAGATAAACCAGTGAGGGCTCACATCCTGTAATTGTGCTCTTGTGTTAAAAAGTTGTCAGCCCTGTCTGAGAGCCAGCTCCTCTTTCTCTGTTCACCTCTAATTGCATGTGTCTCATCAAAGCCTGTCACTGGCTCCAGATGGCTCTCTGACACATTTTGGGATAATTCAGGTCGGTAACGAACTGCTGTGTCAGGCCTCTGGGTACAATTGCAATGGAATATTTCACCAGCCTTTCAGATGGCCTACAAAAAGCTATAAAATGCAAAATATCTGATCTGCTCCAGTAATTCTGTGGAATTTTCTGAAGATTCCTTTTTGTACTAGCACAGAGACACTGGAGCAGTCTGCTGGCGATAACAGAACGACTGGGTGGTGAAGGGGCTCGAAAGAGAGAGAGACACAAAGTGGGTTCTCAGAAGAGCTGGTGATCCAGGAGTTAGCACAGCAGCTCTGACTTCTGCTTCAGAGCTGATGGTGTGCCTGAATAGAGTAATTAGCAGAGCTTTGATTGGCTAAGATTATTTTGGTGAATTCAGAAGGAGGGAGTTGGAGGGAAGCAAAGATAAGAGACAAGCCTTTGGATGGAAACAGCAGGAGGAGAGGGTTTGATGATTTGAGCAGGGAGCTGGGGGGATGGGTGAGTCTGAAGTTGAAACTGTTTCATCCAGTTACAGAGACTCTTTTGCATATAGTTCTGAAAAAGCAGTTTGAATAGGAGTTTAATAAATATGGGTCTCCAAGTGTCTATATATATTTAGGTGGATTTACAGAATATATGTATATGTTCTCTTATTATTATTATTATTATTATTATTATTATTATTATTATTATTATTATTACCATCATCATCATCATCATCATCATCATCATCATCATCATTATTATTATTATTATTATTATTATTATTATTATTAATAATAATAATAATAATAATAATAATAATAGAAGATCATTTCTGATTAAGGCATCATCAAGGCATTATCAAGACATTCCACAGAACAAAACATTACACAATTTATGAAAGCAATGATATAATGGGAGTAGACATGTAAAAGATTTGTTAAGCTAAAATCATTCATTACCATTAAGCTAAAATCTAGATGTGCACCTAGTGCAGCAGTACAGTATACAGTATAGCATCATGAGTAAGTTTTATTCAGTTATAAAGGCCATTTTGAAAAGGTGGGGTTTTAGGAGAGATTTTTAAGGAGGGCAGAAACTCAGCCAATGTAATGTTTATTGATAGAGAATTCCACAGCCTAGGGGCTACAGTGGAAAATACCAAAAAAGCCAAAGTTTGTAGATGAGAGGCTGAAACATGTAAAACTGGAACATGATCTGACAGCCCAGAAATGGGCGCATTCTCCAGACTGCTGCTCACACTGATAATGGTTAAGAGAGGGTGCTGCTGCCCTGTGACAGACTGAAGGTGACAAGTGTTATTCATAAACCCAGGACTCAGCAGATTCGAACAAATGATGCCCTTTGTGGAAGCAGGACACAAAGGCATATTGAAGCGGTTGATCAGTCCCAGGGCTTCATCTGAGCAGCACTTCCGTGCTTTTCTAAACACAACATGCACTACAATTTGACATTTGTCATTTCCTTCAAATGTAGGTACTGCAGAAACACTAGCAAAAGGTTCGCAAATACAGCCCTGTTATGTCAATTAATCAATTAGAAAGGGAAATATGCTCCTTTCTTCAGGGAGGTGAATACACTGCCCGGTGCCAGTTACACAGTGCCAGTGGAGCAGCTTTTTTGGGCATGTGCTTTTTCTTGATCCACTTGGAGATTTCATGTTGGCAGCAGCCTGTCAAATGATAATCTGTGGTTGAAACGTGCCTGATGATAAAAATTAAATGAGGTATTCTGATTCAGTGTATTCAATCTTATGTATTCAACATAAGCAGGGATGCTAGAATCCACTAGCCCAGTATTCTGACAGATAGTACCACAGATACTTGATGTGGAAAATTGTTCATGTTACAATTAATATATGATAGGGGTTCCTGACGGGCTCAGACAGTAAAAGGCACGTATTTCAATCACAGGCCTAGCCTTGTGGCTGAGTTTCAAAATGGGTAGGAGTGGATTTGTCAGGCAGAGTCCCTTCACTGCTCTACTCGCAGCACCCTGGGACTTGTTTGGGTGCCTATGAGTTACTCAGATAGCATCAGGGGGATACACTTGTCCTCCAATGGCATGGATTCCCTGGTGCACTGTGGGGCAGTGTGCAAAATAGTCATGGTAGATGTACATATATCATAGGATTGCACTTGCCTTGCCCCACATCTCACGCCCCACAATAATTTACATATATTAATTGGTGACTATTAAAAGATGGGTGAGAAAAAGTGAAAAATGCACAAGTATAAACAAAAAAAAAACAGAAAGGAAAGTTTGAGGACAAACTTTAAGTTGGCTTGAAAAAGCCTTGCATAGAAGTAGCTAGTAGTTATAAGCTTTGCTCAAGGGATGATCTCTATCTGTGTTAGAATGTTCTGTCTGATCCTGAACATTCTATCCAATTTACATCAATTTACATCATTACTCTGTCACTTTACATTGAAATTTTTCAATGTAAATTGTAAATATCTCAAAAAAATTTTTGGTATCCCCATAAAATGCACAAACAATGCAATCCCATATTAGGTAAAGTTTCATAAGCGCAGATGAAAAGGTATGGGAGGAGTTACATACAGAAAATTAGAAGAGGAAGAAATAGGAAGAACAGTTTGTTTTTTAGCCCGTTTAATTAACACCTGATTACATATATGCAGCAATCATAAATTTCATCAGTGCATAGTTGAAACTGAACTCCTCAGCATAGGATTTGTACTCAGAAGAAGTTTCCAAGACTGTACTCTGAGGCCCCTCTGCTGTCCCTCCTCCCCTCTCTCACACAGAAGGGTTTTGGCAGTGGAGGAGTCCACTGGGGATCCTCTCTGCTTCCACCAGCACTCAAACCTCTCCTCCGTCGTGGCGGAATAGCGGTCCATGCGCAAACTGAGCCCCAGAGTGTGAGACTAGATCTGGAGGGCTGTAGTAATTACCCATCTTCACTAGTGCTATTCACACAGGCCCAGCTCTCCACTTTAACCACCTGTTCCCCCCTCTTTGGTGTAGCACTAATGTTGAAGATATGGTCCCAGAACTGGTGATATTCCCGCTTTCTGTCTGCTGCCTGTGCTCATTTCAGCTGGCACTCTGCACACAGTTTCCTTCCTCCTGGGCTTGGTAAAAGGCTGCTTTTTCTCTCTGCAAATATTTCTGAGCGAAACCAAAGACGGCGCCTTGTGGTGTGTGGGTACAGAAAGTGGGAAGGCTTCCAGCTCTGTCACCCTGAACTTTAACAAGCACTTTCAGCTTTTTTTTACTTTCAGGCGTTAGTGCAGTGCAGCCTGCTTTTCCCCCAGCAGTAATGAAGCCTGGCAGATAATAACGCTCTGCGTGGTGAGGAGGGAAAGTGCACTGTGAGTATGCTAGTGTGTGCGTGTGTGTGTGTGTGTGTATGTGTGTGTGTGTGTGTGTGTGTGTGTGTGTGTGTGTGTGTGTGTGTGTGTGTGTGTGTGTGTGTGTGTGTGTGTGTGCGAGCATGCATGTGTGCAGGGTTCAAGTGCCAGGATGTGTTCCCACTTGGACGAGGCAAAGAATTCATCTAAATCTACTTACCTGCTGTCACTGGCCCCACCTTTTTGAGAACGTACCTAACTGTGCTTTAGTAGCCGATCTGTGCCCTGGTGTGCTTTCAGCACAAGAATCCCTATCAATTCACGTCCTAATCAGATGATCTGCAGAGGTGCCCCCCCCCCCAACACCCCCGCCCTCATTGCCGGATTGCAGTGACATCACAAATCACTGAACATCACCGTTTTGCACGGCTGACTGGAGCACCCGCTGATCCTGCACAAAGCACAGCAAAACAAACTCTGTCTGTCGGCCTCTACGGTGGCGGAGGGGGTAGAAAGGAGGGAGGGAGTGAGGGAGAGAGTGGAAACGGCTGACAGCATGAAAAACGAGCCCTTCACTTGCAGGCCCCGATCAGCATGAGGAGCTAATTCAGCTGCTCCAGACTGATGGGCGATAAGCGCTTGACTGCCCCGCTCCCCTCTTTTCTTCCCCCAGCACAGCCCCGCTGCACCAGGGTAAATTGGCACTGTAATCTTGCAGTGCTGCCTTCTCTCTCTCCACACCAGAGAAAACATTTAGTAATGATTTTCAATTTAGTTTGCCCATGGTACATGATTTTGGCCTGCCTTGCTGTTTGTGCACGTGCTTTTCCATAACCTCATATCATGTGCACTGAAACAAAGTTGCCTCTCCTGTCTGCTAATCCCTGCATATGTGGAGAGTCTCCATCTTTGTCTTTGCTGGGGATTCATTTTCTAAAGATGCACTTCAAAGCACCATAATAGCATGCTTGTGTTGTACTTTTGAATAAGAAAAAGCACTCTCAGATACTTACCTGTGAAGGTGTTTTCTCTATTTTTGACTATGGCGACAATTGCGTAAAAACAGGTCATTCGTGTTGCTGTGAACTGCTTAAGTTAACATTGGCTTGTAAATTAGCTGTATGCAATCTACAAATTAACTCCAGCAAAAACCTATACGCTTAACGCACAGCCTCCTAACAGAGTGGCTGTGTAATTGTTTACTTATACTTATCTGCTTAGGAGCGGATTAAAAGCTTAAAGGCTCTCGCTGTTTAATTCTCTCTCCTCGATGCAGCCTCCATCAGCTCGCACTTTGTGCCTTTAATTCAGAGATAAAGATATGCACAGTCCCAACCAGGCTGAACTGGCTGGTGCACAGCCATGCATTTCAGGTAGGGTTACGTGGCAGGCCCACACCGGGTTAATGATGTTTCTGTGGAGAATTCCCCCTTTTTGTGTGAGCTGAGGCTGAAATCATCTTTATTCCGGCACCCTTTGTCTTTAGTCCTGAACCACCCTCTGCCTCTGCAGCATGTGCTGTGCTGATGTAATGGAATACAGCTGGATGCTACGTGAGGGTCTGCTCCTGACGTACTCAGAGTCCGCGCCTGCCCGAGCACCAGGGGGCTGGCAAGCACTCATTTCAAAGGCCTGCTCTTATGTAACATTACTCTTTTAATCTTGTGTTAGTGCCTGTTCCCTGTCCATTTACTTATTTGCTTTGTTATTTCAGCTGTGCTCATTTTTTTCTTCGTTTTGTCAAAGGTTCAATATCAGGTTTGTGGGCTCCTGCAGAAAAAGACTTTTTTTTCTGGTTAAATCAGTAGATGCTCACCAGAGTGTGAAGGGATTGTTCATGGTCAAAGTGGCTGCGTAGAATGTCACAGACTGAGCGAGTCAGCTTTTGAGGACACCTGGATCGTGACCCATTTGGCCCATGTTGGCGAATGGGAGTGTTTTTCACCCCGTGCTGCTGTCTGACAGCTGACCCTCACTCTCTGTGCCCCTCAGTACCCACAGTGCTCCTCAGTTCTGATTGATTGCTTTTTGTCCCTTTTGGCTGTGGAGGGGAGATCAATAGCACTTTTAATTAAGATGATCAAATATGACCCCTTGCTATCAGTGCCCTGGAGGGGAGCCCTCTCTGTCTGTCTCTTTCTTCTCTCTCTCTTTCACACACACAGTGTAAATGGAGGTGCACTCACTCCTCTCTCATCCTCCCTAAGAGACATGGGAGGCTGGGAATGGGGGGGGTTCAGGCACCTCTAACACTGTGCCTTTTTTATGGTTGCCATCAGAAGCGGCATGATACACACTCAAAATTCCCCCGCGATTGTCTTGGAGACATTATGAAAAAGCTTTTGATTCGAGCTGACAGTACCAATTTGATTTACGGAGAGATAGAAATGGCCTCGTTGGGCTCCCAGGAGGGGAGCGGGTGACAGGCGAGGCTGTGCAGAGGCTGCATTCAATCAGAGAGATGATTTCAAACAGGATAACTTCCTGTCCTTTCTGCTTCGCGTGTGCTGGCACTGTGAGTGACGCCTGCGCTCTCAGAGATGAGTAAGACAGAGGATGACCGATAGCCGGTGTCCACCCAGGTTAACCCCGACGGAAATGTTGACAACCCTGACTGACTGAATGGCCAAGTGGAAAGCAGTGCTCTGGCTCACTGTATGCTGTCGATGAACTGAAAGGATTAAGTTTTTTTTTTAAGGTTGCCCTAATCTTGGGGCAAACAGGAGTGGATTACATCTCTGTGACACAGCAGCCATGGAATTCTGCATTCTGTGCAGATCCATTGACTTTACTTCAGTGAAGAGCCTGTATCTTATTTGTCTCTTACTCCAAAATTTGTCTGTAAGTGTTTTTGTTATTGTTTACTCAAAGCTTTGCTGGCACCTCAAAGCAAGTGTCTGCATGGGATCCATACATGAACACAGTCATCATTAGTGACAGGATCCTATGTTCTGCAGATGAAGATCAGGAGACAAAAACAGTTTGGATAGATGGATATCATCCATCGCAGGAGAGAGATGGAGCCACTGTCAGACACTCAGCACTGACACACACACCCAATACTGAGGCACACTGACACTTATTATCAGCACACACACACATGTAACACTGATGCATTTACACTCTCACTACTGACATACACACTTGACACTCACACACTTAGACACTCAACACTGATGCACACACACTTAACAGTGACACACACACACACAGTCACAAATACCAACCATTTCCAGAAGACTCTCAGAACGTATATACAGAAACAGAGCACTGCTGCTCATATCATATTCCTTCCAGCATCAGTTATCTGGCCATACAGAGTACTGTTTTATGTTGCTCCTTCAAGTGGACTCTGGAGTTAATTGCTATTTGTTATTATTCTTTCAGATTGACTTTGACAAAAGGCTGAATTCAAACACCAATTCCACCTCTGAATATTTGTTTATACAGATCAATTTGAGATTGTTCGTGCAATCCAATAGCTCATTAAAGTCAGTCTCTGTAAATACTTCTCTGACAGTAGTTGAAGGTGCTCAAGAATGCAACCATTTAGATATGGGGGGGTATTATATGATTCCATCCACAGGGTTTACGACTACCAGCGTGTCCCAGCCTCAATGACCTCTATCCCGCACGGGCCAAGCCTGGCCAAGCGATCCCGCACCTCCTCCTCCAGCCTGCGCCGCAGCAGAGACAGACTGCCATCCAAGAGCAGCTCCCGGCCAAGCTCCTCAAGCTCCAGCAGAGCCAAGTGTGAGTGACACCTCCATTGGATTCCGCCACTCGCTGATTCATTGATCACTCACATAAACACTGGGCTGAGATCATCACACGCAGAAATACTGTGATGTCAACGCAAGGGTTCCCACTGTAATGTCATTTCCCATTCAGAGCTTCTACACTATTCATCACGGGGGCCTGTAGATGCAGGAGAGATTTTTGTCAGATGGGTCCTGTTCTGGGTGCTTTGTATTGTTTCAGTATCATGCCTCTCAAAGTCAGTGTGACAGCACATAGTCAGATGCTGATATGGTGGGACCCAGTGGCACTATCTGAACTGCTAAGCAAATGAAGAATACCTTTTGCCTACATTGCACCTTTGTTGCATTGCCACTCCTGTCTCTGAGCTGCAGGTTGCACAGCAGGAAAGAGAAGTTCTTTTTAATCATGGCAAATGCTTGTATATGTTTGTGTGTGTGTGTGTGTGTGTGTGTGTGTGTGTGTGTGTGTGTGTGTGTGTGAGCCTGAGCATTAAGTGATCTTGTATGCATGGGTGTGTTTTTGCCTCTGTGTGTTTGTATGAGTGTATCTGTGCCTATGTGCGTTTGTTTGTGTTTCAATGTGTGCATGTACGTGTGCCTGTGTGTATTTGTGTGAGCGTGTGTGTACAGCATGCTGCCCTCCCCTCAGTAATGGCTTGTCTTTATGGGGGCGGCAGTGCTGAGAGCTCCAGGGCACAGCAAGAGGCACCAGATGGTCCCTCCATTAAAAGCCTCTCTGCTGCAGGCCCTTTTTTCTTTAATCGAGCTGAGCCTATCAGGGCGTGCAATTATACCAAATTAATAGTGCATAACAAATAAGAATTGTTTATACTGGTTTATTACGAGCCTTAATAGTTTTTACTGCCTGCGCATCAGAGTCAAATTAGTTTGCCTTTGTAGCTCAGAGGTCAAAAAGCTTTTTACATGGCTGTGACTAGCTAAATGTCTCACTGTGCGTTCAGGGGGCAGATCTTTGAGGGCTGCAAGTGTGTGTTATTAAAGATCACAGTGAAGATGAGAGCAGAGGATGCTGATGACACAGACTTGCAGAAAATGGATTCTCTTTGTGATCACCAGGGAATGTAGGTGAAGCAACAGCAAAGGACACAGACCTGCGCCTCTGTAATGTCATTTTCTCACATTTCTTGCTCTCTCCCACACCCCTGTCCTCTCCCTTTCTTTTTCCTATTGCTCCTCGCTCCCTCTCCATCTCTCTCCTGGTGTCTGTCTCTATGCCCTTCTCCCTCTGTCTCTTTCTCCCTCTCTCTGCAGTGAAGATGGAGGAGCTGCAGACGATAAAGAGGGAACTGACTCTGATTAAGGTGCAGATCGATGGACTCCTGGAGAGTCTGGACAGGATGGACCGACAGAGGCGGGACCGCACCGGTAAGGGTGAGGGAGAGTGCTGTCCTTGCCCCTGTGTATGGAATACAGAAGGTTGCCCTGGACTGCTCCGTGTCTTTGTGCTGTGTGTACAGGACCCTCTGTACTCAGTGTAGAGACTTTAACAGTGACAGTGATGGTGCTCAGAGGAGATGAACACAGAGCCCCTCTCCCTCACTGTGCGCATAGACACGTAGCTATGCGCATGTTTGCAAGCACAGTCTATTGATGTGGACACTATTTTCTCTGTAACTCTAATGTCTGATCCATGCCTTTAAGGTGATGGACAATGCTGCTAGGTTTGTCTCCCCTTTTTTGTCTTACCTCTCTTTCATCTCCATATTTGTTCGTATTCTCTGCAGTGCTGCTGTTTCCTTTAATTACACCCACCCCTCAATATCCTCACCATTGATTCTGCTTCATGTCATTGACAGACAATCAATGGTTTTGAATCAGCTTGGCAGCTTATTGTTCTAGAGCTGAGAGTGCTAGAGCTGAGTACACACACATACTGAGAAACCTATCTGAGCTGTCCCAGGCTCTACTCAACTCTAATGTTATTTTGACATCATTCAGGCTGTTACTTCTGTATGACAAACACTGAAATAGGAGTCTTATGGGACTTTCATAGTTTGCTGAGTGAAAGTCTGGATGATAGATGTATCATGAGGTTTTTTTTTAACCTCCCCATCTGATATTGATTTGATTTTCTTGGAATTAAATTAGACGGCCCATTATTCATTTTCTCTCTCATTACCTGCGGTGGACCATGTCTGTGAACATCAGGAGGGTAACACAAAGGAGGTATTGACAGGCTTTGTTGTGTGGAGGCCTGCCAGCCTGGTCTCTGTGGCTCTCTCCATAACAGGCTCCACAAGTGACAGCAGACAGCTGAAATTACCCACCATTATGTAACAGGGGTGTATATCTCTGAGGATAAAAATGCTTGGATAACTTGTGTGTCAAGTGAGAGGTCCTTCGTAACATGTCTGTGTTTAGTGAGCCCCCCCACTTCACTGATCACCTTTGTGTGCATGTGTTTCAGGGTCCCCCCCAACGAGGGAGGGCAGCTCAACGGGTTCGCCCTACCACGGACTGGCTAGCAGTCCTGACGGCTCCCCCAGCAACCACAGCCCCCATCGCCGTGCCCGGAGAGACAGGGATGCAGGGGAAAGCCCGGAGCTGGGGGAGGCCAGTGACGATGACCGCCATATGGTAAACAGACTGACCCTTTAGCACCCCCTGCTGGAAAAAACATCACAATCTGTTTGTATTCTTACCTGTCATGAACTGTACTTCTGCATTAATCTTCTGCAAGTAGCTCAGCTAAAATAAAACCAATCAAGATATCAAATCCCACACCTCTGGGTTTGGTTTTCGATACTTACACTATGTCAGAATTGATTATTTTCTCAGTTCCCTAGTTTTCATGTGGTGGTGGTCTTAATGTTCTCTCTGCACTAGTTGGCTGGTGTGGAGACTATGGTTTTGATATCAGACTTACTCTAGGCTCTACTACATTTGCACAAGCACTCCTGTGCTGATTTTGGAGTTATAATGAATACAATGGACTTGGGAACATGTATTGCATTTTTAACATAATATAAAGTAGACTTATCCCCCAGATGTTTCATCTGGTTGAGTCATTTGAGTGAGTGATTTCCTCTCTCCTCATGCTGCAGACAGACAAGGCTAATGGTACTGAGGATTTAAATGGTTTGAGGATTGGAGCCGATGTGTGGGGAAGCAGAGATAAGCATAATAAAGAGAACAGCAGCATGGTAAATTGCCCTGACAACTGATAAATCACGTTCAAGAGCTGGAAATGCAAAACTATTCATGTCTCACAGAGACAAGAACTGTTTCATGCAAAGATACACAAGCACTCAAAATGCTTCCTTAGACATCTACTGTCAGACACATACACACACACACACACACACACACACACTGCTGACACATATTATTTGTTTCCAGATTTTACATTTCCACTCCTTCTTTGTGTTATCGTTCTTCTTTGCTAGTTTGTAGGCAACAGTATTTCATCAATGCTACTTGATCTAAACACATGTAGAAGCAAAACATTTAAAGCAGAAGAGAGAAAGATTTTAAAAGAGGAAAATTATTCAACATTTTTTTCCCTGTCAGATTTGGGGGACCTGTATACAGAGTGTTATTATCTGCTGAAAAAAGAGTATAATTATCTGTAATTACACTCAAGTGTGTCCCTACCTGGGTGACACATTAAGTACTTTCTATTACTTTCCATCTCTTTGTGCACAATAGTAGGGAATCAATTAACCGCCTGCTCTGGAAGGCCCACCTGACTGTGGGACCCCAGTTGCATCCCTGCTAATGTGGGGCACCTTTATTTCGCTGACAGAATTTATACTGAGGCAGAGAATACAACCCACAGGACAAGCAGTCCAAATTAGTAACACTGACATTACAGGTTTCTCTCTTACTTTCTCTTCTTTCTTTATTTATCCCCCTCTACCACCACTAATGTCTCCTTTTTCACTTTTTTCTTCCTTACTCTGTGTGTGTGTACGGGTGTGTCTCTCTCTGTCTCTCTGTCCGTCTCTCTCTCTCTCTGTCTCTCTCTCTCTCTCTCTCTCTCTCTCTCTCTCTCTCTCTCTCTCTCTCTCTCTCTCTCTCCCCCAATGTAAATCCACATGTCAGATTTGTATTTTTCCTAAAATGATGGAAGAGAGTTGCCCCCCCATGTCCTCCCCAGGGAAGACGCCACATGTTGGTTCATTAGAGCGATGTGTGAGTGCAGCAGGTTCCATCCGTTATTCTGAGCTGCTTGTTTTTCACTCCTGAAAGCTGCGGCTGTGAAATTGACTGTCGTTCTTGATTTTCCAATCAGCAAACAGGGAGTAAACAAGAAACCGGCACTTGCTTTGAACTGTTGCAAACAAACCGGCCAGTTCTCCACTGAGAACGAGCTTGAGGGACAGCATACTGTGGTGCTTGTGGATGCCAACAGTTGAAGGCGCACTTTTCCTTTTGTGTCATTAATTTCCTTTGACTCGTGGTTGGTAATGTATTTTACTGTACATGTGTCTGTTTGATGTGTCAGTGGGTCGTATCTGTTCCTCTCACAGATGAATCATCACAACTCTGATCTGGAGGACGACATGTGAGAATCTACAGCTCAGGTACCTGATAAAACACCACCAACACACAAACCTCACACAACCCCTTGTGCTCACACATACATTATTATTACAACTACAATTTGTCGTATTTTGTTACTGTGAGACTTTTGTCAGCATTTTTCCCCTGACAGACACAGGCCGTTTCAAATGATGGTGTTCTTCTACAGACTAAACAGGAGCCCAGTGACAGAGCTGAAGTGGGGAGCACTATACATGGAGGGGGTGACCATCACCAGACCAGCAATTACCATGGAAACACCTGTCTCCACCCCACCCACCCTCGTCCTCATGGGACTCTAGCTAGCCAGTGTCCATTTGTAAAAATGTCTGCAGATTCCCTTTGTTTCTCACTCATGTTGACATATTTCTCCCAAAGTTCAGAGGTTATTTTTTACCATCACCACCTGTTCACATATGTCTTTATGGTTGCCACTCCTCCACATTTCCACTCTAGTAGAGTTGTGGCTGTACTCTGCCTGACAAAAAACAAGCCATCTGTGACGATTGTACTGGCATGGCAATTACAACTTATCTTGAGAAATGAGGTTCATATCTCCTACAGATGTTCCCCCCTGAGATTAGTGTGTGCACACACACACACTCACAGAAATTCACACACATATACATACACATACACATCGATTTTATCTGTAGAAAGCAATTATAAATCAGAATAGGAGAGTGAGATTATTCTGATGATTACAATCCTTCTTAGCCCAGGTCACCACATATATAGAATATGGAATAAGTCAATGAAATAATCTTGTCAGTTCAAGTTCATTTGAGCCCTGACGAATGTATATATATTTTTTGATGTTTTGAAGTGAAAGGCTCAGTGCTTTGAACTTTGTGACAAGGCATGAAATGTCACCCTGCAGATGTGTGTAATGCAGCTGTGATGGTCTCCCTCAGCTTCCCAGCATTCATTGCGCTGCTTTTATTTTATCTGCACCAGGAGCCCCCGCTTAATGCTGTTAACTAAAACCCTGTCAGTTTGACAACAGCTGTCAACACACTGTTATCAGCCATTTATTAATCACAGATCTCTCCAGACACAAGGCTGTGGGAATCACAGCAAACTAGCTGCCTGGCACCAAAAACAGCACTTTGCCGATGTCTCCTCTCACATTAAAAAGGACTTTCCTTGGAATTGAATGAACTTTTCTGACCAGGGCTCTCTCACAGATTATGCCATAGCATGCATTGATCACCTGTCTATGATCCTAAGTCCCTGTCAGTGGAAGCAGAGGGAGTTTAGACTACATTATGGACATGCTCAGTGTTTGTTTGCCAGTGTGCATTTGTTCAGGATGAAAACGTTGAGTGTGAAGACCTTGAGTACACCCACTCTCCTGGTCACTCGAGCCTTTTAATGTTCTTAGAGTAGCACTTTCACAGAGTTCAATTGCAGCCTATAATCTGTGATTTGGCTCATTGTCCGAGCCTGTAATGGCTCTGTGCCAAACCGCTCTTCCTTTCACTGCAGCTCTGGGTCATCACACAAGCTCTTTTAAATAGACATTAACGTTGCCATTAAACCTTTTAAACAGATTCCCCCTCTGCTAAGTGCATTTGTTCCCAGAGTTATCAAAGTTTACTCTCAAGCCAGCACAGTATGGACTAAATTTTAGTAAAGAAAGAAGTTTTCTTTTGATTAAACTTGGTTCCAGTGATTGGCTTTGTAAAATGGAATGTTACCCTCTTATGTGAGGCAAGATTCCTCTTGGTGACCCCTGCTGACCACCCAACTGAGTTTTAACTTGTCGTAAGATATTGGTTATCTTCAGAGAAATAGCATGGTCTGTGTGATTAACTACCTGTTTTTATCATTCTGTGAGACAGGCGACTGTACTGTGGAGTTACGCTGTAACAAAGCTCTGAGTGCCAATGAAGTCCCACCGACTTCCTCACCACTCAGCTCAAAGGCCTTACCGTTGGGATACTTTGTGAGACAAACTGAGCCTTTCCCACCCATTCAGAAACACGTATCACTTGTCATTGTGGATACATGAACAAGGTTATCACAGAACATAAACTGTACCCATCCTGCAAATGGTCACTGCTTTGTCTTTAGAGAGGTATTTGTAAATTATTATCAGTGTAATTAAAATTTTCAAAGCATGGCTCTGTTAGCAAACTGCTGTTGTTGAAATAAAGGGAACGGGACTGTCTCCTTCAGGCCTGAAAGGAGGACCATCATGCCCATGTCTGTCCTCGTGTAATGTGTAATAGATGATGATATAAACCCATCTCTCCTTCCATGTATACAGTGCAGTGGACTGAGTGAACTGACTGGGTTGATGTGTAATATTGTGTAATATTGTAAACTTTCTTGTATTTGGTCAGCTCAGTCTGATTTTATCCTGTATTTGTTTTTTTTTAACTATTTGGTTATCCTCTACTTCCAGTGCTGTTTGGTAGATTTTTTATTTACTTTTATTTCTTTCTTTGTTTGCATTCATAAAAAGCTGAGTGGAAACACATACACAGTAACAGTAGTAAAGGTATTTTCATATTGATTATATTGGATCCTGGGTGGATTATTTGATCATAAATGTAAACTATCTTGGAGGGTTGAAATGAGTAAGAGAAGCACTGCAGTATATTGTTATTAATATTGACTACATGAAATCTGTGATGTTAAGCAACCAAATTAGAGGACGCTAAAGATTCTTCATGAGCACAAGTTTGGAAAAAGTCAGCAATGATTCAAATGTTTGGCTCAAATGTAGCTACTGGAGTGAAGTCCACAAAACTGCCCCACACTGCCCTGCATGCATTCATGGAATCAGAGGAGGCGTTCTGCTCAGTCCTTTCGGTGTATGTTTTAAATGTAAAAATGAAAAAGCAGTAATGATGGAGCCCCTTACAGTACCAGACATTCACAATATTTGTGTGCTTCACATTTCAGTGAGTGCTTATATAATACAACACAGTGTAGCACAATTAACAATCTGATGTCTAACTAAGTGGCTCGCATACAGAGTAAGTCTAGCTGGTAAATGTGAATGGATGAATGTAATCAGGCAGGGAATGGACATTTTAACAAGGCCTACAATTTTCTCCTGGGAGAAAATGGAATGTGTTTTAGGTAGACAGCAGCAAGTCATTCATAATGACATAATCCCTTTATTACATTTAGATACAGGGGGCAGTTAACTGATGCATATCTGGACATGAAACAGAACAATCTCCAGCACTGATGCTGGAATACCACTTACGTGTTTTAGATTTCTTTTTTGCTCCCTGCTATGACCTGCTTTGCTAAGCGCTATTCTAAACAATTACTCCCTGTTATAAAGTGTGAAATGACCCGTGGTTAAATGAAGCAGAAGAAAGCTATGTGACCGTTTCTTCTTTATGTCGGTTGCGCGTTTGTTTGTCATTATTAGATATTTCCACTAGAGGGCAACGTTACACTGGCGCTGGAGAACGTTACACTGGCGCTTCCAAACTGCGAGTGGAAGCAGGTGATTCGGGGAAATAAAATTCAGTTTATTTAAAACTGTTTATGGGTAATAAAACATCGCCACATCCAACTAGATTATCTTAAATGCTTTCTATTTCGATAGACATTCTGTACACCCACCATAAAAGAGCAGAAGTAAACTATATTTAGTGTGAACACACATAAAACAATATTAAATGATTAAAAGTTCACCATTAAAATAGCATTTACAGTTATTCAACCCGTATTCATAGACTAATTAACCATAAGTCCAGCGTTGGACTCAACCTGTGCAATGTTAAAAGAGATGTCATTTACAATGTATTTTCTAAATAATAGCCCAAAGGTTTATGCAGGTTAAAAGTTAGACAAAAATAACAATCTACTGCTAACATAGAACATATCACATATCTTTTGGAGGTTTAACTATTTTTTTAGTTTATAAAAATTAAAGGAGTTGGAACTGATTTAACCCACATCAAGAGAGAAAATACGCCTGTTCGGATGTGATTCCTTCCCCCAAGACTGTCCCTATATTACCACAGAGTGCTGTCGTAAAGAGGTGAACACCTTTTTTACCGCATGAGATGTCAGGGCTAAAGTAACTTATCTCCTCTATTACATATGCTAAGTTTCTTAACTGCGATTACGATGCTGTGTTGGATATTATTTTAACCTGAATATAAGATTTAACTTCAAATGAATACTTTTTACCTCAAATGGATTACATCTCCCCAGTGCAGAATAATAATACATTTAAGAATTAATATTACAGGATTTCTGTTACAGACTAATATTTGATCAATAATCAATCAGTTCACTATTTGATATTCAAGACCCTGTGGAACTCCACAGACCTGGTGGCTCCTCCCTACCTCCTGCAACCAGCTGCACAATGGCTAATTGTTTGATCATCCATAGTGATTGCATATAATCAGTTGCGTTCATGTGGAACCAGTTTAAAACCCAAAAGAAAGAAGACAGATGCACATCACCACTTGGGGTTTCTGTAGAAATCTCTTGTAGGTGGAGAAAAGCCTTCAGAGGAGACTGCGGAGGAATGTATGGAGGTGTTAAACTGCACTGTTTTCATACAGCAAAGGGGCTCGGGTATGTAGCTCAACACAAATAGCCAAGATTTCCTAACATAGGCATGAGCTGTCCCTATGCAAGACCTACTCCCCTTGTCATGACCTTTCACTCACATTAACACTTATGCAGCAATATTTACAAATGCACAACACTGGAAAGATATTAAAAAAAAAAAACATTCATTGATGTATTCAGTTTTGTATTTATTTATGACCAAAACCAAAAAGACGCCATACCAATTACAATTCCACAATATCAATTACAATTTATCGCTTATCAGCCATAAAATGCAGGTAGAATATAGTGGCCCAGAGGTGTTAGTGAAAAGGTGATTTATTCATTTACAAAACTCTGCTATTTTGATAGTGAGCAAGGTAATATGCCGGAATCCTACACAACCATTGCACAAAAAGCTATGCACATAATAAAAAAGTGTGGTCACAAGTATAATTGTAGAATTGTGAGTAGATGAACCAAGCTCAGGATCAATTAGATGTAAGTTTTTCTGTTCCTGAAAAAGTAACAATATAGCTCTCCAGAAGACATTATAGTTATCGGACAAATCTATAAAGGGGTGACACAATGTTGGGTTTGTTGCCATTCCAAAGAGTTAATTGAAAACCCCATGTCACCAATATAGTTAACAATTAGTCAATGGAGTATCTTTGCCCCAGCTGTATTTTGGACTGCAGATTTTAGGCTGACCTCGTGCTCAAATCTGCAAACACACAGGCTGAAAAATACAAAGTCCCTTTGCCTCATATAACAGAACAGCTGCTGAGGTGGAGTGCCATGCAGTTTTTAAGGAACCTTTGAAAATCATAATTTAGCATCTAGCACTGCTATAGTATCAGTGTCATCATATAATCATATTTATTTGCTGTAAAAATCTGAACAGAAACTATATTCTGAAACATTAATATGATAGAGCAGGCCATTCTAAACTTGGTTATGGAAAACTTTGCTGGTGACCATCAAAAAGATTAGTTGTTTTCTGTTCTTTAAACAGAAAAAATAGTTGTTTTGTAGTCTTGAAATGAGTCAATGGCAATTATGCCTCCCGATGTTTAGTACATTAACTGCCTGCTCGCCTGCTCATAGCCTGCGGATTGCCACCGTCGATGCTCTTACGTTCAGTGATGTTTTGAATTGGATTATTCACCGCGGCTTCTTAAAACTGCAGTACAAAGCGCAACAGATATTTGGTGGAAAAAATGTGTATACTTAAGACAACATGGAATTGCTTGGTTGCACAGATCATGACCTTTGGCCCACACCAAACTGCTACTGCATACCGCTGCAGCTAGCTGATCTATCTTGTTCAGATGGATTTTATTGACATTATAAAAACGCATATGCCTGGGGTTATACCTGTGTCAAATGAAACGGAAGGGACTAGTGTTAAACAAGCACTTGTAAATCAAGTCTTTTTTATAGTTGTCTTCCATATGAAGGATGAACGCCTTCGATTTTCCCTTTTCATAAAATATTTACGCTTCATGGAATAGTACGCAGTGGATATGATAACGAGGGGCATAACTGTCTACAAATGAGTCCATGCGTAACACTTTTGTCGAACACTTGAGTGGAAGGTTCCACGCCAAGTATCGGACTGAGAAAAGCATTTCCTTTGCTGTTGTTTACATGTACAAGACTATCAACTATCCCGTAGCGAATCTGCAAACCGGTCAGTTGACACCATTTGATACGTTTGTTTTCACGTGCACAGGATGCCCACTGTTTCTTAACGATTTTATGAATCGGTCAATTGTGGTTGACATAAGTTGATAAATTTGTGACGCCACTGCTGACATAATAAGCAAACAATGTCGACTGGCGACTTATTTCTGTGTGTGGAAACACTTGTGGACAATCCGTCGTCTGGCATTCTCTAGGTAGTCAGAAGTCTTCGCACATGTATACAACCCGACTTCGGCGCATCAAGGATCATCTTTTGGCCGAAAATCAGGTACGTATTCCCCACAACAGGACAACTCGTAAAATGACGTGTGGATTGTGAGCTATATAGCCTAGTTAAGACTAGATTCAGGCCCTGTCCGCAGCACGCTGTCCTTAACTTGTCTTGTCCTTTCTTTTGTGAAGCCCCTATTTTTTTTTTTTTATAAGTCACCGTTTATTTAGACTCTTGCAGTGGACCATAACATTCTCTGTTGTGCCTCGGTAGTACGACATTTCTGGCCCGCGCCTTGGTTATTGTCGTCAACACATTTAGTTAAGGAAGAGTTTTTTTTTGAGGCATTTCGGAGGGGAGTGCCTGTGTTTGATATGATTTGAGCTTATACAACACAAAGCGCAGGGACGCGGAGAGCGCGCGCCTTATTTGCTTGTTAGGTTTCAGATAATTCTTTTGTGATTGGGGTTAATCACTGCAGTTTTGAGTTCGAGAGAATCGAAGCATACGAAAAAGTAAGGGGATTTTGTACTGTGTGCGTAATCCAGTTTCTTGTGCCGTGCACCTTTACAGGACAGTTTGAGTACAAAAAAACTTTTCTTGTAAAATTTCCTTGTAACGGAGAGTCATTAAAGGTAAAGAGCCAGACGTCGTGCCACATGAATGTAATTTATGTTCGAATCCCGACAAAATATATTGAAAGTTTAGAATGTCTGCATAGCCCACGTTATCATTTCTCCACTTAATTTTAGTATTGGCAACATAATCGTTGAAGCTACATTTTGCAGCGATATTAATCAATAGTGTAGTCGTATTATGTGAGTTAAAGATATGTAACATTATTCTGATGGCTTTTAGGTCACATTATGAGCAAAATACTAACCATGCATGTTTTTGTGAACCCCCCTCTGAAAATCGATGCAATGCTTACCAAATTAAACCTTCCTGACACTGCAGTCAACGACTTTTTTTCTTGATTTGTGTTCTTAGCAGCATAATTCAACTTTAAGGGGAAAAAATACTGCATTTTATCAAATATGGAAATGTTACACATTGAGAAGAGTTTGTGTATGCATAATGTTTTTGGATTGCTGCTCTTTTCATTCAGTGTTCAGATATGGCCACACCTCAGGCAAGTCCTCTCACCACTCATGTGCTGAACACAGCAGAAGGTGTTCCAGGGGCCCGAATGGCCCTCAGCCTGCACCGCCTGGATTCACACCTGGCTGTGTGGAACCTGCTCACCACAGGGTACGAGAGGCCATGTGAAAGTCATAAGCAACTCACATGGTTAAACAAGAGTCAGTGCTGGGGATACTTCTCTGCTCATAAACATAAAAACATTTCATACATTAATCTTAACAGGATTGCACAGAGCAAAGTCATGTAGCTCACAAACAATTGATTTTGTTACAGAAATATGGAAGGCACTGCAAGTATAGTATGTATTAATGTGTGTGTATTTCAGTCAGTTAACCTATTTTTTCAGGTTGGCTTGCTTTTGTACAATTAAAAGTAAAGGTAGTTGTCAATTTCTAGGACCACCAATGATGATGGTCGCTGTCCAGGACTTATCACCCGAGAAGCTTTCATTCCTGGGATGTACAAGTTGCGATTTGAAACTGGCCAGTATTTTGAGGGTCTGGGTCAGACTTGTTTTTACCCATATGTTGAGGTGAGTGAGGAGTCTTGTTAGAAAGAGCCATCCTTTACACATTTTTTCACTGGTATGACACCATTTGTTAACTTGAAGTATTTTGTGACCTCAAAATGATGAGAACAAGAAAAATACTTGAACATTTTTGACTATTATCAATAAAGTTTAAAATGTTGACATCTATATTTTCAAATCAAGGTTTACAAATGCTTGAAACAAGCCAATAAAAAATAACCATAAGCAAATTAGCTTTGAAAAGATATTGTTATTTAATACTCATTTAAAATGGATCTGTGTTTATGGCTTTGGTGACCCTCATAGTTGAGGGAGTACAGTCAGATTGAGAGGGATAGGGGTTTGTTGCTTAATTCACGCATAACTATTAAGGTAATGTAGAATCAGGTAGTATTTTGTTATGGTAAAATAGTAATCATGATTAACTGCTTGTTAAGACGTTGCAGTTTTAGCTGAAGGGTAATTTCACCTTAGTTTTCATCTTACTTTCATCTTACTAGAGTGTTGGCCTCAATCTGACTGTCATTTTAATTTGCTTGCAGGTTGTCTTCACCATAACTGAGCCAAGTCAGAAGTTTCATTTGCCCCTACTCCTCAGCCGTTTCTCCTACAGCACCTACAGGGGGAGCTAGAGACATGCTTCTCGTGGCTACAACCTATGGGCTTCACAGCTTCTGATCCCTCTTTACTGTATCTTGTCCTGAGTCTGAAATATGCCACTAGCTCACTTTTGTCAGTCCTTATTGACAGCTTCTGTAATGTTAGCTAACCATTGAAGGATTTTCTGTTACATTTCAGACCATGTTGTAAGTGTCATTATGAAAAGAATTTAATTAAAACCTGCTAAAATATTAAACATGGAATTACAGAATATTACCACATACTTATAATGTGCAGGTGCAATAACAGAAATGAAAGAAAGTCCTTCCTGTTCACATTTTGACTGCACATATGTTTGCTCGCATCGGTATTCATGCTAATGGCTAAATGATGATTTTCAAGGGCCCCTTCAAAACGTCAGGGCTTTGCACCTCAGCAGTGGTGTTACACAAGGCAAAGGGACTTTCTGTTTTCAGCCTGTGTGTTTGTGAGTTTGAGCATGAGGTCAGCCTAAAAATTGCATTCCAAAATACACCAAGGTAAAATGGGTCAACACAGCTCATAAGCTGAAGCACAATCTTTGTCCAGTTTAGTAATTTAGGTCAGTGTTTGTATGACCACCATCACTGAAAGGAGTGGCGTACTGATTATTATACTCTTTGGTGGGTAAAATATGAAGTTAACCTGTGAAGTTTTATTTCAAAACTACATTCCCTGATTCATTTTAAATTCACTTTGAGTGTGTTTTAAAAAGCATTTTTTCAGATTCATGTTTTATGCTTTCCCTAAAAATTATATTGAAGAGGAAGTTTTCCGCTTTTATTGCCATTATTTGTGTTTGATATGAATTTGTTTGTACTCGGGGATGGAACGGATGTAATACCTAAATCACGTGATCAATGAACATTACGGACAATATAAGTAGTATCAAGTATAGAAAACATTTATGCATATTTCAATAAATTGGAGTTATTTGGTAACACGTTTTGTATGATATAGCATGTCTGTATCTATTCTCCCCTTTTTTCTTTTCTTTTGACATAAATTTTGCGATGAATCGATTGGTCGTCCTTGCCTGTAAGTATGATTATGCTGCAAGTGATTAACTCACCCTAGACAGGGGCCTTTGCTACCTTGCTGCTTCATTGTGGTGTTGCGAACAGATTTCTCCCGAAGAGCTAGCTAGCAAGTTACAAACAAAAAATGGCAGACGAAGAGCTCGAGGCAATCAGACGGCAACGTATGGCCGAACTTCAGGCGAAACATGGGGTAAGATAAAAGGCCGCCTTTAATAAGTCCAGCTTTTAATGAAGTGGGTAATAGCTAGCAGGGTTTCAGTGTGGAAACGTGCTGTTGATTTATAAGGTTAGCCAGCGATCCAGCATGGTGACGGAAAAAATCTGTAAGCCAAGTAGCTAGTAAGCAATCAGTTTCATAGCTAATATCACCATAGCAATTTATCTGAATGCCTATAATTATGGTTCGGAATAAAGACTTACCCAGCAGACGTAACATGTAACTATCTTACTAGTTCGCTATAACCCGCTATCCAAAAATAAGCAGTTTAGACTAGCTAGCAAGGTATTGGAAAGGGACTGGTCAGATTACATGGGAGACGTCCTTATTAGTTCACGCTCCTCGTGTTTTCTGAGAAAGTCTCCGCGTAAATTACATTAAATTATTGCCGTAATGGTGCCAGGTTTGGCTATAGCACGAGCTACTACACAGATCATTGATAAAAGCTGTAGCTTCCACTAGCTAGTTAGAGTGAGGATTTTCTTTCCGTTGACAGCACCCTTTGAGACACTGTTTTAACCAATAAATTAGCCATCTGATCGCCATAATTGCAGACCTAATGAACAGGGGCAGCAGACGTATAGCTGAAAATAGCCTACGTTCCATAGCCAGAAATCATAGCTATCAACCTCAGTCTGTGGGTGTTTTTTTTTTTTTGCAAGTCTTCAAGTAGCTGTTTTGAACTGCACTGTAGAACATTGATACAATTATATCCACGTCCAAAGAAATGGCTTGTATATATTGCATCTTGCATTCATGGGTGTTTAAGCAGTTAACAGTGAAGAGGAAATCAGCTCCTAATCCGCCACACCCACCTGTGTGATGCTCCTCACCAGAGCACAGACTGAAACAAGAAAAAGGGCACACATGTTGGTAGTTGCAGTGACACTCATTCATGTCCCACAATTCACTGAATGAGTATAAGCTTGTCCTTTCCAGGTAGCATGGAGCCAGATGGACCGGGTAAGATACATTTAGCAGTAAGAGACATTGCAGTGCACGTAAGGGTGTTCTGCTAGCCTATGCGCATAAGTACTGGTTATGCAAGCCTGTCCCAATGCTTTTAATTCTGTTTGTAATAGTTAGAGTTGACATATTCTGCAGAGAGATGATTTAACATGGCAGCAGTGCAATGGTGTGGCGTGGTATTGGAGTGATAGTCAGGTATTGGTATGGGCTTTCTGATCAGCATATGGCCGTTATGCTTTTGCCCATTTTCAGGCCTTGACTACCGTGTCTAAACCTTTTACCATTTTTACAGTATGAGCCAGGCTGATACTGAGCTGCAGTATCCCTGCATGAAACATCGCTGCTTAAAGGGATGTTAACATTTCCAATTAAGGAACAGCACCTTTCTTGATACCTAGCTGAACACAGGTACCCTGTGTTTGTCAGCATGAGATGATGATAACCAGGGTCTCACAGTGCTAATAAGTACACCTGCTTCATATGTTGCCAGTGTTTTCTGAGCTAATTTGGAGTCAAAATCGCTAAGCTTGAATATTCTGAGCTTTGGTGATTGCTTTCATAAGAAATATCATATTTGTATCTTCCCCTGTTGTCAGGACCCTTCCAATGACCAGCAGGGACAGCAGGAAGCTAAGCAAAGGTGGGATTCATCTATTATTAAATCACCTAGTGGTTTTGTATGTCCTTGTTTTTGATTTCCATTATGTGTGCAATATATAATTTATACTTTCAGAAGTTATTAGTTGTGTGCATTGTGAAAACAGGCAGTTTGAAATACTGAGAGTGAAACAGATATGTACAAATGTAGAGCAGCATGAAAAAGCAGAGGACAACGCAACTTCAAGTCCTTTTAGGTTGTCATTATGTTAAATGTTAGCATTAGTAACTTTTTCCAATTATGAAAATAAAGATGTTCTTATAATTTTTGTTTTGTTGGAATGCCAATTTTAAATTGCAAATACTTCTGTTGAATTTCTTCCCTCTAACAGAGAAACTGAAATGAGAAACTCCATTCTTGCTCAAGTTTTAGAACAGTCTGCCCGTGCCAGATGTAAGTTTGCTTTGATTGGTTGTCATAACAGATGCAGTCTTATTGTTTGTCAGTAGATGGAGCTATTATTTTAAATCCTCATTCTCTGCTGCAGTGAGCAACTTAGCATTGGTGAAGCCAGAGAAAGCCAAAGCTGTGGAGAACTATCTCATCCAATTGGCCCGGTCTGGTCGGCTTTCTGCAAAGGTGAGAGTTAGGTAATTTGGTATAGAGCAAGCTTTTCTCATCACATTTGTACATAAGACTGCACACAAATAATTGGGTTGTGTTGCTTGTGTGAGTGGGAAATGGCTATGACTTAGAAGAATGGACAACTTTTTTAAAATCTTGCAATATTCTGTAGTCTCTCTGCTGATGGGGGTTTCCTGATTCACTTAAATTTTTTTCATCAGGTTTCAGAAACGGGATTGATAGAGATCCTGGAGAAAGTCAGTCAGCAGACAGAAAAGAAGACGACTGTCAAGGTAAGGGATAAAACTTAAGAAACCCCTGTTCCCAAGTTGTCACCTTATCTTTGAGAACAGCTCTCTCCCTTTGCTACTTGAAACAGGACTTTACTGTATGTGTGTCTGTGTTCAGTTCAACAGACGGAGGGTGATGGACTCGGACGAGGAAGATGATGATTGATGCAAGTAGTTGAAACCCGAAGAGAGTCTGAAGGCTGAAGGGGGCTGGGCTGCTTGGAGCCAGCCATCTGCAGTCTATCAAAGGCAGTTTGTCTGAGGATCACATCCTAGAAGGCAGAAAGTAACTAAACAAGGAGAAGAAACTCTTCCTCAGTTCTTTCTTGTCTTTTTTTTTTTGTTTTGTTTTTTTGTTTTTTTTTTTTTTTGCTTAACTGTTTTTGCCGTAAGAAAATGCCCAAAATAGGTGCAGTTGCATTTTATAATAGGGACTACTTAAAGAGTACTTCAGCCAGTCCAGTGCTGGTGTGTTGTCATACTGTACCTGGCCCCCATTACTTTCATGCCTGCAAATTTATTTATCTTTTGTGTTTTATTCTTTGCTGAATTTTATCCTCAACAGTTTACATAATAAAATGCCTTAAAATACAAACAGATCTTTGCTTTCATTACTATATATACTTTCCCATTTCTGAAGATGTAGAACAATGTTAGATTTCCACATACTGTTGGTCTGGCACAAAAGACATTAGATAGTAGGAAATTAACAGTAATTGCTACATTTTCTGTGTAGAAACAATGATATGTAACTTGTACAGCAAGGTTTTCAAGATTAGTTGATTATATCAAATAGTTACTTGAAATACATTCCATCATACAATCAAATGTTACTTTGGCAATTTTAATGTTTTAAAGCTTATGAATTTTAGCTGTAAAATGTAAGATGTGCTGCATGACATCATAAATTCTTTGTATGTGCAAAACATCAAAATTATTTCTTAAAAGGATTTACAACTGATGACTCATTAGATTTAAATCCAGATAAGCGGGCAATTAACTGCTTGATTAAATTGAAATGAAGGGCTTTTGAAAGGAAGACAAGAATACACAGTGGGTGTCTAAGATTATGCAACATATCCCACTGTGGTTAAACTTTCAAACTCTCAGATAATTATTTAAATGCTCAGTACTTTAAAAATGAATAACACAAATTAAGTGTGTTTATGTTAGGATATGATGATATGATAAAAACAGCATTGATGTAAAACTATTATGGATGATGGGGATGCAGACACTCAATGTATAACCACATACATGAACCTGATTACAGCAGCAGGTATTTCAAGGATGTAGGCTACAAATACCACCTAGGTGGTACTTCAACATCCACTTTAAATATTATTTTAAATCGGTTTTGACAGTGTTTCTACTCTCCGGTAAATGTTTGAAAGAATCGATTCGTATGTGTACATCTTCCTTTTCCTTCAGGTGAAATGCCATGCTGACCTACGTAATGACTGTGAATACAATCCAAACCATGAAATGAAACATACAATCCTCTATACTAATGCAATAACTCATTACCCTATCAGTAACCACGTGTAATTAATTAATCTTTAGGGTGTATTTAAACAAGCAGCAAATAATACACAGCTCAAATTCAGTGATAAAGACAACTTGTTTCTAGACTTGACAGCATACGTACTCCTGGCCACTATGAAGCAGCTCTCTGCATGAGTTGAAGCATATTGCGCATGAGCATGACCTTATTTTCGTGTGAGCATGGTCTGATTGCTCTCATTGGTTACAAGCCTCTGAAAGGGCGTAGTAATATTGCTCATTGGTGGAAAAGCTTTCGTTCGCTTGTGCGTAGACCAATTGCTGTGTGGACTCGTGGTGACAGCAAGAGGAGTGTGTGTGCCAAGAAGGGAAAATAGCGAAGGTTTATTCACACTGTAAGAGGTGCGTAGCCACGCGTTTTGTGTTCAGAGTCACTTTCAAGGGTTTCTTTTAATTGAATTTTGATAACAGATTATAACTATGCCTGAAGATAACGTTCACAGCCTTACAATGGTGACATGCACTGCGCCGGTGAATATCGCTGTCATTAAATACTGTGAGTATGAGCGTTCAGTGAGTTATGTACGCGCTAGTTAGCTGTCTGGTTGATCTGCATGTGATGATTCACTAGCTATAAAGCTAAAGGTTGTATAAAATTAAAACCGTGGTGTTGTGTCAATGAACAGCCACTAACGCAAGTTAGCTGCGTAATTTAAACATCTAGTACTACGGAGATCACCTGACACGTTAGCTGAAGCAGAATAGTTCCAAAGATACAAGTGTGTTGCAAACAGGTTAAACAGCTGACCACGTAGACTTAATCGTGGTTGATCGTTAGCAAGCCTTGTGAGATGTTCAGAAAAGTATTGTGTCATTGCCCATTCATTCAGGGGGAAAGAGGGATGAAGATTTGATTCTACCAATCAATTCCTCTCTGAGCGTAACACTGAATCAAGATCAGGTAAAGATCCTTGAAGACCGCCTTGCCAGTCCCGTTACTGTACAACATTAGCTAGTCTTGATAAATCCTATAGAGATGAATGGGAGGTAGCTGTGTGATGTTTTAATATTTTCAGTCTACTCTTCTCCATCACATTTCAGTTGAAAACAACCACAACGGCAGCATGCAGCAGATATTTTAAGGAGGATCGAATATGGCTCAATGGGAAAGAGGACGATATCAACCAACCCAGATTACAGTCCTGTCTCAGAGAAAGTAGGTCCTAACACTTGCATGAATTCAGATGCTGTCTTGTCAATAAGAATGACTTGAATATTCTGAATGCTGCACTTTTAAAACACCTCATAATTACTTATCCAGTCCCTAAGGCAGTCCAAATTTTAATGGTCATCAGACCATATTGGTTGTTTGAAATTTATTTTCTGCAACATAACTTGGTAATGACTAAAATAGAATGTAATAAAACTACCACTCTCACTCTCAAAAGCATGTCCAGATGCTGCTGAAGTCACAAGCTGTACTTGCTTTTAAAACAAATCGGCAGTGGGGTGGAACTGACCTGGGGGGATGTGGTTTTAGAACTAAGACTCAAATCACCTCAAGCTGCTGCTTGATATTTTCCCCTTTAGTTCGACGGCTTGCCCGTAAGAGACGGAGTGATGGTGATCCCAACGCGGATGCGCTTGGCTATTCCTACAAAATCCACATCTGCTCGGAAAACAACTTTCCCACTGCTGCGGGCCTGGCCTCTTCTGCCGCAGGCTATGCCTGTCTGGGTGAGTAGGAGTTCCCTCCTGACACAGTGCGCCCATCTTGTTCTGCAGCCACCTCTGTACTTTCAGGCTGATCAGGCTTGAAGTCCATCTTTTTCATATCTTGAGAGATAGTTGTTGAAGGAGGAAGAATGAGATGCCTTACGAGCATTGTTTATGAACCTCTTTTATTTTCCTCTCTCTCTTTCCACTCACAGTGTACACATTGTCGCGACTGTTGGGAGTGGATGGCGAGTTGTCAGAGGTGGCGAGGCAGGGTTCGGGCAGCGCCTGTCGCAGTATGTACGGGGGCTTTGTGCAGTGGCGAATGGGGAAGCAAGAGGATGGGAAGGACAGTGTGGCTGAACAGGTGGAGGCAGAGACCCACTGGCCAGAGCTTAGAGTCCTCATCTTGGTGGTAAGCAGCACCTACTGAATTTTTTCCTTGTCATGACATTGTCAGCGACGATGCGTAAAATAGGGTGATTATCACTGTTATGTACCTTGCATGGATGCTGAACTCCAACTGCCACATAAACAAAGGGTGTCTCAAGTGCACAGCAAGACTTCTGGAGATTTATCACATACTCTTCAGGACTTATCAAGCACAGGGAATTATGAATTGGCCAAAGAACATATCAGAAGTGGTAACCTCCAGGTTGTGTAGCTCTTCTGTGTGTCTGGTGTCACATGCATTAATGCGTGTATCATTGCTTGTTCTGTCAGGTCAGCCTGTGGTACTTTGCATGTAATAATCCTGTCTTATAGGTGAGTGCTGAACGAAAGCCAGTGGGGAGCACTGCAGGCATGCAGACGAGTGTTGAGACCAGTGCTCTCTTGAAGGTGCGGAGGAATGCTCACTGTAACACATGTGTAAAATGTAATACTGTAATAAACAATGACCTAGTCCTTCATAGAATTGGTTTTGCCACACCACATAATGCAATGACAATGTCATATGCAGAGATCTGAGAAAAACACTTGGGCAAAGTCACGATAAATGCATAAATGCATTACAAAGTACAACAGGAGGGGATATTCTATAATGCCAAGCTGGGAGGAGAACAAGCCTTACTGACCCCAACAACTGTTACAACAGCTGTATGTACCTTATAACTATGTGTGTCTCCTACCCTTTTAGCACCGTGCTGACTCTGTAGTCCCAGGAAGGATGGAGGAGATGATCAGTGCGATCCGACGACGGGACTTTGCAGCTTTTGGGGAGTTGACCATGAAAGACAGTAATCAGTTCCATGCAACCTGTATGGACACCTATCCTCCAATTTTCTACTTGAATGATGTGTCACGACGTGTCATCAACCTGGTTCACCGCTACAATCACCATTACAGGGAAACCCGGGTGAGTAGCAAATTTGGGTGTGCAGCAAGGGATGACTTTGGGCTAGAGAGAGAAGTGATACTGCAGTATTTCCCTTTTAATGTAAGGCATGCTTGAATGTCTCCCCTCCCCTCAGGTGGCATACACTTTTGATGCAGGCCCTAACGCAGTGATCTACACACTCCAGCAGCATGTGGCGGAGTTCATCCAGGTGGTCAAGCACTTCTTTCCTCCAGAAACCAACGGTGAACAGTGAGTTCTTACCCATTGATAAATACAGATATTTTCTCTACAGTCAATATTTTTCCTCTAAATTAAAATTAGAACTTATCATTCACAAACCGATTCATATTAGACTGGCTTTGTTTCAGTGGCATAGTTTTATTTTGATCAGGTATAGGCATATAGAAAAGATTGCTCCGAAAACCTGCAGGTTTTGTTTTCTTTTCTTTCTTGTCGACTCTTTCCACTGTGCCACAAAATTCAGAAAAGCCTAATTTTGCATGTACAGCCACATTGGGCTGCCCTGCTGAAATGATCTGTGAAAATTCTGACCCCATAACACACTGGGTTTTACAGGGACCCAAAAAATGGGGTGAGTTGGCAGGCCACATACACTCTTACTAGGTAAAATTTAATGTCATCACATACTGTCACCAGATTCACGTTTTACTTGTTCAACGCTGAATTCAAAAATTCTGCCACTTCTGCACCTTGATGGGAATAGAAGAGACCGTGATCACCCCCAACCTGCTTTTCTGCAACAGAATGGCCAACACTTACTTTTCATAATACAAAATCAAGCAGGCACCTGATTTTTTTTCCCCATGTCCCTGTGCAGCACTTTGGCAACTCTCTCATTGATGTGCATAAGAAGCACAATCTGCTTAGGTCTGAATGCAGGGAAATGCTTCCAGCCCCCCCATGTTTACATAATTTTCTTCAGTATGTCAAGCACAGGATCCTGTGTCCTTTCATTAAGTGGTATGTTCTCCCAGGTACTTAGTCCGAGGTCCTATGGCATTGTAAACAGGGAGGCTTTTTGCATGTTCTTGGTCACTTACAAATTGTTGTTGAACACCATGTCACACTAACGGAGAGAAGGTATTGGTGTCCCAGTAATTGATTATTTAACATTTGCATGCTGACAGTTTTGATGAAAACAAAACTGAAATTTTGCTTGACACCATAAGAATGGTGCTACACCAACCTTTGATATAAGTGAATCACTGGTATGTTCACAGTGGCTGTTTTATGAGCAGTGGACTGATAGCTGCCTATTTAAGTAGCACTTACTACAACTGTTTATCTTCATAGGTTCTTAAGGGGTCTCCCAGTGTGCCCAGCATCCCTGTCTGAGGAGCTGACAAGGGCTATTGGGATGGATCCCCTTCCCAAGGGAATCAGCTATATCATCAGCACAAAGGTGGGGAAAACTGGCTGGATGGGCCTAATGTCTAGCCATAATTAGATTGTTGACATGAATTATATAGAACTATTAAGATGTTTGCAAACACATGCAGTGATAAAGGCTGGATAATTCCACTGTGTAGTTTCAGAGACATCGGTGTTGTATTGGACACATAGTGAAGAATCTTTATTGAAAGTTGTGCAGTTTTGAGTTGCTATAGCCCTAATTCTGTGATTCCTTAGGCTGGTCCGGGTCCTCGTGTGGTGGAAGACCCCAGCCTTCACCTTCTGGGACCTGATGGGCTGCCCAAGAAGAGTGCCTGAGCGTGGATTCTCTTTTTAAAATATGCATCTTAATGATGCCCACATTGAAATGAGACCTAGAAGGGAAAGGCATAAACAAAATGGTTTTCCAGCTCTGATGTGAACACCTGTGCCTACCCTTAGTGGTAACAGGTGCTGCTCTAATTTCCTAGTGTCATTAGAAAAAAGACCCTTGAACAGGAATACAGAAAGATGACAAAAACCTTGTAATACAATATGGTATTTCTCTGAAATGTACCTTTTGGAAGTGTAAACTTTTTGACATATATTTTATTAAGAATTTACTGATTTTGTGTATGTAGGCTTCATAAAATAATTTTTAATAAATGGGATTAGTTCCATTATATTACGTTTTCATCTGTGACATGGTCTTTTGAATTCACTGAACTGTTCTATGATGGGTTCAGAGATGAACTGGATGATTGGACCTCTGCTATGCATATTGAGGAAGGTACTTCCACCTGGCTGGCAGAAAGAGCAGCCACCACTGAATCCACCACTGTCACTGAATATCATCCTAATTGTGATGTTTACATCTTGCATAAATTCTTTGGTTTAAAATAGTTTAAACAAATTGCATAACAAGTGTCCATTATAGATGAAAAGAATGTGGTGTAAAGGATATCTAGTACATACATACGTAAAGGCAAGGTTACATCTTGTAGATGAAAAAAATTAAACAGATACCTAGATACATGTCTGGGTATTTGTTTTTGGTTTCTTGTTCTAGGTTCTTTAATGTCATATCTGTCATAGCTTCATTTTGTGTGTCTAATTTAAAATGCCCAATATAATTTGAATGTAGATTTAACTGATGATACATTTCTATAAAGTATCTTGCATAATTCTAAGAAATTAGGATTAAATTATGGAAAAGAAACCTTCTTCAGTTTCTCCCTTAAGTGTTTCCCCAAAGTTGCTCAGACACACTCAGGAACTGAGGTTGAGGTTCAGGTTGGGGGAAAGACAGTATATTCAGATATGGCCTGCGTGGAGGCCACTTGCCTCAGAGTTCCTCAGAGCGGTGGAGGGGTCCTCCATTCCCCGTAACAATCTTTAGCCAACTTTTACTGCAGTGTGCTGTAGTGGAGTAAGTATTTACTATATAAATGACTACATATGACTATTTGTGTGAGCATTGTATAAGTGCGTGTGAGGCATGTGGTCAGGCAGGGCCCTGGGAGGGGACACTGAACCATTAGACATCTTTCTCTGTCTGACCTTACTTAATCCTCCTGCATGCCAGCCTGCTCCTGAATCTGGAGGATCCAATGACTGGGTCTTGTGGCCAGCTGGACACTCTTTGTCAGTTGCCTGGGGCTCTGCCTCTCACCCATCCCCCTGCATGTCCTTTGCTACAAACATTCCTGACCTCTCTGTACCAGTGCAGTAGAGTGGCTCGTTCATGCTGTGTTCAGGGAGGGAGAGAGAAATACTCCACCATCATTGAGTGACAAAGAATACATGCAATGAGCAGTGTAAAACAGAGTGAATAAATACCAATTCAATGGAATACAATATGGAATACAATGGGACATATATGGGTATACAAACATATGCCTGAATTAAAGCCCATGTCAGGTCTATTCCCTGTCTGGATCACCCACTTCCTCATTGCCTGGACAATGGCCTTGCTTTTTTGGACAGACCTTTGTTTAGAGCAGGTGACATACAGTCTTTCCTCTATCTCCCCTCACAGGGCTCGTGGAGCATTTCACCCAAAAGTTTCTCAGTAATCTTACAGTGAAAATTGTGCATTTGTGATTCTGTTTAGGGTGTATTGGATACAGTGGCTATTCACTTCAACATTCTCAGCTACGTTTATTTGTACTAATTCCCCAGGAAATTCAGAACCGACTAAACTGGACTCACTGTATTAGTCTAGCATTGCTTAACCTTGGCTGGAAACTCCTGAATGTATGCAAAATATCCGGAAGTGGCGCATGCGTGGAGGCAGGGTTAGTACAGCTATTATTTTCCCATCCCATCGTTCTTCGAATGAAAGTATCGCGGAGGTGCAGACTGAACGATTTGATGTGACGAGTTGGACAGAAGAAGTTGTACATCAAACAGCGTAATAACAATCGAGTTGGCGTTGCCAGCGATCGCCGAGTGTTTGCAATGGGGAAAATTGAATGGGCTATGTGGGCAAATGAACAGGCTCTGGCAGCTGGACTCAGTAAGTCAGAATACCCGATTTTTACATGTTGGAAATTGCTGTGATTGTCTCATCCTGTTAATATGTTATGAAGTAGACACAATTTTCGAGTTCATGTATGTACTAGGAGCGAGACGATTTGATGTTATTTCATGTGATGTTAAACAGCGTTGCTACTTTGTCTCTTTTTGCCTGTTTAACAGTTTGTGCGAGTTTCAGAGATGAGGTCACTTATTCATATAGAATGTAAATTGTATTATTGTTTCAACTTGTACCAGAGCAAGAATTCACACAAGTTACTTTTTATTGAATGTAAGTTCTACGTGTGATACATTTTAAGCCGCTTGTGCTTTGAGGCACTGACTGTACATTTCTTTTCTTGGCTAAAAATATGTCAAAAGTTTGGCTTTCAGGAACTACGGTGATTGCTCTTTTGCTCACTTCCCTGTTTCAGTTCTCCTCACCGGCGGTATAGTTGGGGTAGCTGGTCAATTCAGAGACTGGGAATTTGCTGCCTACGGGGTGTATCCTTTAATGCAGATTTGATAGATTCATCATCTACATGATAAGTGAAGACTTACTTGTCAAAATCGTCGAAAAAAGCAAACACAAAACACTTGAATTCTAACTATGGTATCAATGGTCCTGTACATTCAGGTGTGGGGTATATTCAGACTTGAACCAAATATTTCCAAACAACAAATAAGAGGAATTCTGAAATACACACATGGTCATTAATACACTAATAGCCACTATAACGTATTGCCACATCTATGTTTGAAGCATTATTACTATAGTAGACATTGTGCAGAGACAATTTTTCCCAAAAGCACATCATCATAGACTTTTGTTTAAAAGGTAAATTCCTTGTAAACCAGTTTGGTGGGCCATCCACCCACTATGGACATGTCTGTATTGTCTTCACTATGTACTGCATAGAAAAACAAATGCTACATTAAGCATAATTTTAAGCACCTTGAGTTCATGTCATTTTATATAAATACTTACAGTTGTCCTTACTAAAACACCAAACTTTTGCATGCTTGTGCACAATAAGCTTACACTGACCTGAAAGTAATGCATGCAGTACTTTGGTCAGCTTTAAACAAAATGAATGATACTTAGCCAGGTGAAGAGATTAATAATGCAGCTTAAGGATATCACCTAAAACAGTTGTTGCAGAAAAACTAAAATCATTTTTGGATGTAGCTATGCAAACATATTTTTAAACTCCCCAATAATATCGATCCCACAGTAGGAAGGTATATGCAAAATTGCACAGACCTGTTAGGAGTAGTATTGTGTGAAGAAACAGTATTCTGAAATGAGTGTGTCAGATTCCTTGACTGACACACAGGGCTGCAGGTGTTTTCATCTGTCTCCTGGAGTACCCACGGGGGAAGAGGAACAAGGGCACAAGTGTGGAAAGGACGTGAGTGCCAAACAAGGGGGTTTACAACTGCATTGCTTGAATTGATCAGTTTAAATAAATGTAATTTCATGGGATTTCTTTTAATCTCTTACTGCAACTTATTGTTTATTACTTAGTATGAGCACAAATTGTTAAAATGAATGTTGATTATAGCTGATGTGCTGAAACAGAGAGATTTAATTCTTTTTTTTTTTCTCAGGGGTCAGTACTGTCTAACTGTTTGTGTGAAGGCTTTTGGCCCGGTTACCAGCAACTACTATGTCAGAGCAGCACTGCATGCTGCGTAAGTCGTTGTAAAAATTACCATGCATTCATTTCCTTCAAATCATTTGTTCTATTATTTCCATTTTAAGATAGAATTTGTGTTATTTCTCTCTGACTCAGTCCTTCTTGTGCTTCCTCATTGTTGCACTCTCCCTTTTGTGGAAACTTCCTTATGCACTTGTTCCTCTCAACTTCCTCCACTCCCTTGTTCAAATGTCTATTGTTTTCTGAAATTGGTTTCATTCTTGTGTAAATTCGTATGTAGATGTTTCCTATTCACACTGATAATTAGTGTAATATGTTTTGCAGTTATTTAGTGTTTTACACAAAGAAAGATAATCAGTCTTCCTTTTAACATCTAACCAAGACCAGGCTACTTTCCCTTTGTGTAATGAAAACAATTATATAACCTGGAATGTACTGGTTCAAGCTTGTGGACACACCCCTGCATGTAATAGCTGAAAATGTTCCAGAAGCTTGATGACATTTATTTGAACTTGCATGTACATGAATAATCTCATTGAAAAAGTGTGTGTGTGTGTGTGCATGTGTGTGTGTGTTTGTGCTTGTGGTATTTTTTCCTCAGTCTCTGTGTACCAGGGGCATTTATGCTGCCGACTGTTCTGGGCTGTGTCTGCCTGGCTATTGCCAGCCTCATCTACCTGGCGGTGAGTCTTGAATCTCTCTCACAGCTCAGGCCCTGGAGTGAACATCTAATTTACTGTAGCTCAACATCACTACAAATTTCCAATGATTTGGCCAGTGAAGGTCACAACATTGGAGAGCTGTCATGAGATGCAAGCACAATTAAGCAATGCATTCATCCCACACATCTTGTCATGGGGTTAAGCTTAGAAAATTAAGGAATCACACATAGTTATTACAATAATAAGGAAGTGGGAATCCTGTGAACAGTTATTCACCAGGCATAGGCCAAAACCTGTGCACAGCATTTGCTTAGATCTCAACTAGTCTGTATGGAGATTTCATGAATTGTTGTTTGCAGTACCCACATAGCTAATCCTGCTGTTGTCATTGGCCACCAGGCAGCTGTCCGTGGTGAACAGTGGCAGCCCATTCTGCCCAAGACAGAGACTCGGGAGCGAGTGGGAGAGAGCATTAAGGAGCCTCCCCAGAACCCGCCTCCTCGCCCACCAGCAGAGCTGCGCAGGAAGAGACCAGAGGATCTAGAGGGGGCTGCATATGTCAACCCCATTTCTGTCACTGCCAATGAATAGTAACCTTCAAAATGCTGCCAGCTCAGCTCCACCAGGCTTATATTAGCTTATAGAGGGGGACCAACCACTCAATACTCAGATACCCTGCTCCTGCAGTGTCATGGGGAGAGAGACGGTACTGATGTTATTGCACATAAATGATAAAGCATAGCTTGTCATGAATGGTGACTGTGATTGGATGATTTTTTTAGACATTGCAGGCTGTTGTGTCCTGCTTTTTTTTGGCCCTCCACAAGATAGAATTATTTTTGATTGTCAATGGCTGCTCAGCTCTTAATGTCTTTCCTGCTTTCACTCATCTTTAAAAAACAATGTGGGTGATTTTTTTCAACTGGGTTTTACCTCTTAGTATATTAATACTCAAACCAAAATGCCATGTGGGGATTGGAATTTGGTATGTGTTGTATACCTTTACATTCTGTACAATGTCACTGTATTCCATTAGGGTATTGTATAAAGGTGATATTTTAACATAATTTCGATCAAAATATAAAATGACCCAAAATATGTGATATCAGATAGCATATAGCAAAGCTTCTGGCTCTATAGTGACAAATAAATATAAAATCAATGCAAACCAACTCTATGAAGAATTAGATAAAAGAGTGTGGATATTGTTTTTTGTCGGTTTTATTTGTTTTTTTGCCTCACATTATTTGTATTCCTTATTTACTGGAGTTTGTCAGCAGTTTTGTCTTGGCCAGTTTACCTTGTTTGTGACTGTGTATAGCTTGAGAAGTCACCAGTATTTACTGTACTACAAAATGTGTATTTTTATGCTTTTGATACTATCTAAAAATAAATCACCTTGCAGTGCCTTCATGATCTTTGTTTTTGTTATGTATGTCTTGATACTGTAAAGAGAAAGGGACAGCTCCCTGAAGGGATCATGTTAAGCATACTCTGTGGGCTTACACAAAGACACTTCCTCCTTACATCTCTGTGTATTACTTGGTTTGATTAAGCAAAGCCCAGAATTTCAACATAAGGGAAATGCCTCCTACTCCGTGACCGCTTGTTACACACAACTGTCTTTGGAAGGGTTTGTCAGTAGAAAAGACTGCGTAGTCTGTTGGGGACTGGTGGCTGTGCTTTACAGCAGGTGAATATTTGGAGGCAGTCCCACAGGACTCTAAAACAAACAGATGGCTGTGTTTCCATTTCTCAGCATTATGACATGATGATACAACACTGGGAACCTTTGTGTTGACCAGGAAAGTCACATTTTTACTTTTGTGCAAGATTTACCATTCTTGGTGATATGTTCAGTTGAGTACACTGTTATCAGCCTCCATTGGACCTTTGCTTCATGAACAGGAAATACATTTAAAAAAGATTGATTTCCTGGAATTCCTCTGGTCATTTACTGGAGCCCTGGGCTTGGCAAGTAGACTATCTGCATTATCACATACCATGAAAGGAGGAACAAACAGGCCATTTTTCTGTCAGTTTATTAGAGTTTTAAAATACTCTCATTATGTGTCAAAGTGTACCTCGTATGTAAGTGCAGTAAAAAAAAATAAAGATTTTCATAAAGTAATCTTGAGTCAGGGGCAGTCTTGCCACCAAGATATCCCTTTGCTTCTTCCTCACCCTTCAATCATGTTCATAGATCTCTTTGACATGGTGCATTACAAAACTGTCCCACCTTTTCTTTTTGAGAGGGGGATTTCAGGTGCTATTCTGAGCTGATTCCCTTAAGCTGATGGAACATTCCAACCTTGTCTTTGAAAGAGGCTGGCTTTCTACCCCTGGCTTCTTGCAGTGAGTGTTTCTCTCTACACACAATCCCATGGGAACCTCATAACCTAAAATGGGTTTTCATATCACTGTTATGCAATCTTTTTTATTTACCTTCACATATATAGACTGACCATACACCTGTTTAAACAGTGCAAACTCTGTCAGACAGACAATCTTCATATTACAAGTTATGTTTATACTGCATTTTAACCCAGACATTTATGGCAGTGGGAGGAGACTAAGGTTTTTGTCCGATAGAGATAATAATGAGAGAAGGAGTCACTGAATTTTCTGTCATGTCTTACAAAAGTTAGTGAAAGATAAAAACCTGATGACAATTCTTCTGTGTTGTCCTCTAGTGCCAGAATGTGTTTCAACTGAAAAAGATGGCTATCCACTTCTTACAGAACACCTTCTGAACAGTTGATAAATATTAATGCAGGCCTTCAGCACTCTTCCCATCTGACTACACAACTATGTCTTGCACAAATTAAACATCTAACTTCTGAAATTAAATTTTAAATTTTAAATTTTAAATTTTAAATACTGTTATGTGTCAACACATCAACAACTGATTTCTAATACAATGACATTGGAAATTTGAGAAATCCACAAAACTGGACAATCTTGATCAATCATAAGTACGTTCCACATTTTGTTTTCTTGTTAATGCCATCTGTTTTCAACATTGTAAACCTTTAGTGTTTGGATTCAAATCCATTTAGTAAAATGCACCTGTCTGTAACAAACACATTGTTAATTAAGGTAACAATGTTGCTTTAGTGCCAACTGTTACTTGTATTATTCTGTTATATTCTGTTATTATATCAATATTATGGGTGCCAGAGATGTTTTTCAGTATGCATTTGCAGAATATTAGATTTGTACCCATGAGTAGGGCGCGCTGATTTTGTTGGAGATTCCAAATACTGCCCAAGGAACGGTATCTGTCGCTTCCCTACTGCAGGGTATATCAACAGTATCGAAATATACGTAACACACATTTTGGTCCCAAATGCCACCCGTACTATTCTGATGTCACTTCCAGGTAACGTAAAACCATTTCCCCAATAACGTCCAATCAGAAACTTCGTATCATGCCAATGTTGTGTGTCGGCTGATGTGGTTTGGATTGTTCGGTTACGTTACCTACCTTGAAGAGTGTGGTTTGGTAGCTATTACCTAGTTATCCGGTCCCTGTACGATGTCGAGTCGTGCTCTGCGGAGACTGAAGGGGAAACAGCGAGGACAGGAGGCCCTAGATCTTGGATACTTACAGCTAGACGTGGGAGAAGAGGCAACGGAGTTGGGAGAGGAGGATGAAAAGGACGAAGGTCCTTTAGAGCCAGCCAAGAAGAGCAGCAGCCGGAAAGCGAAGAAAAACAAGACGCAGAAAAACCTCAGCAATATTTACGAGCTGGTAAAATAGCTGACAGTGTAGTTTAGCTGGTTATGGAACATCAGATTGCATCTTGACGTTTCACTAGTGAGCTATCTCGGTAGCTGGTTAACTCTTGTCAATACAGATTGTCCTGTACTCAGGGTGATACAGAGTTACAGAATGTGTCTCATTACACGATTTATTGGTAGGTGGCTGAAACGTGTAGGTTTAAACGTACCTTTCTGTATAGTCTGCTAAATTAGTTTCAGCTGTGTGTTTCTGGTAATAAGGTAATTCATAAAAGTTTGCTGATGTGTCCCATTTAAGGTGGAGGTTTAGCTACGAGTAGATAGCAACATAAGAAGTGTAGTGGTATAACTAACTAGCCAATTAGCTTGTGCGAATTCTATTCGTTTGTGTTTCAGCATGCCCTTTGCTTACTGCGCTTCGGTGTTGGCTCATTTTCATCCCTAGATATGTGATGCTGAAACTGAGACAGAGAAACCTACCGACGAAGAACTGGGCGTCAGTTTAGGACACCTAGATAGTGAGGAGAGCAAGGAGAAGAGAGACAGCCAGGAGACTGAGAAAGGCGAAAGGCAGCCTGAGCCGGAGACAGAACCGGTGAGAATAACAGTCTGTCACTTTTCATGGAAGGAGTCTGTCAGTTGACTGTATGAAAGACTGGTTCGATTTTATGTTGGTGCAACTGAATTTGCATAAAAGAACTTCAGTTTTGTAAAGTATTTTTTGACAATCAATTATGTAACCGTGCGTCATTGTTTCATGTAAAAATCCATACTGTTTGCCTTCAACAAGATGTCCATGTGCTATATAAGTGTGTATTTTGTTTATGTAGTGTACTCCAGCGTCTTTGAGAGAATTTGTGATTATTTTGCTCAGTGCAATGTGGGGAGCAAGGCAAGCAGAAAGAAGAAAAGGAAGAAGAAAAAGACCACAGCAGGAGACACACAGGTACCTGCATTTGTATCGTAAGGAAATGGGAGCCACAAATTTGAGTTTGACTGTGAGGGTATATTGTCTTTTGTTGGAGGGTAGTCTCTTGCAGTGTGCTGCTGCGAGTTGATAGATCCAACAAGAAAAGTTTTTTCATGCTAAGAACCAGTACACATAGCACAGTTCTTTCAAATAGCTACTGAGTTAATCTGACACATATCATGACATGACCAATGTAGAAACAGGGAAGCCTGAGGCTGACACCCCACCAGTGTTTAAATAGGGATTCATACTGCATGCCATCATCACATGACTTGAGAGATTTCAAAGCTTATAGTGCCACCCTTCGGCCACCAACAAAGAATGAAGTGCATGAGTGGAGTAGACCAAACCTTCTGATGTTCAGCGAGCATTCGTACAATATATCAGTTTTTGAAGTGATGTGCTTACTTCGTTTAGAGTCTGAAATCTTAGTCAGTTATCTTAATGGTCTTACTATAAGCTCTTGAAGTATGTGCTGATAACTGAATTGGACAAATTATGTATACATAAGATATGTTATCATACTCAAGCATCTCAGCTGGAATACACAGCAAGAGTATTCAGTATAAATACTTCTTCTGTGTGGATTCATAATATTTGAAGAGCAGCACATACATTTATGTAATTGTAGCATTTTTTGGGCAAAGGCATGAAGTTTTATTTTATCTTTCTGCAAATAGCTATCACTGCAAACAAAGCAAGTACAGTAAGTGGGAAAAAATAAGCAGGTGGCATGATAGAAACAGTAAGTGACTTTGTGTGTCGAGCAGTTATTGTAACATGCTGATAGGGAGATACTTCACCCCAGGAGCTTTAGTGAATGAGGAGACTCAGGAACCCAGCCTGAGACAGAACTTCAGTCAACAACCAAAAATTTATTAGAACATATGCATATGGAGACAGATAGATAGAGGGCACTGTGTGAAATACAAGTTTAGATTACTGACTCCAGAGGAGTCCTTTTATTCCCTGAGCTCCCCATGCCATCTTGTTTAATTTATCTTGTGTTGACCAAATGGTGGCTCCAGGCTCTCATAGCCTTGGAGAATTATGTCTTTGCCTAGCCCTGTGAGGGGGCATAGCCATCTCCAGAGGCTATCTCAATGGCAGTTTGCCTTATCTGGGAGACAGACGAAAGGGTGCTACTGAGAATTTATATATAGCACCTACAGTGATTGGGCACAGTGTATAACATATTATCCATGCTGAGAAGAAGCTAGACAAAGGTGAAGATATAGAAAGAGACTGTGATTAAATACACATATAAGAAAATGAATGTACTACAGAGAAGATTTTAATAGCCTCTGTCAATGCTTTATAATCTTACAGAGCTATATTAGTAGCCAGTAGACAGCAGTGTGTTGCCAAGTGCTGAGGTGGTGACATATTGTGTGATTCCCCAGTTTCAAAACCTGTATTGTCAGTAGGGCCTACCTTCTCCGATTGTGTACTTACACAGTCATATTGTCGGACAGGTTAGGTTGTAATGCACTCACTGGATTAATGAAAGAATTGTAGTATGTGTACTAGCTGTAAGGGTAGACTGCGTACTCAGTCTGTAAGCTGAACTTTAGTCGTCCAGATTTCATTTGAGCTTCCAGTCTGTAAGTCTATAGGCCAGTGCAGATAATGGGTTGGGGTCAGAGTAATAGAAAGCATCATTTTTAGTGTGTGTATTGTAAAGTTATAGGACTGTGTTTTCTACAGCAGGTGGAGGCAGCAGGAGATGATATTGATGCCTTGCTGGAGACTATTGAGAAGACGAATGGCATTTCCTATCAGAACGAGAGCTGTGGGAGCTCAGATAACCGTTCCGTGCTGTATGTCGAGCATAAGTAAGTGAGCTCCAGGCAAACAAGCAACCAAGTCAGCCTGTTAGGCCATTGGTTCCAAAGCATATGTAGTTCAACTTGTCCAAACTGGTGCAGGGGGTGGAATGAATGAGCCAATCATCCAACCAGTCATTCAAGATGGAATAATGCCCTTAGCAACAAACTGGCTAATTTGAGATTTTAAATGAACCTACTAAACATTGTAAGTTTCCTCCGAAATAGCCATTGTGGGCAAAATGTGAACACACATCCTCAAACAATTTGATTGTTATTTGAAAGTATTTTTGATAAAGAAAAAATGAGGGGTATCTGAATTTGCAGTAGTCTGCTAGTCATACTCCAGGTCAAAGATTAGAAAAGACCCATCATAGGTGAAAGGAGAAAGTCTGTTTTGGAGAAAGGGGGCAAGATATTGGGAGGACGCCTCCACCCAATGTGTGTGGGGAACAGGGCAGTTTTATGTTTGTGGTTAAGGCTAAAGGCAGGTAAACTGGACCAGATAGAGTTAAAGTAAAAGCACCACTTCAGTTGTGCTGTAGTTTTCTGTATGTACCTGGACTGGCCAGTCATGCTGGCATGAGTGTGTGGGGGGGTTTTGGTTTCACTTTCTCCCTGCCAATGAAAACATTTTATTTTTTTCCGAATAGGAATCTGAATCCAGAGACGGAACTGAAAAGATATTTTGGAGCCCGCGCAGTGTTAGGGGACCAGAGGTAGAATCGATACTTTACTTACGTTGAGTCTGACAGGCTGGGGTGCTCCCAGCACAGTTCCATTTGCATTGCTTATGTCCCACCGGTCTTTCCCCTGTGTTCTTTCTCCCTCAGGCCCCGGCAGAGACAAAGACAGTTTCACCGCAGCACGTGGATGACAGTCCTCAAAGACACCTGGCCACGCTTCAGTAGACCGGGTGAGTGTCACTGCTGTAGACTGCCATTAGGCAGAACTCTCTTAAGGTGTATGCGGCTCACACTCAGATTTTTGAATATGGTGTACTTCTCTCATCGTCCTGGAATAATATCAAGGGACTAAGGGTAATCCCTGTATTTTGAATGGAGAGTAATACATACATGCAAATTGCACAGAGGACAGAACCACAATCCTACAGCACATTTCAAAGGATATATTTTTTTAATTAGTTCAGTGAAGGTTTGAGTGGCAGAGAATGCCTTTTGACCGACCAATTTACTTCATACGGTAAGCAGTAAGTAGTGCCATACCAGTCACAACAACAAAAAAATCCATTGAAGAGCTTTTTGTAAGTGAACTCAGAAGACTTTTAAAAGTTTTTAAATGACTTTTCTGTCCAGTTTTTCTGTGCCTGGAAACAGCAGTGAAATGGCTTTTGAAAACATATTTCTCTGTGTCCAGTCAGCCAGAGAGTGTCATGCAAGTATCCAAACAGCAGCAAGGTGAACTTAATCATTTCTCGTCTACTGGCAGTTGACGGGAAAAAATGGGCAATTACGTATTATTATTATTTCCACAGAGCCCTGGGCAAATGTTATTCTGAGAATCCTGGTTTGGTCTGATAAATCAGATCTACAAAGCGCGTCTTGTTGGTGCTCTGTGAGAGTAAGGGTTGGCCCAGTATTGCACGGAATATTTCGTAAATATTTTTCTTATGCAAGGTGGCTTTGATCTCATTTGTGTCAATTTATGATACTCATACCACCATAAATGAGTGAGGTCTTTAGCAGTGAGTCCCTGAGTGAGGCAGGCATTGTCAAAGGCACTATTGATGCTGGATGAAGGAGCCTGTGGTGGGACAAACCCTGTGATATTCACCCAGGCCTGAGGTAATCCTTTTGTCCAGAGCCGAACAAAATCAGGTATTGTTGGAATGGGCTTTATTTTTCTTGGAGGCTGTGTTTGATTTATGATAGCGAGAGTATAGAGAGGCAGCTGACTTAATAAATGTCATCAAGGGTGCTATGCACCAGGCCGAATCAATAAGCCTCAGAATGCTGTGTGAAAAAGCCTCCCTGTTTCACATCCACTACTCCATGTTCCCACACTGGTCACGACCACTAAAGCTCATCTCCCCTTAGGGATCTCCATGAGTCTCCTGGAGTCCAGAGAAGGCCTGCAGTATTTCACCTTTGAGCACAACAGAGACTACCAGCAAGTGCAGTTTAAGTTCCTGGATGCTGTTGAGTCCATGGATCCCAACAACATTGTGGTAGGTGTAGTGTTTGCTCTAGGATTACCTCAGAGGGGATTAGCGTTAGGGATAAGGCGGGCCCATCCCCAAAGATTAGCTTGCCGATTTCTCCTGAGAGACTGTCCAGTGGTTTTTGAGGGTCAAAAATAAAGCCCTTTTATAAACATCCATTTATAAGATCAACCTTGGGTGCTAATCAGTTGGATGGGTGTTGGCCCCAGGGCCCCGTTTAACTGGTGAATGTGTCTACCCTCCCAGGCACTGCTGCAGATGAACCCCTATCACATCGACTCCCTGCTGCAGCTCTCAGATGTGTGTCGCATCCAGGAGGACCAGGAAATGGCCCGGGACCTTGTTGGTGAGTGGATTGCTTTATGGCTGTGGTATTCCTGGTGTGCTGATCTACAGTACAAAAGATGTGCACTGTAGGCCTATTTGGTGGACATCAGGAAGGTCCCCAAGGGCTGGAGTGGGTCTGCTTTTTTCAGTCAAATGAAATAGCTATTAGTAAGCAAGCACTTTGTGCTGCAACTGACAGTTAGTTCTAGTTATATATGGCTTTAGCACAAAATACATACTAGATGGTTTATTTGATTCATCCAATGATTTTAAAGATACCTGTAATAAGATGATTTATAATAATCTGACAATTATATGAATGAGCAGAACACCTTATGACAATTGCTTTCTTGAACATGATTTGAGCATTTCACTGAAAGTACCTGAAGCATAAGAATTATATATTTACTTCAGATAAGGGAGTGATAATAAAGTCATCATGAACAAAATAATTCACGTTTCCAAATCTTGTGAAATGTATTAAATGAAAGATTTTTTGTTGCAGTGATTTTCTGTTTTCCAGGTTATCTGTAAAAATGAATTGAGCTGATTTTTGGCATGATTCTCACAGGACACGTTCATGTTCAGCTGCTAGTATCATTTTAGAAAGTAGGGCAGTGCAGTATTACCAAACCATATTCTGATTTTAGTTATTTCCTCAAATATAGAAAGATAGAGAAAATAGATCTTTTAATAGTAATAATTGTTATTATCTTGTTGTCCAGCAGAGGGCCTCAGACATCTGCGAGACAAAAGAATAACAAAAGTCATTTCCAGAAAAGAATGTAACAAGTCCAGCATCAGATTTTAATTTTAAATTGGAGATGCATTGTTACATTGTCAGTGTATGGCTGATTGATGAGGCACAGCTGCATAAGTTAACTTATGTTGACCCCTTACTGTGGTGTGAGTTGATAGCTGAGGATATTACATACGGCAGGTAAAAGCTGTGAATGTGTTTTATGTGTTTCAGAGAGAGCTCTGTACAGCTTTGAGTGTGCGTTCCATCCTGTATTCAGCCTGACATCAGGGACCAGCCGACTGGGCTATCTGCGGCCAGAGAACAGGTGATCTCTGCCTCCGACGCCACAAACTACACTGTGTTGTCACCAGATTTCTCCTGTTGGACCCCCCACAGAGGAGCACATGTGCTCACAGAGCTGGCATCTGTCATTTAAAAATACCCTTATTCAATAACCTTTCAAAAATTTCCATTAAGTAAATGGTGCAAAAATTCTGGCATGAAAATAGCACAGAAACCTCTAAATCAATCTAAATGTTTATATGCATGTGTAAATATTAATTGTCTTTAACTGCAATAACTGAACATGATATAGTATAGCTGTGTTTTTTCATAAACATTGGCAAAGTTATCATGATCTTTGCACAGCACAGACTACCAACAATTTTAATGGAGGACATTTTAGTAGCATCAGTGTCAGGTGCAATGCAGCAGCCAGAAAACATAAGATAATAGGCATATGGACTAGCCTGCTAACCCTCCCTAGCTAACCAGTAACACAAAACATTAATCTGTAGTTATCATGGATGAGATGGCCTCTACTCATGACAAGAGGACAAAACAGAATGTGTATTCTAATGTTCATCCATGAAATCACTATTAATTTTATTACAGCTGGAGTCAGGAATGACTATAAATATTTCACTAGCTTCCAGATCAAGACTGTTATATCGTATACAATTAATGTTTGCATGGTTGATAGAACAAATGCCATTGTCTTGGTGCTGTTCACCTGAACAGGTGTATTGTCATGTAATAAAATCCTGCAAATTTTTATACTATGCAATGGTATAAGTTTCAAATATCCAAATGTTTCTGTAGTTATGACTTGTAAGTGTAGAGTGAGAATGGAAAAACTGAAAACTGTCAAAATTGGTCCTTTCATATAAAGCTTTGCCCCCAAGAACTGGTTAGAATAGATCTGATAGAGGTGTTCTTTTTCAGCTTGTGCCCCTTAAACGTTCTCCTCAGATGCCTGCAGAGGTCCCCTGAGTTCAAACCATCTGTCACCCAACAGAGATTTCTGTTCTGTCGCAAGCAGTTGTGAAAATGAAACCCACAGCGCTCATGTAGATCACACAGTAGTTTGAGGCTTTACTGTCTGCTATTTTTGCACTCTCCCCCAAAGCAAGGATATATGACGTAACTGTGCTATGGTACCTCTTTTCGGGGATTGATCAGCATTCAGAGAGGAGATACAAATCTCATACTAATTGCTGTTTTCCCCCCATCTCCCCTTTGCCTCTGTTGTGGCTTTGCAGGGCATTTTATCTGGCTCTCTTTAAGCACATGATGTTCCTGGAGAAGAGAGGCTGTCCCAGGACAGCCCTGGAGTACTGCAAGCTCATCCTGAGGTACACATAACAAAATACACAACAGAAATATTGCAAGATGTGGTCACAATTTTTCTAGTATCTAGGTGGTTTGTCCCCATAGCCTTATGGGGAAAATGAGCCTGCTGCAAAGAGTAAATTACCATGTCTACTATTATCTCAAGTTTTTGTGGCTTGCAGTTGCATTACTGTCATTATTGTTATACATTGTACAGCAGCTGCAGCCAACAAATGCCCTCCATAAAGTTGATACATTGAAATGATGCATTAATAGCCATGCAATAAAAATGGTCTTGAAAGGTTGGCTGCTAAGAGCACTGATTATATTATTCTGTGAGGGAACTGCGGTGGAATAAATCTTACTTGTGACTTACTCAGAGCAATGAAAAGAATGTCAAAAGGTAGTACTAAAGGACTGAACAAGTGTTCTCTGGACTCCCTCACAGCTTGGACCCTGAAAATGACCCTCTGTGCATGCTGCTGCTGGTTGACTACCTTGCCCTGCGCTCACGGGAGTACTCTGCCCTAATCCGGCTCTATGAAGAGTGGGAGGTGAGAGCACAGAGCTTCCCCACATGGTTCTCCAGTGTTAATGCAACAATTTACAACCTGTGTAATTTTCCAGATTGATTCTCCCTGTTCACATGACATGTGTAAATCCTGGTCCTCCCTTGCTTTTAGGGTTTGCATTGCTCTTCCATGTAATACAACATTTTGGGGTTAATATCCTTTTTTGGAAGGGGGAGGGGTTAGGTGGGATTTTCCCACTTTTTCAACTTGCCTGTATAAACTGCCAATGGCACTATTTAAGCTCGCTGTATCTCAACAAATTCTGCGCTCAAGTTGGAGGGGCACTGGGTAAGGCAAACACAATCCCCCGGTACATATTTACCCCAATGCTGCTGTTTTTGACACTACAAGTCCCACAGTGGGAACTCTTTGGCGGGTAGATGCTGCTCCAATGACGTCATCGGAGCAACTCTTAGATGCCTGGCGTGCCCTAGGGTTCTGACAGCTTGGCGAGATCTGGGAACCCTGGCCTATCCATCTACCCTTATTCCTAGCAAAATAAAGCCAGTCTATTCCACCATTGTCGGCTCTGGGCCTGATGACATGACTGATTTCAAACCTAGAGGGTAGGGTCCATCTTGCACTCATCCTGTTGTATTTTTTTAACCCAAAGGTTGTAAAGGTATTAACAGCCTCAATGCTTTGTTTTCACAAACAGCCTCAATGCTTTGTTTTCACAATGTTATATATTGATCTATGTCAGATCTATTGCTCTTCTTTCACAAAAGCGTGGAACACAACCACATTTTGTGTGTTCAAAATCTAAGAAGTCGCTGATATTCCCTTATTGGTCTGTAATATGCAGCTAGGGGAGGATGAGAGCCCCTTTGTATAAAATTGGACTGTATAAACTATTAGGTGTTGTTTTTAAGTGGATTTATGTCTTATCTGCATGAAATTGACAAATGCCATCCCCAAATGTATTTCCCAGTAAAATATTCCCAAAAATGTGTAACTGTAAAACACCTTGAAGCACATTATTTACTTTACACCGAATCATATTGAGGACTGTATTACAAACAAATAGTATGTAAAACCAGTTGATGTCACTCCTTCAGTCAGAAGTAGATACAGCAGTATCTTCTTTTCGCCAAATATCAGGTGCATAGAAACTTGTCCCAGCTTCCCAACTTCGCTTTCTCGGTGGCCCTGGCCTACTATCACCTGAGCCAGCAGGATGACATGGTTCAATCTGAGAGTGCCCGCATGAAGCAGAAGTCTGACCAGTTGCTGCAGACTGCCCTCATCATGTTCCCTAGTGGTGAGTCCAGAACACTCCCTGAGTCCGCACCGCCCGCCACCTGCTACCCAGGGCTGCAATTCTTATGCCACGCTAGTCCACTGAATAGATTGCTCTGCTGTTGTACTACGTAGCACAGCGGGCACTCTGAGGGGGTTTCTCTGAGTTGCAGATGAATGCAGCGACACTTAGTCAGCAGACTATGCTTTCATTGACCTTGTTTGCATGTTTATAGAACATTGAATACTGAATAGCTTTTAGTGCCATTTATTTACAATAATACTGGAAATGAGGGTCATTATTTCAAATTGCTGTTGTACCCATGAGCGAGGTAATTCAGCTCAGTTGCTCCACCAGAACACTGAATATGTGTCCTGCAAAGTCGTGTCTCCCTGAATAAGTGCAGCTAATTACAATTAAGTTAATTACAAACTTAATTACAATTAAATATTGCAGTGCAGTGATGCTAATTTAATTCCAACTCCTGTCTGACTGTAGCACTCAGCTTCAACACAAACCTGTGCTGAAGGAGTGAAACACAGCTGTGTGACCTGCAAAGCTCCAGGCCCAGCACATCGCACAGAAAGAGCATTTACAGCCCGATTTTATGCTCCGACACTGGCACGAAACATGGAAATGAGTGTGAAAAGAAAGGCTAACAGTCTGTGCTGCAGCGTGTCAGCATTGTGTGACTCATTTCCTTTTCAGCAGAAAGGGAGATGACACTATGCTGGATCTTAGGCGTGTGGAGCATGTCCAGTGGCACTGTCCTGTGAGGTTGAGCTGTTCAGTACGGTTGTCTCCTCATCTTCTCAAACAATAACAAGAATTGTCTCCCAGGGCCATGTGTTTTATGCTGTGAAAAGAACACTTAACTGGAGTTAGGGGTGAAGTGGTTTTTGGGAACTGTATATATATTTATCTAATTGTGTTTAGGCAAAGCTGCATAACCCCTCATCTTAGGACCTCATACGCAGTCCACTGTGTATTGGTCTGACCAATTGATCAGTTTATCTGGAGCTCTGTCCAGGTCACAACATTGAGAAAGGCGCAAGCTTTGGTTTGCCCTGGTTCAGGCAAACAAAAGCATTGATCAGTTTTGAGCACCATCTCCATCCATCCACCATGGTGCTGATATTGGGCAAACGCATGTCTGCTTCACTGTCTTATTCCGTGTTCACATTGTACACATATGCCACCCTGTATTCTCAGCAGCATAGTGGATCCGAATAATGCAGTAAAATTACATTTTTAGCGTGCTTGTTTTCTTTCCATTGTAATTATTCAATTTTTGTAAATTATTCATTTATTAATTTTTTTATTGAAAATGGGATGTCTTGTGATTAGCAAAAGTGAAGTCTGTTTGAATTTGTTTTTCCACCCTTGCCTTCCTACAGACTTTCTGAAAGTTTTGAACTCTTTATTCCTCTCCCTCTCCCTTGAGATGCATTGTGGTATTGTTACCCCTGACTCATGACACCATGCTGACAGGCTGACTGGCAGCGGGCCTGTTTTATATTCTGATATGCTGTGTCAGACAAGTCGGAAGGGCAAACCTGAGCATTCTCCTCCTGCCATAACAATGGCCATGTCTTGCACCTTGAGGAGAGACGGCTGCCAAGCCTTCTGCTGTCTGAGTGGCATTTTATATTATCAGGTTAGAGGAGGAGAGCAGATTTGGTTTAAGTGCATTTGTGTATTTTGGGAAGATAAGGATATGTGATTAAATCTTCTATGATAGGGGGACTTCAGTAGCATGCTGCAGGTGTTGCCCTAGTTTCACGGCTTTGTGTGTCTCTCTCTGCAGTGCTCATGCCCCTGTTGGACTTGTGCACGGTACAGCCTGATGCCACCGTGTCCTCACATGTATTCTTTGGACCCAAAAGCCAAATGGGGTAAACCTGAGCATTTGATGGTTTTTTTGTTGACTCAGATGGGTTTTACATCATCAAGCACATGTAGATCTGAATACCTCCTCTGACAGGCTCCTCTTCCTGATTCTGTCTGAGCAGGCAGCCACCCGCCCTCAACGAACTAGTGTCCCTGTATGTGGGGCGCAGCTACGCGCTCTGGAAGGAGGGTGGGGTCATGGTGTGGCTGGAAGGCAATGTGGGGGAGGTCCTGCGTAGAGTGGACTCCAAGGATCCCTTCGTTGAAGACTGCGAGAACAAGTAAGCACCCGCCCTGCCAGTGCACAACCAGCATGGTGGGCCTGATGGAAATAGAGGCTGCCTTTTACGCAATTAGCTAGAGAAAATGAAAAGCAGCTGACCCTCAGAGCTGGAGTACTGAGACATCTCCACATAGTGTGCTCTCTGTGTTGTTCTCAGGCCACATGGGTCATAGAGAGGGGAAAAAATAATACAAATCTGGCTTCTTCCTCTCTGCCACCCCCACCCTCTGTCTCTCCTGGTAACAGTATTTTCAGTTCTCTGTCTTGGATATGACCCTATCTGCTCGCCCAGGCTGGGAAGTGGTCTGTCTTAGAAATGAACCCAGCAGCCGCATTGATTTCATACCTTTGAGCCAAATGCTGAGAATAAAATGCCTCAAGGACCAAACTTTTTTTGTTCATGTTTTGGTGACACAACTCTCAATATATGCTATACAGATCAGACCCTTTGTGTTTGTGGTTAATGTTGTGTCTGGTTTCTTTCTGAAATCATCAAATCAGCTGCATATTAATCGGTTGTTAAACTGTACTAAGGAAGCATTGCATGCTGATTGTTTTTTTTCCTTGGCCACCCACAGGAGAAAACTGAGGTATCAGAGCGCCCCAAGGAACATCCATCGTCATGTCATCCTGTCTGAGATAAAGGAGGCCACTGCTACTCTGCCTCTGGTAAGACAGGGGTAAACCCTATTCTGCTTTCTGTGAAGTTCAAAAACCGGTCAGAAGCAGAATTACCTGAATAGCTCTGTTAGGTGCATGGTTTTCACTTTGAAACCACATTGCGAAAAATGGAGTTGAGCTCTGATTTTTAGAGATTGATGTATGCACCAGTGGCCGTGGTCATGTGACACAGTAAAGAATATTCCTGTTACAGTTTATTTTGTTTGGTTGTTATCTAAATTATCACAATTAGTCATGCAGGTTATTGCAGCCATTTGAACAGATTAAGGTCATGACATCATGAAGTGTGTCCACTGGTAATATGTAAAGTGTTTCCTCTTGTAGGAAGTGACCACTCAGCCCTTGATGGGGTTTGACCCTCTCCCTCCTCTGGACTCTGTGGTGTCCTACACCAGGCCTGAGAGGTAATCTGCTCCTAAACACCCCTATCATACTTGTTGATTGCTTGAGTTGAAAGTATTACCTGTGCCTTCAGCATCCAAAAATGAATTGAATAACTGACTAATAATTCTGGATTGAAAAGGGAGAGTAACAGTATAAACAAGAATTAAACAGGCACTGCTTGGAGTCTTTGACCATGTGTTGTGGTGGTGGTAAAAGAAGGTACTGATGTTATTGCTAGGGGATCTGCAAACCAATGAATGTGGGGGTAGGACACTGGTCAATAAAGTTGTTTCCCAGTGTTGCAGCAAATAAGGAAAATCTAAGTTTAAGTGCTTTTGAAGTACATTAATGACCCCCAAAGCAAAATATTGAGTGAGTATTTCTGTTAACTCTGGCACTCTTGCCAAAGTGAAAAGCACTTTTCTAGTGAATTATCTGCATAGTTGCCTAATCCTCGTTTACAAAATATTTTGGCAGTAAGCAGTTTTGATATTATCGAGCCTGTAATGGCTATGTTTTGTGGGTGCTTTCTGGGCAGGAGAGAACGAGAGAGAGAGAGTGTCATCCAGTTCACGTCATGCCTTTTAAGATTCCAACACCCAAATCGATGATGAGCACGAAACATTCATGAGTGGAATTCTTCTGCTCTGAGGTCAGGGTTGGAGTAATCGTTCCTGGGGACATCTGGATAGCTTTCTTAGGCATCACTTACACAACGCCTTTATCATCTCATCTACTCTTTGTTTTATTGAAAGCCTCTATTGCCTACCATGTTTATTGGATTAAAAAAGGTCAATCTGTGCATTTCCCTTGCCAAAAAGGAGGCTTAATGAGATGGTATGCAGATGATGGTTGAGTGACAGGAGTGTGAAGTTTTGTTTTAACAGCAGCTCAGTGCGTATGTATCAGTACAGCAATTATAATGGGATATGGTCTAATTGGAAATTGCCCAGGATTGTAGCTAATTATTACCTAATTTTTGTTCCTAATTAAGTAAGAATATGTCAATGACAAATAAATACAAGGCACAGAATGTCATCACTATCAGTTTGCTTAAATTAAGTGCATTTTAAAATACCAGTAAAAGGAAGTACCTACTTTTGATTCTGCAGTGGCAAAAAAAAGAATGACATGTTTTGATTCATCTCCACACATTAGCTGAGATGTGCCACAGTATCACAACAGCTGAGATAGGTTGCTTTACCATACTGATAAGTTGTGATTGCCTATCGAGCTAACATGTAGTCAGCCCATGGTGAGGGTGGAAGCGCCTTTCTCCCTGTGGAAACACTGCGCTCCCTCTGCCTGTCCCTCATGTGGGAGGGCCTGAAAAGAGCAAGTCGCCAGCTCCTGACAAGATGAGATTTCCTTTATTGACTGCAGTGTGTGTTTATTTTCCTTTTGATTCCTCCAAAATAAAAGTCATGTGGGTGTGACAGGAGTATCTTGGCACTTGGATGAGTCCATTTTCTCTGGTCTTGTGATAGCTGTTAAACAAAACCGTAGGAAAAAAAAAGATCTAGAGGTAGATGACAGGCGAGACACAAACTGCTGGAAAAGGCCTTGATTTAAAAACAAGGCTTCAGTGTATTGCCTCTCTCTTCAGGGCACTTGGACTATACTTGTACTCTGAATATTGGCTCCTGAATTCACCCTAAGTAAGTGGTGCTTCAATAGGGGGCACAATCAGTTTGTATTCACTCTCCCGGCCAGATTTCAGAGTGTAAAACAACAGTGTTGTGATGAAACTCAAGACACTAGTGTAATAGTGCTATTTTGGGAGGGCAGAGATGGTAAGAAATAACACTTGTGCTGAAGTGGCTAATTTCCCCCTTGCAGCTCTTTCTGCTTATTCTGAGTGTTGGTAGGTGTGTACATTTGTTTTGTCTGAGGGGTGCATTAGTTAAAATGCAGAGCAGGGTAATGTTTCAATTGTCCTAAAAATCCAGCAGCTAAAAGGTAATTTTAACACAGTCATTACTGAAACACTCAGCAGGGGCTGATTATAGGAAAATAAAGATATATTGAGTATGTGGGTTAGGCATAGATATATACATATTCATTTTTATTAATTTCATTTTTAGCTACAAATTGAATGTATATCAGTAGTATATGGTTTCAAATAGAGCAAACTGAGAAAATGGAAAGACTGGTAATCAAACGTCTATTGTTTTTAAACATGACGGGCTGAATGGAAGGACAGCTTGTCTCCCTTGGCAAGCAGTTTAGAAAGTGTGGCAATCATCAGCCATTGTTGAAATACCAATATTATTTCAGACATGCCTTTCTGATACCAGCCAACTGACTATAATGCATAGAGGATATGATATCATTGGCTCCATCTCTTAGATTCAGTTGCTTGAGGTTTTTAAGGACAAGGTGAAATCAGTACAGAACCTCAGCCATTCCTTTACCAATCAATGGCACATTGAATGCATCTTACAAAGCTGTTTTGTTTTGCCCCAATAATAGATGTTTTGTTTTTTTTTCTTTACATGTTTTATATTTTTGCCCTTTTATGTCTTCAGGCAAAATGGCGCAGCCTCCAGTGAGAGCACCTTGTCCCTATTTTTCCGTTCCCTACTGCCAAACTTCAACTTGCAGGTGAGTGTTCAGATAATAGTTACTAGAGATTGACAGCAAAGAGCTCTGGTGCATTATCATCAATGTCAGCACATCTCTCCCTGAATCTGTAGCAGATGCTGCTGAATAGATTCTCGTAAACACAATGAGAGGGAGTCATTGACATGCTTAATCTGCATATAAGAACATAAGAACATATTATGACGAGAACAGGCCATTCGGCCCAACTGAGCTCGCACAAAGGTCCTGTGATTTTATCTTCTGTGAATGTGTCCAACACTGATTGCTCTGATAGAGACTCTGGAAAGGGAGAGCTTTCACACAGTCGGGACGCACCATGTAACTAAGACACACTGCGATGGAGTGAAGCTGGAGTCAGCCTTGGTTTTCACCCCAGTGCAGACAGAAGTGCTTCACGTAGCATCAGGGCAGAGGTAGTGCAAGCATTCCCCTTGACTTATTATTCTGGTTGTCTTGGCAACCATGTACCATAAACATCTGGAAAACATCCTACCCCACTATGACAAAAGACCCAAGCCACAGTCGTAGCAGTCTTTTAACTTCTTGCAATTTAAAGATTTGCAAACAGCTCAGTTGGGCTAATAAGATCCATACCATGCTATTTTGTTCCACTAATGGGCCCCATGACACACAAGGTCTTATTGCATAAGATTTTGACCAAAATCTCTACATACCTCCTTTTAAATCTGTTGCCAAGATTGTTGACCTTTGCGCATTTGCTTATTAAATCACAGAGACCTGATTACATTTCATCAGGGATACATAGCTACAGTATGCTTCTGTTATTGGCAACCAAATGTCCTGTCAGATAATCCTTCCAGTTCGTGCCAAAAAGAAATCTCTCCATAATGGGTACAATGAATCTATCATTAGTACCATTGTAAATTAAAACCTAAGCTCGATGGTCACTACCCCTGTGGGTACTTGGGGGGATCAACAGTGGCCTACTTGACATGGCCATGGCAACAAACAGTGATGGAAGCCTTCAGTTTTCCCATCATTACCATTGATTAAAAATGTGCCAGGGACCATATGGCTGGAAATACACTTTGAGATGAAGTGGGTGCAGAGGCTGATTGATGCACTGATCCTGGAGCGCATACAGTGTGCCTGTCGCCGTGCTGTGTATCAGACTGCATCACAGTGTTACACAACATGTTTTCAGGAAAAAGCCCAGCCTCTTAAGGCACAGTTGTGTCTCACTCAAGTTTCGGTTTGAATTTGTTTGCCCTCTCTCTGTATTCTCATCTCTTCGTTTAGCAGTGTCTATGCAAAAGCGGCAAACTGGTTTATGACCACCTGTGCCTTCAGCATGATTCATGATACAATAGTCACACTGGTGGAGTCAGGTGTATCTTTGATACTAGATCTGAGCAGAGAGTGAAGAGCTCCTTGGAAGAACTCACAAAGTCAAAGAAAAGTAGAAGCCTTCTTTATGAAAAACAAGCATGTAATCTCCTAAGGAACACCCATGAACACAGAAACATGTGTTCAAAACAAATCAACTAACTAGTAATAAAAACCTGATCTTGAAGCAGATGACCGCTTCTGTTCTCATTCCTGGAGTGTTGATTAAAGAAAGAAGGAAGGGCATTGTGTAATGCAGCCTGTTACCCACCACCTTGACTCTGTGAACACATTAGAATAAGGAAAAACAGTGTTTATTTTTGACGTATTTTATTATATGGTTAGGGACAATTTGGTTTTGTCGGACAGGATTTTTCTGAAAAACACAATTTAGGGTGGAAAATGAAATCAATTTGGATTACCTAAGACATGTGCACCTAAAATTAAATCCCTCAGATTTCCTTTATGTAATCTCTCTCTGTCAGATGATCCACTTGGGCTAAAAATGAAAGAAATGTGTAACGTGCAAGAGTTTGGAAAATCATCATGTTGGCTTTGCACCTTATAATAGAACAAATCCTTGTTTGTCTCAAAGTACAAAATTGAGTGTCATGGATTTTGTGACTGGAAAAAATAGTACAACTTTTGAAGAATAGCAACACCCCTGCACCTAGAGTGCACAATAGAGACTTCTGGGAAGAGTGGCATTAATGATTAACGGATCTGAGCAGTGAATCTGACATATTAGGAATACAGAGCAGATTTCCTACAGTCTTAAGGACTCCAGGAAGGTGTGGACTGATGAGAAGCATTTACATTTACATTTATTCAGTTGGCAGATGCTTTTATCCAAAGCAACTTACAAGTGAGGCAGAGTACAACACAAGCAAAAAAAAAAACCCACATAAGGGGAAACATGGCGTGATGTGCACTGTCCCTGCAGGGTGGTGTGCGGCCCGAGGACGACCGAGAGGTGGCTCGTGCCGGACGAGAGCTCAACCAGGAGGTCAACCGGCTGATGGTGGCCATGAGAGACATGCTGGCCAACATTCAGTTCCAGGAGCCACCTCGAGAGGACAACCCAGAGAGGGACGAGGAAGAGTGGGACTGAGAGAGGGGGAGAGGAAAGGGTAGCAGGAGGGAGGCCTGAGTAATGACTTACAGCAGTACAAATACAATCACAGCAAACAGGTTTTTTTTTTTTTAAGTTAAACTGATTCACATATTGTTAATTGCTTCACACCACACATTCATTAAACAATTGCTCAGCCTCACTCCAGAATGGCTTGTTTCCTCTAATGGCATTGTTATTTTTGAAGATACCTGGATGGTTGTGCTCTCAGCCCCTCTTAAGCTGCCTTACAGAGTCCAAAGGAAGCCACACAATTCTTACTCTCTTATGCTCATGTTGTTTTCAAGCTTTTGAAGCGAGCATTGTGCAAAAAAATCAGAGAGGTCCTCCTTTGCAAGACTGCATTACAACAAGGATTCTGTTTCATCTGAGAAAAAGCGTCATCTTGAATAAACACCCGCATTATTTCTGAAGTTCATAATTAATCATTAAATGTAAAATAAAGAATTTCAGTCGAAGGATCAGTTGTCTGCATCTTGCTGATGTTTTATGAATTCAATCTTTCGATGGTGGGTAAAAGCCAAAAGTTTCATTCAAAATTGTATAAAGGAAAGAAACCTTTTATTCAGCCGTAAACCTTTTCTTTGTTAAGAATGTAGAGTTGGGCATAATATTTTAATTGCAAGTGGAATTATTTAGTTTTTATTTTATTTTAGAATTTTATTTTATTACAAATGAAGTATCCTGATGGTTTTTGGATGTACTCTGCTTTCATTTAGATGGTGTATTTCAACATGCACAGAGGGGCTTTAGGAGTGAAGCACCCTAAAAATGCACTCTTTACTGATGTTCAACCCTTTTAAATTAATTGTTAGCAAATAGTGCAAGTGTAAGATTCAAAAATATCAGAGGAAGGCCATGCTACATTCTGTCTGCTTGCCTTATTTATCACTTGATATGCACTGTATTTTCCATTTATGAACATTTTTACCAATATCATAACTGAAAAGAGGTTTATGATCAAGTACAATTTTGTTTTAATTTTACTGATCAAAAAACACCCCTTAAAGAAATATTAAAGAAAATATTTCCTATTTGTGTCAACAATTTTTCAAGCTCCAGAGGGCAGCCATATTGTTTGTAATAAAGTAACAATCTCTTACTTTGCAGTTTCACAGTGTACAGAAAAAAGACCCCTTTTATAAACATTAAATACTGAGGGCAGCAGCTTCATACTCAAGGGCAGAAGGTGAAGTAAATACACGTCATAAAATAAATAGTTTGGCTAGAAACACTAAAGGCAGCTCCAACATAATCAGTCCTGCTAGTGTCATCGTCCCCTTTTGCTTTTGCTTAAGTCCACCCTCACATTCTTGTCTCACTGTTTCTGCCAGCTTTTGCAAGAGCATGTTAGTGTATCACACTGTTCAAAGTGCCCAATACTGAGAGACAAAGACAGCATATTCTGGTCCCTCTAATTGTGGAAATTTAAGAGCTCTGGTCAAACAAATTGCAGCAAAAGATACCACTTGTCAAGGTAGACACAGATGCTCCAAAGCTGGTGGTAAACAAAGTTCATTCACTGAGATGAAAGTAGTGTGGTAAGAGGACTTTGAGACAGAGTAGTAGGTGGTCCAGCTCCATGCTTACTATAAGGTGGTGATGTGTGCCATGGGTGCTCTGGTTGGCTGCAATTTCAGTCCCATTGCAGTCACCGTGGCAGTCAGCATCATTATTTCATCATGTCTGGAAGCAGATTGGTTCCTGGTTCAAAGAAGTGCTGTCAGGTATCACTAACCTGTTGCCAGGGGTCCAGGTGTGTTGTCCACTGGCTGTTTGTTACTCAGGGATGTTTGTTGTATATCAGGGATTAATTTTGTGGCACTGTTGAGAAACCAGGTTCAGTTTGATCATTTTAATGTGTCTTTGGGGACACCATTTCCCTTTCAGAAAACAGAGATGGTTCTAAGATATGGGAAGAAAGTTAAAAGGTAAGGAAAATCATTCCAGCACATGTCAACCTTGAATTTAACGTTGAATAATAAATCGAGTGGCATATGAGTTGTGTGAGTTTCAGAAACATGCAAGAAACCTTAAATATACATAAAGAATCACCTTCTGGAAGTGAACTTTGTTATTTCACACATCATTTTATTGATGTGAGGAACACTGATAGTTAAAAGAAGGGTCTTTGTTTTATATGCATTGGAAAAACTGCAAGTGTCTCAATTTGGCAGTGGTTCCCTAGGCAGAGGGTGCACAGGCCCAAGATTTATCCTAATGAAAAATCATCACATGGGATTTGATTGAAGGAAAACATGCAGCTGGCTTTAAGCAAAACATTCTGTTTTGCTTAGACAGTCACCAGTGAGCAGACTGTTTCTTCTGCTTCTACATTATTCATATCTAAATCTGGATTTACCCTTCTGTATTGTACCCTTCTGTATTGTCCCTATTCTGGACTCCCTGCTTATTACCTTTCCCAATCTCCTCTTAAAGACACCTCTTAAATGTTACAACATTTACTTGGTCTGTAATTCCTCTACTAGTCTGACATGCCTCAGTTACTCCTTAAGTTCACCTTGATGTTGTATGCTTCAGCAAAACCCATTTGATTTTGTCTCTTTAACTATTTGTCTGATTCCTAAACTTTTTATCCTTGATATTTAACAGCTGTAATGTATCCAGTCAGTCCCAATGTCATTCATTGATTTTTCGAGAGAGTCTTGAACAAGAGGGAGGAACAGACACCAAAACACTTTTAACAAGCATCCAAGCTCTACAGCCACACAAGTATAGTTGGCAAACCAGACATGGTATTCTAATAAGTGTGTTTGATAAACACAAGATTACATATTAGATGTTTACAGTCCTTGAAAGAAATTGCATTTAATTGTAATTACACTTGCGTTCTACATCCACAGTGCAAAATATTTAAAAGCTTTCTGTGTGCAGCAGTGTTCCAGTTACACGCTCACCCTAAATGACCATTTACTCTGGCAATGTGGAGGACGATCCCATGACTCATCTGTAGATTTGAAGGCAGTCAATCGACCCTATGTGCATGAGCAGAATTGAAATGGTGCTCTCGGTATTAACACAAGTACAACCAGAGCAACTAAACTGAGTGTTTTATAGAAATAGCCGCTCCATGGAACTGATGCTGTAGCTGATGTATTAAAAGCCTCTGGAAATCTTTTATTGGGAAAACCCTCCATCCTGTTTACAGAGGAAATAAATCTTGATAAATTTTAAACAAATAAGAAATCACCTTTTTTTTTACTCCATTGTGGGTTGTTTTATAATTTGAAATTTCCACTGCACTTGTGTAATGTTTGATATTAATTGAGTCACGGCTCACTTTGGTCCTGTGTTGTAGCCTTGGGAGGTACAAGGAAGACGGAAGAATACTCGCACTGTAGAACGCTGTTGTTGATTTTTTTTTTTCCAAGAGCCACATGATATTTTAATGGTGATGCTGAAGTGGAAATAAATAACATTAAAATGCCGGCCTTGTTCCCTAGTTCACCTGGAGCTACTGACTGTGTCATGAGGGGCTTTCATGTGGGGTGTCACCCTGCTGGGTCTGATAGAAGCTGTCTTTTCTGATCCCAGAAGCCATCTCCCTTCAGAGTCCCTCATGAGAAATGCAGCCAGCCTGATTGGAGTCCTCTAACTGTCAGTTATCCATTAGTGTTTTATGTAGCCGATGAAGAGCAATAAATAGCTCTTGGAGGTGCATTATTGGTACTTTAGTTATGGTGCCATACATAAACCCTCTGTAAAGAAGCTTGGATAGAACAAGCTTGGTTAGACATTTAAAATCGTCTTGTCTTGGCATGCTCACCTTCAGCCCTTTCAGCCCAACCACAGGTCTACTTTCTATACAAGGTAACATTTGGAGAGCTCATCTGTTAGAGGGACATTACTCTAGATTCAGTATACCGTAGCTCAGTATAATCACTCGCTCCAGATATTCCCAAAGTATTGCATCTTTGGAAATAGGCAATCGGTGCCACAGCTTCCTGCCTGAAGTCTCACCATAAAGGACAGACACTTATCTCCAGAGCGATCACAAAAAGGGGAAGTTCATGCATCATACAATACGCTGTTTTTCTTAGTCCAAGTTAAGCCTCATTGAATAGCACTGTGATGAATAGAGAATAGCGTAAAAATGTCTTGAATATGAAAACAAACGTGCTCCAGCTCTGTATAGCTAATTCTCTGCTTCACTAAATGCATGTTTGTCTCCTTACAAACATTAAATATGTACAGTACATGTATGTATATACACACACACATTCAACCACACATTTTGTTTAGGAGAATACAAGGTAACTAGCTTTTTATATGTTTCTGTGGAAAAGCATCCATTTTACTAGTCATATGCTGTCTTGTGACAAGAAAAAAAGCATTACGTGACCAGCTTTCAGAAATCTATACTGTTATTAAAATGAAGTGTATGTTCTGTTCTGCTGTGTTGCTGTAGGTTGTTGATGTTATTTAGACTATACAAAGACAGTAGTCAGAAATGGGTAAGTTGACAACATAAACTGTCTGAGATTTTAAATGATCTGGAATTGAAGTCAGGGCTCCTGTTGTGTGGTCTCAGGATTGTGCCCTCCTGGTTATTCTGGGGTAGAGAGACAAGGGTTTAGCTGCCAGATAGAAGTGCACCTTTGATGCCCTCATTCACTGTAATCCACCTTCGGCTTTCAATGTTGTATACATTAGTTGTATACACAAAATGTAAGGTAATATCTGTCTTTTATCACTCTTCTTTTTTGCACAATATCTTTCCAGCACATTAACATGTAGGTTGCAAACAGATCACAGGTCACTAAGCACAGACCTGTCAGATTTATATTCACTTCAGTGACATTGCTCTGGACTCAAAGTGAAAAGCTTGGATAACACAGCATAAAGTGATACAAAGTCCACAACACTGAACCACTGTGTTATTTCCCATTTTGTTACCAATATTATTAGTATTTATTGGGCAAATTCCCATATCTAATGTGAAACACTAGCATTCACAGTTTAAAATACAAATTAGGCATAGCTAGCTTTTTTTTTTTTTTTTTTTTTTGTTAAGGTAATTTTATGTCATTTTATTGGTATGGAGGGGTTTTGTATTACATATGTGACTACTCCCACCAAAAGATGCTTGATTTCATAATTTTGACATTTCAGGTTGTGGACTGTTCTCATCCCCAACTCTCCGGTTTCCACCCCTACAGTAGCCTAATTTGTTAGTCAGTTAAAATCGCCCCATTGCCTCGTTGATGTGCGGCAATGATACTCCCCAAACAACTGTCTGCTCAGAAGGTGGCCGCTGTGATAGAGGCGCTGCTCCCCCTGATGCGAGAGAATTCAGATCTACTGTAGCATGAAAGGAGATATATAAACGGCCTTATCTTTCCTGTTCACACTTGCCATGAACGGCTCTGTCTGAGGCCAGTTTCAGTTGGCGCCAAGGTTGAAACAGATAAACTATTTATTTATGTATTTATTTTTTTATTTTTATTTTTTTACTTTTAATGCGTGTCGTTTCAGCCCTGGGAGTTACACAGGTGTTGTGTAAAGGACGATATTTTATTTTCTTTTTGCAGATTGAACAACTGTTATTTTTGAAAATAAGCTCTAAGCAATAAACCATTTGCGACGCGTATTCGACCATGTCATCTCTCTGATATCTGGACAGATTCTTTTTTGATGTAAACAGAGCGTGATGCTATTTTGCATTTTCAGTAGTAATTTCAATCCATTTGATTTGTTTTCCTGGCTTTTTCATGTTTTCTGTGAATTAAACAAAGACAATGTAGAAGTCATAACAAGTCAGGTAAAACCGAAGCACTTTGATCCAACCCCCCGACGAAGTTTACCACAAGAGACTAGGAAGGTATTCAGATCAGATCATGAAATCGTATGATGCACAAGTTGCTATCCCTATACGACAGTAATCGTTCATAAAATGGTATAGTAGCCTAAAAAGAGAGATAAACTTTAATACTAATCTTCATATCAACATAAGTTAATACTTCTACCTGAAGTTTAGAATGAGGCAAGTAATAAGCCCTGGAGAATTCTGGGTACCATGAAAACATTTTTGTATTAACTTTTTCAAAGAACGGTGTAGGCCCACTATAAACTTCAATTTGGCTACTGACGTAGCTCTGAAACGGAAACAACCAGATCTTAAATTGGCCCGGCACTGTGTCCCGGTACCTTCTGTTGTTTAAGTGATCAGAGGGGGTAGACAAAATAGTGTAAATACCAATCAATATGTGAATATTTATCAACTAATACAGAGTCGCGCCGCCCATTACAACGGTTTCAAGTGGGATACTGGACCATTCTTCTAGAAGGAAAACTCCAGTTCTTTGACAGATGAAGGTTGTGGAACGACTCAGTACTCTACGTTCCAGAATATCCCATAAATATTAAATCATGTTTAGGCAAGGGTGTAGGTTTGATTTGGAAAGTGGTGGGGACATACATGTGGCAGAGACTCTGGATTCCTACCCCAGCAAATTTAGGAATTTTTCATTGCATTTCCTGAAATTCTACACAATACACTATGACTATATAGTACTTTCTTGAACAAAATAAAAGGTGAGAAATTATCAGTACAATCACAGCATTTTAGGTAATCAGACAAGTGGTATGGACATATCCCCACCATCCCTACCATAAATTACACCCATGTGTTTAGGTCTACTAATTGGAGAAACCATGGTCAGTTTTTGACCTCATCCTGGTTTTCATCAAACCACTCTTGAATCCGCATAGCAGTGTGTATGGGGGCGTTATCATCTGGGAATATGGGAACACGTTGAGGAAGCAGTGTCTGCACCATAAAGTTCACCTGGTCGCCTAAAATTACTTCCTCGTAATTATACCGCGCAGATTAACAATCCGACCCAGTCGACTCCCACCAGATAGATGCCCACACCATAACAGACCGGCCACCCTGTTTAACAGTTGGGAACAGTAATTTTTTGGCTGAAGGATTCCCATGGATTTCTCAAAACAGGGAAAAGAAAAAATGAGTAAAAGACAACTTACCAGATCATTCTTCCACCACTGAGAAATCCAGGTTTTGCGCTCATTACACCGGGATATGTGTCGTTGAGCATTGGCCTTGGTTACAAGTGGTTTTCGAATGACAGCCCTACCATTGTGAAATTCACGATGCACAGTTTTTGTTGAGACCGGCTCACCTCGATGTAGATTGTGTTCTGTGGTAATTTTTGATGTTGTTGTTTTGTGGTTTTCAGCGACTATCCTGTTGGGTATCTACAGTGTCCGTTTATCCCTGTCAGTGAGCTTCGACTTTGAACAACTGTTCATATACCTGATGCCCTGTGGAATGTGCCGTCATGATTTTTGACACACATCCCTTTGACACCCTTTCTGTGACTGACGCACCTGCACCTGGGGCACCAACTATAGCCTATGACCTCTTTCAAAATCTGTTAGAGCTTCATAAACGCATATTAAAATGGTGATTTTACATAGTCTTTTATTACATACACATACTGGTAATTAGTATTGATATTAATATGAAACAAATGTGTGAACTCCGTTTTAATTGCGATTTACTTCAAAATCCGAGTCGTCTTTCATTTCATGTTTCAGTTACTTTGTCTATCCCCTCTAACAACGCTTTTTTGGGGCCCACAGTTGAACGACACTAAGATAAAGCTCATCTTCCACACTTGCATTCCGTTTATTATGTTTTACCAGTACATCCTCTCAGTCAATCAGAAAAAAAACATTTTGTTATTGTATGGTGTGATTGAACTCTTTTATATTAAATGTTAAATTTCTTAAATGTTTTGCCCCCACCCCAAATGTTTTCTTTTTTCTGAAAACACCACAATAATACATTTATCAGAGGTTCCTCATTGCTGATTACATAAAACCAGAAATATGTTAAAGTTTATATCAGAACGAAGTCTTTCACAGTTTTACTCTTTAATTCTCCAGTGATAATGCGATACATCTGAGGTAGACTAAATAATTTCAGTTAATCTTATGCAGTTAGAATGATTTCAATTATTATTATATTACTGTATTTTGATTCACGTGGAGCACCAAATTAAATAGCCCATTTAAAGTAGAAGTGACAAAATAGCAGCAGCGACAGACTACAACAGGTAGTCAGTGAAGATTGCGAAAGGGTTTCCTCAGAGATGCACAATGCAATCGCTGCAAAACGTAATGTTATTCAACTAAAATTCATACTCTTTTCTTTGATTGGTCCTCCGCTGGAAAAGTGTGATCCAACAAAATATATCAGAAAAAGGGTGCTCAAGGTGCTGAAACGACGGTCATGTAGTATTCAGACAAAAGAGTCATGTTCCGCAGAACACATCATTTCAACCTCTTTGGCAACACTAGAGCGGATCCTCGTGGTTTGCTTTATTTTGCTTTATTTATTTACTGTTTTCCCTTGCCGCTTACTATACATTGCTGGATCTTAGGGTTCCCCTGCCTATTAATTTCTCCTGGCAGCAACCAGTCAATACAATGACTTTAGAAGTTGCATAACGAAATCAGTGGCTGCCCCCCCCCCCAAAAAAAAGAAAGAAAGAAGGAAAGAAAACCCCTCAGTTTCCAAAAAAATAGTCTTCATAATACATTAATCACTATAACCGCATCTGGGCATTTGGGAAGGTTCCCATAAATTTGCCTTACGGTAACATTGCACTTTCCACTACTTCTCTGGTTTAACTTTTCTTTTTGATGCCGTCATTTACTAAAATGTTGGATCACAGGGTCTCGCGCACAGACAAGACTCCGAATCATGTGGTTGACTGTCGTTAGGCTAAAGGGAGGAGTCAAAGGTCTGGACCCTTTATAGAAGAAGGAACTGTCACTTTTGATTCTTGGGTGTTTCAATTGAAGATATTAAGATTTATATATTTGGATTATTCGTAATTGAATATCCAAATGTTACATTGCTATCTGCAGTTCAGGAAAGAGCAACAAAATGTTGAAAACATTAAATTAAGAGATGGTCGAGGATGAATAAATGTTAACCGTTCAGAAAAACTGGTCACATAACTGCGATGCTGTCGGGGGAAAATTAGCTTTGATTTGACGGAGTACGTATGCGTATGAATTCCATGAGGATCTACAACAAATCCACTGAAACGGAATTTATAAACTGTTACAGAAATTTACTGAACAAGAAACGCCAGGGTCCGGAGGACTTTTGAAGATGAGTGTTTAAGACTTTTGAAGAAGGAATATTGTTAGCTCATGCATGCCCACGTGCTGGATGAAGATTGGCCTGTGCAGGTAAAATCATTGGCTAATTTAGTTTTATTTTCCATTAATGACCTGTGCCTGATGGTGTTAATAAATTGATGTAAGACGCACGTGCAGTTTCACACGAGTAACTTTTTTATGAGGACATATACATTTAATTATCATGTCGTCACCTGTGTTTTGCATGTGTCTTGATTCCAAGTTCACTGTAGAAAGTCTACATGGTTTATGCTAATTTGGGAAAAGAAATGCATGATCATTCGGCAATGATTGTGTTACATAATGGTGCAGTCTAATGGTACACGAAAAGGAAACTGATGTCTGTTTTTTTTACAGCACAACTGTATTGCGCCGCGATCAAGTCAAGACAGTGTGTTCTGAATAGTGAAAACGCATCAGTCTATCCGAAGGAAAAGGACATGAATGATACACCGTATCATAATCTCATAATGAAACACCTGGAGCACAACCCTCTGATGTACAGTTTGGAAAACGTCACTAACAACATCTCCCTGGGCGACCAGAACTCCACAGAATGCGCCCAGATAATGATCCCTCACGAACTATTTTTAACCTTGGGTTTAATAAGCCTGGTAGAGAACATTTTAGTCGTGCTCGCAATTATCAAGAACAGGAATCTGCATTCCCCCATGTACTATTTCATCTGTTGCCTGGCAGTCTCTGACATGTTAGTGAGTGTCAGCAACGTAGTGGAAACGATGTTCATGTTGTTAACAGAGCACGGACTGCTAGTTGTCACTCCGCATATGATGAAACACTTGGACAACGTCATTGACATCATGATCTGCAGCTCAGTGGTGTCCTCCCTGTCGTTCCTCAGCACCATCGCCGCAGATCGATACATCACCATTTTTTACGCATTACGCTACCACAGTATCATGACAACTCAGCGTGCGGTGGCCGTAATTGTGATAATCTGGTTGGCTAGTACCATCTCCAGCACTCTGTTCATTGTCTATTACACTGATAATGCTGTGATCGTATGTCTCGTGACTTTCTTTTGCATCACGCTGGTATTTACTGCAGTCCTGTATCTGCACATGTTCATTCTTGCCCACGTCCACTCAAGGCGCATCGTAGCATTCCACAAGAGCCGCCGCCAGGCCACTAGCATGAAAGGCGCCATAACTCTGACCATCCTACTCGGCGTCTTCATCATCTGTTGGGGGCCCTTCTTCCTCCATCTCATTCTCATCCTCACCTGTCCCAAGAGCCCGTACTGCACCTGCTTTTTTAGCCACTTCAACCTCTTTTTAATTCTCATTATCTGCAACTCGCTCATAGATCCGCTCATTTACGCGTACAGGAGCCAGGAGCTGCGTAAGACTTTGAAGGAGCTAGTGTTGTGTTCTTGGTGCTTCGTAATGTAGGACGGCCTAGGGAGAAACAAACATTTAAAGCAGTACCACTTGCAGCCAGATGCCTTGCGCTGTTCCTATAAGCTTTCTCATCTTACGTGCCATGGTGATATCGAGTTTATAAACAATGTGCAGAAAAAGAGAAATCAGCATGTTGCATGAACTTTAATGGTTTTATTTTGGGAACAAAAGCAGGTGATACAGCTGTTTTCGACCCCCAGCTTGGTCGATTTGACATACCCTGGAGAAGATATATTTAGAATATACATGCGGTAGGAAGGAACCATAACGTTGTTTCAATTAAAATAACAACTTATTTAAAGAAACAGTCCGAAAAGAGATTACACTGCAAATGCCATCCATTGTTTTATCATTTTGCTAGTTGTCTCTGTGCTGTGTAGGATGATACCTGCAGTTTTTCCTTTACAATGCATGTGAATCTGCTTATAATTAAATAAATGTATTCCTTCAACCACTGTTGAACATTTGGTTTTTAACTAGTGTGGATTGACCATAAAACATTTTACTCAGATTAAGGTATTAATGTGCAAAAAGTGAAAACTTAATACAGCGTATGCATTTTATAAATAGGTTACCAGCAGGCAACTATAGCTGCATTCGTTAATTGGAAAACCCCTCAAATCCCGTAGTTGTCATCAGTCATCAGCAGGTAAGCAGGGATGCTATCTATAGGCTCTACTTTTGGTTTTCATGGCCGCTGTTTCTTTCAGTGACGTGTTAAACTGAGAATGAGAATATGGTATATAACATGCCATGTAATTCTTTCAATCGGCAATTCTTTATTTGGTTAAACGGTAAAGCATTATTGTCTTACACGAGATTAAATCTAAATTGTTTGTCATTGATACAGATTAGCAAATTACATGCTCTGATTGCATCCAAATTAATATCAAATTGTCCATTTACCCGCTTATAATAAATCACAAACGCGCGCACGCACATACAGACATCCAGACGTTTTCTCTGTATGGAAAAGAAGTCCACTTCTATGTCCTGGGCGTGCATTTCTCAAATCATTAGTGTATCATTAACCCAGTGCACTAAACATTAAAATAAACATGCGAGGGGAAATTTATCAATAGGCTATATTAATGCATGTGTATTTTTAATGAAATCTATCGATGTAGAATACACGACTGTTCGAAATCTATCGATTTAGAATACACGACTGTTCGTTTGCTATATGTCAAATATGTGAGGCAGCTGTGAGGCAACTACATTTCACTAGCTGCAAATGAAATACCCTACCCAGAAGTCGGTCACCTTGTTTTTTTTCTCAAAGGGGACCATGACGACCCAAAATGGAACTAATCGCTGCAAGGTCGTACTTCGTGCCCTTTCTGTTTCATGCTTGTGCTTGCAATTCTGAAAGTTCTAATTTTCAAAATCTGTGCACCTAATTACTGAATACACATGTATAAGCTTTACATTTTACTTTACAGTAAGAAGTAATAATCACATGTTGATAAATGGTCATGCAAGGGGAGAATGTAGATGATTGTCACATTTTTGACTATTTACACTTTTTTGATTTCATACATTCTTAGCAAACTTTTGTTCATCAGTAAATTAAAGGGTAGCACCTATTATACAAATTGATGTTTTTATATCAACCAAACATATTAAAAAAATACAAATGTGTAGTTGAAATGATAGTGGATTTCCAGTGCCATCCTGCCCAAGTCTGGGTTTGATGGTAAACATGTTGCCTATGAAGTAATTTAGGAAGAACTGTGTTAAAATGTATATTTATTGTGTTTATTTATTGGTTTATTCATACGTGACAAGTATCAAGTGCATTAATAGAAATACAAGTGCAGTATTTGATGTTGTGTATATGTGATCATAGCCAAGGTTAATTTCTGACACCGCTCTGTTGATGGTTGCTGATAGGTGATGTAGGTTGTGCTTAAATATCCTGTTTTGAAATAATGTACAATTTGAATACTGATGTCTCCAGTTAAATAAAGTTCACTTCCTAACAGAAATGGTATACCAACAATCAAAATTATTACCTCCACTTTATAGTTATCATCTGTTTATTAACTGTTCAAAACATCTATCCCTTCCTTGTAAACATGTAATAATATATGTATTAATGATTTTAAAAGTTTAAGTGATTCAAATATAGTGTGACCACAATCCATAAATCTGCATGATGTTATAGTATATAAGAAAATTGTTCTGACAAAACAGGCTATTCAACTAAGAGATTAAAATTATATCACAATCAGAGTGAAAAAATCACTATATCCAGTTTGGTCTTAAATGTTGCTGTGGTTTCTTACTCTACTGCAAATCCAGGCAAGCAATTCTATGCATTAATAACTCTCTGTGTGATGAAGTGTCAGATGTATGTTTATGTCATTTCCAGTCATGCCCTCTTGTTTTGTTGACAGAACCTCACTATCCCCGTATTCCCTTATCTTTACCCCCGCATACCCCTGCAGTCTCTTATCTTTTTAGCTGCTTTAGTACAATGTGTAGTTTCTGACCATGGATCTACATCACCTCAGACTTTTTCAAAGGGTGTTCATAAAGTATTAATGCCTGATGATTTTATTGGCAGAACTTTGCATTTAGTAATGTTAAATTTCATTTGTCACATACCTGCAGGTTTCTTGATCTTGCTGTCATTTCGTTTTCCTTTATCAGCTTCAAAACTGTATGCTTCTGCTCTACAGTTTTGCACAATTTGTGTATTTTAACTATCTATCAACTAATGTGTTTTATCATGGTCATTTATGAGAAAAAGAAAATGTTACAACACTGGTACCAGGGGGACTTCACTTCCCTCTGTATACTCAGATGTGATTCCCTAAATAATGTCTCTTTGAGCTCTGTGCTTAAGCTACTTTTGGGCCCATCTGGAAATAAATCCTTTAACACCTGTAAGTTTTACTATAATAATCAATCGCTCATGTGGTACTTCATCAAAGGCTTTCATTGGTAAAATAGTTGCTGAATATATCAGCTATGTCTTAGTTGTTATCAAGTAGATAACAATCAAGAGATAATCAAGTTGCTTCATCCTGCTTATATGTTCAGATAAATATGCATGCATCCACTGTGGAGACTGTTCTTTCAACTTATTTTCCTTAGTTTTGAAATGTGTGTATGCATGCTGAGAATAATTTCCTGTTTTTCATTTACAAATGTTATTTACAAGCTGCTCCCAGTCTTTCATACTTAAATTGTCTCATATCTTCTTCACTCTCCTAAAATGGAAAACCTTCAAAATACCCATGAACACACGTGACCATATGGTAACCACTTGTATAAGAAAATAGAGAAAGAATAAGAATGTGTGTTGATGTAAAAGTCAGTCTTTAATTCAGTAAAAAAAACAGCATCGAAGTGCGCAAAAAGCGCTGACTTCGGGTTCAGCAGTGTCGGAGTGAACCCTGATCATTCAAACCAATTCCAGTATATACAGTTTAGGTTGTTCTTGATGTAAATGAACCAGATGCAGACAAGCCAGGATACCATTTGTTTGAGTAAGTCCGGATACCCTTTGTCTGAGAAGGTTCTCGATTGCCCACTTCTGGTCCCATTCTATAATTGTTGGCTGTCTCGGTTGACCCAATTGTTAGGGTGTCAGCAGAGGTTTGGACCATCCTGTTGGGGTCTCTATGATCTCGAGCCCTTTGGGATGACACTACTCAAATTAGATCATGCCTGGTGGAATACACATTCTGGAGCAGAATGCTGTAATTTCTTACACTTGGCCCAAATGTTTCGTCTTCACCATTTCTTGAAATTCTTTTAGGATTAGTAGGATGGCGGATATGTCATCTATCAGGATATGGGTTGCAGGGCATACACCATACTTACACTGAACCAAGCAAGAGGCCCTTTTTGGATTCTGCTACAGAAATAAACACAATGGCCCTGAAGTTTGAATCATTACCAACATTTATTTCTGTAGTATAAATCTTAAATATAACCTATATATAACATTTAAAAACAGAGCCATTGCATATAATTTCATATGGTTTGACCATAAATGCCCAGACCTGTATCATTTGCATTGTCCTCCCCAGACTTTTCTGCTTCTTCTTCTTTTTTTCCATCTTAATTACATCATCACATGAAGGCATTACATCATTGGAAGTGCTCTGGTAGTACCTCTATTTATACTTCTTGGCTGGCTAATTTTTACTGATAGTTAGCTGAGCTTGTCAGCTAGCTAATTAAAGGGCTTGTATACTGTCTCACCCACTAGCTACATAAGTCACTAGGTAGATAATTAACCAATTATATTTTAATGCTGCTCACTCTAACGAGCCATCTAAGGTACAAGTTAATTCTATTTTTAGCCAGTTAGCTTGTTAGTTTGCTTAGCCAGCTAACTGAGCTTGCTAGCAAAGTTGAGAATGGATTACACTGGGTAAGTAGTTTTCTCTTCATTTAGCTAGGTAGTTAACCTGTTGCTATATACCTGTTACTAACATGTACAAAGTACTTATTCTTTGTACATCAACAGAGACACTTGAAGCAATAGGTCTGTCGTTAAAATAGTTGGTGTCAAAATAAAACCAAGTTATAGTGAACAATTTGGACCAAATCATCCCCAACAAACTGAAGAAGAAACATTCCTAAGCAAACCTTTCAAGTGTTACCTAAATTCTTTAGTGCAACTTGTTTTTTGCAACCTGTATTTTTTATCTTACCATCATGCACCTGCATATTTAAATGCATGAATCATATGATGCCATCGAATTTGGAGCACTGTGAAAACCAGCCCATGTGCCAAACAACCTGGGTCTGAACTATGTCTACAGAAAGTTTCAGTTATTTGACAACGTAAAGTATGTGTCTATGAAATTGTTCATAGCTGCTCTTCTGATTTAGCCCATTTGTAAATCATTTAGAGTGTGTATATTTTCTGTTATTTTCTATAGCTGTTAAAACTGTATTCTGTGTTACAAATGTACCATAGTGTTTCCACTCTGGGTTGTAACATAACAAATGCTTTTCCATGCAGCAGCTACTTTGAACTTTCTTTTAACAAAGCATACAAAATCTACATCAGATTGGGTTACTATCAATTGTGTAAATTACATTTAAAATGAAGTTTTTCTTGATGGTGGCAATCAGGCATAGCTAATTAAAATGTTTGTATATGAAAGACTTCCTTTTAAAAATCATGACATGTCCAGTGGACTAGAGTCATTGTAGTGATAACTGCATGACAATGTTTGACTGCATCTGGAGGCATATTAAGAAATAGAAATATTCCTTCATAATCGTATTCTGTCCAAAACGTTTTTATAAATGAGAGACCATTGGAGATAATTGTCCGCAGCTTTTTTAAAAAAGAAGAGACAGTCCAAATGGATGTAGGACTAAAATAAATTTGCTCAAGGGCATTTTAACCATATCCCATCATTTTCACTGATTCTTTGACTCTTGTTTTTAAATCAAAGCTTCATATGACTGACTTTATTGCCCAAGGGGTGGGTAATTGCCCATCTAACGCAGAGGGTTTTGTATTCTGGAGGCTCAAAACTTGTTTTTGTTTCTGTCTTAAAGCAGCCTAACCCTTTCTGATTGCAATTCAGATGACGTGTATTCTGATTGGAAAGCGATTGCATTTTGCCTTTGAAGTTATGCTGAAACAATCCAACACAATATCCACATTATTTAGTTTTTAGTTTTCCTATTTCTTGCAGTTTCACTTTCAGTAAACAGTGTTTCTGTTGGCCTTGTAATCAAGATGAGGTTTTCATGTAATACCATTTTTAAGCTTTTAAATACTATGGCTATACCAGTTTTAACCATCAAGTAAGCCTTAATCTATATATCCAGTCAGGGCTACTGACTAAGAAGTCAAATATATTCATTATGTACACTGAGTAGATCACAGCTTCACACATTTGTTCCTTTTGCTTGGCTGTAAGTTTCCCTCTCTTATTCTTTCAAGATACAAGTGAACAGCCAGACTGTGGAAAGTCATTGAGGGTAAGATAATTCAGGAAGGTGACACCTTTCTGGAGCTGACTATACCTTTTTGGTTGTACAACCTATACATGTTTACAATCAATCAATGACATAATCAGTCATCGATGGTTACGTAAAATATCAGAAAAGTATCTAAAATTCAAACCCTCACCAAATGTCAAGCAAAGGTTAATGATAAAAAATCACGCATAATTCAATAAGTTGATTTTGTGATAGAACAAGGCCACAATCCAGGAATAACAAGTCATATCCCTTACATCATATTGGCAAGGCATGAATAATCTATCGTCTGCTTTTTATACTTCAGTCTGACGAAGGGGATGTTTGCCAGTTCCAGCTGGCCTAGTATTCAGTGGTATTTTCCACAACTGTAATACAGGTGCACTTTGCTCAGCTGGCCTCAGAAGCAGCTAAACAGTAGCAAGGAGTCACTTCTTTTGTCTTATCCTAGGATCAGCCCAGTCTTGTGACCCCATATTTGACTGTGTGTTTATGTCTGATAGTTGGAGGCTGATTTAGGAGCTATGGGGGATGGGAGTCTGTGGGGAAATGTTCATTTTCTGCTCGTTTGTTTGGCACTATAAAATACTTTTTATTTCTGCTCAGGGAGTAATGTAAGGTAAATAAATGAAAAATGTGCTTGATTTATTTGCTTATGCAGTAATGACATTTATATGCCATGAATGAGATGTGTGTGATGTTATTGTGCATGTTCAAGACATGTTCTGGTTCTTATAGATGTAAAAAATGTAAGGTATGTCTTTGTAAAACATGAAAATCCATTTGTTAACTTGTGGGTTCTTGTATTTTCAGTATGTACTTTATTACATCAGCAATGGAATTAAATGATTAAAGGTTCACCAAAAAAGGAAAAAAAAAGGTTTTAAGGAAGTTTTAAAGGATACCAGCAATATCAGTTACAGAAACAAGTTGATGATGCAGACATCCATGTGGTATAGCAAACACTGCATAAATCAAAAGAGTATTTAGTTTAACCACAATATGTTTTATGTTTTGAATTTAAGCAGGTGTTATTTTCCCATTTTGAACAACAGTGAATTTAGTAGCTGCTGAAATTACCAAAAGATCAAAAAGGAAATGAAAAAGCAGAAATGCTTAAATACATTGTTGAAATTTGAGGACAAAGTGCCTTGCAGTAATATTGACTTGAGACCTGGATAAATGTTCTTTGTCTGGAATGTTCAAACTTTGGTAATGAATGAAGTGAGGAAAGAAACACAAAGTTTTACACAGAGATTTCAACAGAGGCCCCACAGAGCTACTTAAGAGGCACACACACAGTACTGTAGTGTATTGTGCTCTATTGTGTCTGTGTCATTAGCTGAGCATTGAGGAAGTGATGCCAACTGGGATGTCTTCCAATCCCTTCTTAATACTCAGTATAACAGTCATTTCAAAATGTTTCAGTCAGATGTGAAAATATTTGCTGCTGTAGTTTCGCTTTTATGTTTATGTTTAGAAATTCAGTTGAACTGTACTGTGTGATGTATGAAATCTTCTATTCCCACTGGCTGAAAGCTTGCAGATCTTTTTGTAAAGAAGCCATGTTAAAGCACAAGGGCAACTCTCAACATTCCCAACAGTCTTTGGGAATGTATCCTTTGCCTGTCTCACAACTTTAGAACTGGAAGAGTCTCCTTCTCTTTCACGTGGCCTCTGGACCAGCCCCCAGGGCAGACGAAGATATTTTAGGAGGATTGCACTCCTGGAATGTAGTGGAACAACTGAGGCCTTTGATATCAACAAACAGTTTTTGTTTGGGGCCTTTATAGGGATTAAATATGAATTTCTCTCACTTTGCTGAAGCATTGGGAGCGCATCTTGTTTCTTAACCGATTTGCATGGCTGGAGCCACACAAAGCAGAGTTGTTCACCATTGCTGGTTGAACTACGCAAGTAGGAATGTACGCTGTTGCTACACAAATGCTTTTAAAGTTTAAAATAAAACTTGTTTCTGTGAGGTGAAAAAAATCCATCTAATGAATCATATCAGTTATACAAGTTATGTAAAATGGCAATATTGCACATATTTAAAAACTTTCTTAAAAACATTCTTAATAAGATTTTTATTCTTTTATTCTACAATGGTGACTAATCCTGGTCAACATCCACAAGTCAGATTTGTCATACAACCAGCTGCTGATTGACATGAGGAGCAATTAATGGCTCCCATTTGTTAATTATGTAAACCTTTGAATCTGAATAGGCCAAAATGTCATCGGAAAATACAGGGACAATACTGTATGTGTACTGGTGTTCAGTGTAAAATGCAGCCATTTTACAAGACACACCTCCAGGCATTTTAAATATAGGATTTTAAAAAAATCTCAAAGCATCATGGTTTTTTAAAGTTATAGAATGGAGTCTATTTAATTAGAAAGATAAGACGTGCGGGGGACAGTCACATGTCTGCTTCTAACATGATGTGTAAGGGACAGTTGTTAATTAGCTCCATTATTTCCTCCCTGCAGACTGCTGTGCTTGGAAAAGGGTGTATTTGACCGCAGCCATGTGGAGGCCTCTCTCCCTGGGCAAACGTACTCCTGACCTCTTGGGTGCCCTGACACCTGTCCCATCATTCATCAGTGAGGAGACGCAGTTTGTTAATCAATGCAACTCATAACAGTTCCTCTCTTCAATGAGGCTCACAAGACCTCAGCCAAAAGGCCCGCTTGAGGCTCCATTACTGTCTATGGGGAATATCTCAAAAATATGATTATTCACTTAGTGACATGTAAGTTAATTTTCCCTATAGATAAACTAGTGTTGTCTGGAAGTCATGACCATATTTAGCTGAGCCTAGATAAATGGAACTGGCTCCTGTAGCACACATCTTGGACCTATACAATGCTTTAAGTTATTGAGCAAGTGCATGTATGTGTGTGTGTGCATGTGAGGGAATGTATGTGTCAGATAAATGACACATCTATTAATGTTTTTGTTCATTTTCAAGACGAACCTTACACAACTCATACGTCAGCTGATTTTTAAAAAAATGTTTATCAAAACAACTTTTCTGGGCAATTCAAGGCTGCTGCTTCTCAATTAACTGATTACAGCAGTGCGAAGCAAAAACATAACCAGACATAAGTAGTGCAACCCATAAATATCAAGGCAGTTCTACAGGCAAACAAATTGCTATAAAATTCACTTACAAAGTTTTAAAAGCTGAGGTTTCCTTACTGACAGCGTTCCACTATTGTTTAAATTATTGTCCTGGTAGCTGCCATAGCCCAGCTGAGGGCAAAGCCATGCTTTCTAGCCATGCGTAATCCGCTAATGTCATAAAGTAAAGTGTATAACTATGTTGAATCTGGCATTCTTGGATTCAAAACAATAAGAAGAATAGAGAATAGTGAACTGATTGAAATGTGAGGTGGCTGTGTGCAATAGCGCCATCAATGGACATTATAATATTATAAAACATGTTTATCTCTAAATAACTGGCATCCAAAATCTCTTTGTCTTGTTTATCAATTATTGAATTGCTGATTTTGGATTAACTTTATTTTGATTTTTGATATGTTCACATTTGTTTTAGTGCACAATATTTTGCATGCCCTGTCATTGTCTTCTTTCTCATCAAGTTTCACTTTCCTGTGTTCAATGGGATTTTCTCAAACAATTGTAGTTAATAATAATAGATTACATTAATCTTCCATCCCTCTTAAGGATCTCTAAGCATTTTATAGTGAAGGAGCTACCATCAATGTGAAGCACTTACGTGTATCATAAAAGCCAATAATGTGTCAGTTTGAACATCATACATGGGTTTTTGTGGAGAGACAATTATTTAATCAGCACATTAATGTGGAAAAGGATTAGACAACTAATCCTAAAAAAGTCAGATTGAAACTTTGGCCTGGACAGTGGGGACCACACTTCCTATTTACATTACTTGCTATAGGAACACTGACTACAGTGATCCAGGACCTAGTGTAACATCTCTAGGACAGGTGGGGCTAGTTTAACCTTATTTTTTCATAAAATGATCATGTTGCATTGCAATTTTAGAGAGCATTAGAGGTGACATTAGCAAAACAACAGAATAAATTGCCTGCACCCAATCAAACATGTTCATCTCTGTAATGTGTCATGTGTCTCAAAAGTGCAGCAGAAATGCCTCCTTGACAAGCTGACTATATGACACCAGCAGACCATTTGATCCTGTGGACAGCAGAACTATGGGAACCTTGCCAGCTGTGTACCACCATGGAAGATGCCGGTATGATGCCATTATTTCATAAAAATACAAATGACAGTGGGTTGCAAGTTTTTCCTCTTTGAGTGTGATGTTGTGAAGCATACAGAAGGCCCTCTTAATTCTGTACAACATACAAGAGTTCTAGAATCACTGCCATTGTTCAAGGACAATCGCCAGCATTCTAAAACTCAATCAGCATGGTGGATCAATCCGGACCATTCCCTGACATGTGATGCCTCCATATGAGTATAATCTGACACCTTTCATTCAATATGAAGTCAAAGTCCTAAAAAGGATGACTTGTAGCCACATTATTGGAAGAATAAGCTTTGTGGGCATCAGTGTAACATGCTGCTAATTGCACTTTTTTTTATCATCCTCTATTACCAAACTGAACAAAAACAGTGTCAAGCTTTGGTCTCTGGCTCCCTCTTGTGACATAGCAGCAAAACACAAGAAAGCAGATATTGACAAAATTTGTAAATATCTGTTTTCATTTCATGGAATCAAAGATCAAATAATCTGAATGGAAAATTAATTTCCACAAGGAAAATTAAATCTTGAATTCAAATGTCTTATTTTATTTGGTTTAAGGAAATATATCTCTTAACCTGGTTATATTTTGATTTCAGTGCTTTGAAGTTGATACTGATACGAAGATTTTCATCTTAATTCTTAGCAGAAGAATGTGAAACAGAAAGTGTTGCATTCTCTTGTTACATCTGAAAAAATGTCTAGACTTTTCATTTAATAGAGCCCAACCTGAGTGATTCAGGAATTGCCGTTCATGCACATTTTATAGTTGGTTTAAAAGAACAGAAATGGTACGTTTTGATTTGATTTTTATTGCATAGAGCTCACTTGTATTTCCTGATCAAAAGAAAATTTTATGGTAACTACAAAGACTAATTATGCATTTTGTTTTGTGTAGTACTAGGGACATTAGAAATGGGGTTGATTAAATAATAGATTGTATTTTTCTGACACATCTCAAAGATCTCAGAGTGCTTTGCAGCACCTTTTCTGATGTGTGGTACCCAAATGGAACATACACAGCAAGAAGTTTTGCACCAAACCACTCACCACACAACTGCTAATGCAGGAAAAGAACAAATCATATAGCCATTTAATCTGAGTGGTCATTACATAACTATCCGGAAAGCCATTCCTGCTTATCTACCAAAGGTCAAGAAAAAAGTTGCTGAGTGGTATGACTGCTTGCTGAAGTAAATACACTAATTCAATTCTAAATAAATACATTTTAGTGAATAGGGATTTGGCTGTAAAATGCAGGTGGTTCTTATTTCTGGATGTGAGGATTGTAGTGATAAAGAGATTGTGTTTTCTTTTAGTTATGATATTGGTGTTTATCCTGTAACAAAGTGATATTATTTTAGTCCAAGGTATGAACCAAGGTGTGAAACCCTGAAAACATTACTTATGACCACCACTAGAGGGAGACGGTTTCCGTAGAATCAAGTTATGGCTGAGGCCAACAGTTATTTCCTATTTCAAATTTGGTCTGGAACTGACAGGTGAGAAAAGTACAAAAAATACATTGGAGCTTCCCAATATTCTTTTCTGTGAGTGGGTGGTTCTAATACAAACCTTGGAACACTATAAGGCACATGCAAGAGGACAGACTGCATTGCTAAACATTTTCTCTGATAGGAATAAGGGCCCTTTAGATGTTTTTAGCCATGGGTATAATACCATTCTATAAACTTCATTCTGTAATAACATTCTGTAAACCTGAAAACACATTCACTGAAGAAAAATAAGACAAATATTTAATAGTGTTTCTTACCAGAGTTTTAGATGCATAAAATCCTTCACTGGTTTTACATTTTGATATTTTATGTGGGGGTGTCAGACCAGCTTGCCCCTGCTGTAGCTATGGTCTCTTACTGGTGTGACAGAACCTTTCCGTATTATGTGCTATTGGTGCTAAATGATACACCATACAGAGCTCTGGGTTCTCAGCTGATTGTTGTAGCTGCTGGTGACATATGACTTGTCATCTTCACCGCAGGCTCCTGTTATTGTAGCTCCTCAAGCTGTCTTCAGCTCTAATCACGCCCTAGTCTGGGCTAAAAGGAAACGGATTGCCAACCACTCCCAACCTAGTGTCTGCACAGTATGCACCTCTCAATTTACTATCCATTATTGTCAGGGATGCGGGGTGAGGACTCACACGCAGACCCGGAGGTGAGTGGCAGAGTGACTTTATTGAAGACCACCACAGGAGCAGACAAAGGCGAAGTCAAAAACAGGCAGGAATCGACACCGGGGAAGTCAGTCCAAAAACAAACAGAGAGCAAGGCACGTGGTCTGGACAGGCGAGGGTCGGCAACGGGCAGGCAGGCAGCGGGGCAACCAGAACGGAGCGGCAGGCAGAGACGAGATCCGAAGGCCAGGCAGGGTCACAAACTGGGCAGGCAGGTCCGAGCAGGGCAGACGAGAAGCGGGAGTGAAGTCCGGGAAGGGGCAGAACCAGGGAGACCGGCAACAGGGAGCTGGGGCAGAACCACGGGCAACCCAGGCAGCCGAAGCAGAACGGCAGGCTGGACCGGGGCTGAGCAGGAGGGAAGCAGGGTCTGGACAGGGGCAGAACCGGGCAGGCCGGCAACAGGGAGCGGAGGCAGAACAGCAGGCGGCCCAGGCTGCCGGAGAGGAAAGGCAGGCGGGTGCCACGGAGACAGGAGCAGACCAACACAGACAGGGAAAGACAAAGACAGGACGAAACAGAAAACAGACTGACAGAACTTACGTGACAATACAGAGACCCAGGGTGGGAGAAAGAAGACCGCTGAGAAAACAGGTAAACAAATGGCAAGGACGAAGCAGAATACTGAGACGAACTGGCAACAAGACAGAGAAAAGCAGGGCAAATATAGGGTAGGGCTGATGAGGTGATGGGAAGCAGGTGTGCAGGCAGGCAGGTGGAGATGATCAGGTAGGCGGAGACAGGGCGGAGAGCGGGGCAGGGCCGGAACACAAGGAAAACAAAAGCACATGGACAGGGGAAGAACACAAACACACAGCCAGGGGGGCGGAGCACTGACAATTATACCTTTTACAACAGATTCATTTAGCTTTTCTTTGACCAGAGAGAGGATGTGAGTATCAGTACAGTTGGTACTCTTTGCAATAAACTATGTGTTCATAATGATTTGCAGTCAAAATATGCTTTTGTGAATCCACACAGAAATCTGTTTTGGAAGTTTCCCCCCTCATTTTTCTGTAATAATGGACATGGGAGAAAAGCTTATTTCAGTGAAACTAGTGGATGTTCATCAGAAACTAGGAGGAAGAAATACAATACATATGATTTTTAGAGATCTAATAGGTTTTTGTTTCCATTTTAAATGTTCAACAACAATGGAAAACAGTACTTACTCAAGGCAGGTCAACACTCAAGATAGCTGACTCTTTTTCTATTGTATAATCTAAAACACTTTTTTACTTTTGGGGGAACAATCAGAGGAAGATCCTAGATCCTAATCCCATACAAGCTTCAGTAATTAATGTCAGAGCTGTAGTGGAAAACTGCCTTATTGTGGTCCAACACTCTGAATTTGACCTCCAGTCCTCCACAAGCAGGCCAATGTGGAAAGGGAAAAGAGCCCCAGGTGCAGACTTAATAACCATGACAACTGTCCCTGAGTGCACCATCTGCCAGATAGGACCATTACTGGAGTCTTCTTCCTGTAATCCATCACTCTTTGTCTCAGCACTTTACTACATCTGCTGGGCAACATGATGATCAATACAGTGCTGTGCATCATATTGTGTGAGAAGACTTGCCAGCACAGATGATAACTATCTGACTCATCTGTAACACAAAAGGCAGTCACAAACTTGTAAAATTGAAACAGTCTGTTTCATGTATTAGTGTCTGATTTGAAAAAAAAAAAAATTCATTATGTCTAAAAGAATTGTTACTGAACAGTTTTTAGCCCAGTATGACATGTTCTCATGTTCTCTGTACATCAGTGCTAATCATGAAAGGCTGACTCTTACGAGATGGCCACCAAAGTGAATATTCAGTATATACTTGCACTGGACACTGTTCTCAGTTTTGAACTTATGTCAAGAAGGATCCTTGAACAAGGCTATGCAAAGAACACACACAAAAACACACAAAAACTAATTTTCTTTGTAAGGACTTTTGTAAGTGCCTGATGTAGCTGTTTCTGAATCTTATGCAAAAGAACAATGAAAAATGTTTAATTTGGGCATACAAAGTGTAAAGTTTAAGAGTCAAAGTAAAATGCCTATATAAAAACAGCACCTTTATTTTTTTTTTCAATTTGTTTTTATGCCCCAGTGTCTGAGAATCCAAATATGCCTGAGCAGCTAGTGATGGACAGCATATCAGAATAGCTGAGTCACACCTCAAGATGTAACAATATCACCACACAGCTGGGAGAGTTATTTTCATAAAATAATTTTCATTTTTAGAAACTGCTTTCATAGTGCTAACATGTTTTGGCATATCATTGAATTTTTATTGCTACGGGAATTATATATATCATTTTTGTAAGTGTAAACATCTGAATGCTCATACAGTGCCCTCCATATTTACCCCTGACCCCACTAACTAGGAATGACAAATGGGGTAGAAAAATGCAAATGTTGAATTATTTTCTGCTTAAAAAAAATTAAAAATGTTATAGCTTCATCTTAATAGTATTGCATATAGCAAATTTAGATTTGTCACAAATAATGATTTTTAATTCAGAAAGGATCATTTATTCATACCTTTAAGTGATCCTTTAAAAACAAAATCTGAGAAAACAAATCTATCTCATTTTGCATTTTTTTTTCAATAGAAGCCTCTGGAACAATTTATAGGCATCTAAAGGCTTAATGTTTCCCTGTGGTACAAAAAGGAAGTAACACGCAGAAGAGACTCATCAGTAGCATGCCTTATCATGGTTAAAGTCAGAGAGATCTCTGAGGACTATAAATGGTCAATAGCCTTCAGTATATCAATGATTTAGTATTTATTCAAAACTACAAAGAAATGCTTACCTGAATGCCAAAGGGATGTTCTCAGCTGATCAACCAAAATAAATAAATAAATAAATAAAAACAACAACAAAATCTAAAGGGAGCTCCCAAGCATTTCAGACAGTTAAGGCACTTGTTACAAGCACAGATTTGATCCAGGTTTGAATCTTGCTGCTCTGTGTTGGACACAGGGGTGAGTAAGTCAGCAAGTGTTCTCTTGCATGGCTGTCAGCATGCTGTGACTCCTTTTGTTCCCTACTAGAGTTACTCTGACAGTAACAGGGGGATGCTGGTCCTCTATTCAGTGTCTGCCTCCTGGTACACTGTGGGACTTGCAGCGTGGAAACTATGTCATGGTAGGCATGTGTGTAACAGGACTGCAGTTGTCTTGCCCCATGCACCTTGCTTCTGCTCAAAATCAGCAGCTGTTGTTGTGAGGCTAGCGTAATATATGACTGGCAACTACAAAAGCTTTGTGAAGAAGAGGAAAAATGCAAAAAAGATTCTTCCAGGGAGGCTGGCAAAAACCCCAGTAAGAAGTACCAGAATCTCATGAATCACTACAGGAAGTGTCTTGTCAGTGTAATCCATGCCAAAGGAGGATTTACAAAACATTAATTACAGGGATGTGAAGCAATGTTCTATGGACTAAAAGACATGACTTTTCTCTGTACAATACTAGTAGGCTTGAAGTATAACATGTTTAAAGATTATTAAGCAAAGAAATGATTCAGTATGCACATGTATTTCTTTTACAGCATGTATTTTGCTCCTATTTATTCATTAAGAAATATAGAGAGCATTGTATTTACTGTCACAAACACAAAGTACACACAAAGTAATGTGCCTTTTCAAGACCCATTAGTAAGTATTTAATCTTTAAACTGTTTTGTGAAAAAGGCATAGACAAAAACTGGAGTCAATGACAATATCTGTGGGTGATGATGCAATGGGTCATCAAATCTGCATTACTTTCTGCCCAGCCCCACTGCCAGGGAGGAACCCACACCCTCTCTATCTTCCCATTTGTGATCTAGTACTGTGGGAGAAGCCATGGTGACTCAGGGCATTTTTCTCTGTTTTGTTTTGGTTTTAGTTTGCTGAAATGTTCTGAACTGCACCATCAACACAGCAACAGTCCTCCCAAAACAGTGTGGAAGAGAAAGAGAGACAGATTGTGGTAGTGCAGGGATGGAGGGAGGGTCTTACTGCTTGTGAGAGAAACTCACTGGTCCAACACAGAAAAATAGCTAGGCCATGATGTAAGTGTTTGCTTTGTTCTCCCTGACTCACTGCTCTATGTAGCTCTGTCTTTCATTACCATTTTGCATCATTATTGATTATAAGAGCTCACATATCCCAATGGAGTCTTGCGGTCTCAAGTATAATGTAGAGCAATACGATCAGGAAACATAAACCTAAGTTACATATTCCATACCTTATTGTAAAACTTTGTCAAAGATCAGTGCAACTTTCATGTTGTATAAATGTTCAGTGCAACTTCCATGTTTGTATAAATCCAGGTTAGTGAGATGTTCAATGGGAGAAAACTTAATGTTCCTTCATTTTTTATGTTTCATCACACATTTCTGTTCTGTGGTACAGCACACTTGGAGGGCGTTGGTCTTCAGGTTGTTCATAGTTTTAGCTTCTGTGCTCATGCGATGCCTTAATGTGATCTGGTGCTTGGACAGTGTGAAAATTAGCTGGTTTACTTGGCTTTCGGCAGTTGGAGGTGGTTGTTTTAGGGCTGCACAGTTTCATTTTAGGCGCTTCCATTCTGCTGTGCTTCCCTGAGGCTCCATAGGGCGACTAATGGCTCAGCAAATTGAGAAACATGTGACCGACATGGGATTTTGAGGCATTTGAGCAAACTAGAAAACTTTTTGAATGGCGACTAAATTAACTGCGTGTTGCCGTAGAATTAGATTATTACACAGTGTGCAACTGTTACTGATGCATTACGAAAAATAGGTGCATGGCTTAATATCACTGTAAAACATATCTTTTCACGGTTGCTTTTTATTCTGAATTTTTTTATTTACTCCGGGTCGGTGCTGTTATGACTGCTTAGACTATTTCACTGCAGCTGCAGGGATGTTGCAGCGTCTTTCACAGGTGTCTCTCATTGGCCGGGAAAGTGACTGGGAAAGTGACGTCACCGGCTGGTGGAATTTGCATCCGTCTTTGTGAGGCAGTGCAGTGCAGTGCTGCAGAGGCGGCTTGGTATAAAACCCTCTGTTAGAACTGTCAGAGCCTGTTGTAGACGACTTGGGTCGGAACTACAATTCTCTCTCGCGCTCGCAAGACACAAAACAAAGGGAAGAATGAGAGAAATCGTTCATATTCAAGCTGGCCAATGTGGCAATCAAATTGGAGCAAAGGTAAAATGATTTATTTTAATGAATAAACGTACTGGTTTAGTTGAACGGTATGATACATGGTTTATAATTAGCGAATTTATATACTCTTGCTTTGATAACGAATGTAAGGTTGTTTTGTTGCTAGCCAACATGTTTAATGAATGGTTGAACAGTGGAATAGTACAGCTTTTTATCCTTTAAATCTGTTTAGGCAACTGAATGACTTGCAGCGTAACAGTCTATGTTTTAAAGTTAATGAAACATGTAGACTTCTGCGTCAGAGAAGTGACTGCTGATGTGCGTGTTGTCGTTCCGGCGTTTGCCGGTATACTGCAGAATACGACTGATGGATTTCCATAGTGCTGAAGCGGCAGTCTGAAACCGTAGAATATGTGACCACGCCCAGCAAAGCAGACACCCAAAATATCATGTCCTTAAAGAAATATTTAAGGACATTTCAAGGTGATGGCGATTCGTAATGTTCAAGTGCAGTTATCTAGGAACGAAGTTTGATTGAAAATAACAATGCTTCCTGTGGTGAACGTGGCTCTGTCTCTACAAAGTTCATGTAGCAGGTAGGTTTTCTTGAAGACTTGACAACTTATTTAGTACGATTAAGAACTTTACGTTCATAGCAAATGGGTCTTGCGGGGTAAAACAATAATAATAATACAATCAGCTTCTCTTCCCTTAATTGCCGGCTGCCACGCCCTCAGACTGCAGAGGACCTAACAAAGGCATGGTATCGGTTCTGCAGTGCAATCTGTGACGAACATTGGAGGGTGCGAAATATTCGCCTCACATCCCACAGGCCGGTCGCAGACTGGCTAGACAGTATGCGACACTGCATATGACACCGCGTATGACACCGCTTTCGGATATAAGAACTGCGTGTTGATCGGTAATCTCACTCCACGCTGCAAGCGTGTCATGTATGTATCCCTGTGATCCTAGAGGGGAACCGTGGGCATCCTTTATACTGATGCTTTTATTATTAACAATACTGGCAATATTTAAACAAAAACGTAAATATGTTACTATATCAATCCCAGGGTGCTTTGAACTGCCTAAAAATTTTATTTTAAGGAATCGATAAGCAAGATGATTTTTTGAATGTCTATTATGGACTCTGTCTTACACAGCATTATATGAATTGGGGAAAAAAAAGTTCGTCTTTAACCCTTTAACAACCTCTGTTTAAGTCATGGATTGCCATGCCCTTTTCAACAATACAGGTGTAGCTGCTTTGTTGTTTTTGACACTTTTCATGTTTCTCCATTGTTGCTTGTTACCCTTACATCTTTTGTCTTCAGTGTTCCCTGACATTACCAATAATAGGTGCAAAAAAGGCCTGAGTTACAAGGGGTGCGGCCCAAAGTCAGTGTACTGGTAGAAATGACATAAGTAACCGTATGGTATACCGCATACCAATGTAAACATTTAAATGTTTACTATTACCTTTTAAACAAGCAGACATTGTTTAGTGATAGGCTGGATTTAACAAACCCTTTGTTGAGATTGGGAACCTCAATCCATAAACCAGCGCCTTTATGGGATGCCAAAATCCCAGGAGTTGTGCCGAACCAAAGTGTGAATGACCCTGCCCTGCCCATTCCACTCACAAAATTCTTCATTGTTTGTTTGCAGATCATGTCATGTCAGATCGTGTCAGCAGATGCTCAGAAGAGAACATATATATTCTATATGTTATATATATATACATATATAGAAGCCTTCTAACATTCAATGGCTTCTCTCCAGTTGTCAAATAATATTACCCGCCAACTATGATGCCACAGTGTAATATCATGTTACATTATGTTTTCCTAAAAGGTTTGTCAGTCAGAAAGTGTAAGATGTGGGTGTGGCTGCAAAATGCATTATCATGTAATAGCTTTTAATGCAATCAAGTAATTGCTCAACATTGATTAATGGATTAATTTAAATGTTGACAGGAACATGTACAATTCAAGAAACAGTGATTCCTTTTCTAGGAGTTCTGGATTCTGCTGCACTTTTGCTTATTCATTCTGTTTAACACTATACCCATATTTGCTGTTTTATGTTTCTGTGATTTTATTAATTAGAAACTATTCTCTGCAAGTGGACAGTAGCATGACAAAAACAATTTTGGCTCACAATGAAAAAAAAACAAATCATTTGCCCAAAAAATTGCTACAGATTGCCTTGATCTCATTTGTTTTGTTTTGTGGTTGTGGATGGAAATCGTGTATATCATGAGAAGCAGTTTTCATCACCAAGCCTTTATGAGGTGGAATTGTTCCTTTGCAAGGCTTGTAAAATCCAAAGCGTGTCTACTTCAATACGTAGCCTGCCGTCAGCCATCTCAGCTGATATGACTCAGCATCCTTGAATTTGTGCTGAGCAGAAGGGCATACTGTATTCACAGCACACCAGACCGCTTTGATCCTGTTTTGAAAAGCATATAGAGTCGTCCTCTGTGAGCTCTGTCACATTCTGTGGTTTTGTGAAAGGAGAACCACCCTTCATGGAAAGCTCGCAGTGATTTGTTTAGGGAGCTGCAGGTGAACACTGCTTGTGCTGCGCTGCTGCCTTTCTTTCTTTGCAATGCATTGTGAATGACTCAGCTTTCATTGATCTTGGTTCAAGGGAGAGACTGTGTCAGTGAAGGAGGAGGTGAGAAGGGCTATTAAAGGCAAACATATAGAACTTAATAATAAATTTTCTACACAGATCGAAGTAACAAAGGACAGAGTAATCTACTCAAGGTCATTTCATTGTCCTTACGGTTGGAAAGGATCAGCAACAGATTGGCAAAGCACAATGTTTTCAGGCACTGTACTGAATAAGTCCTCAGACTGTTTGAACACTAAAATATATTTCATTGAACTGCCTTCACGATTTCTGGTTTTAAATCTTAGAAATATCTTCCATTATGTCATCCCTGTACCAAGACTTCTAATTTAAAGCAGAGTCTAGACATTGTACTTCATTGAATTATGTCATTATATCCCTGGAGAGATTTGGGACAGGGGGTTGACATAATGTTATGACATCATGCATTTTCTTGGGGGTTGTAGGTAATTTAGCACTACCCATTTAACACATTGGTAATTTATCATCTGAAGTTTAACCTCACTGTCAGCCCCCTCACTCACAACCAAAAGTCCCTATAATCCGGATTTCTGGTGGGACACCTGGCAAAAGAAGGGGAAGAAAAAAAAAAAAAAAGAGAGGCTAATTACCAATTTAGATAGCTGACAGACATCTGCTTTGGACAGAGGAGGCACAGAACTGGTCATTAGCATGCTGGAGCTCACACTGACATCTTCCCTTCTGTGTGGGGTGGATGCAGGCGGGGGTTGGGGTGGGGTGCTTGGGACAGGCCGTTGTTCAGCTCTACAGAAGGAGGACATGAATGAGGGAGGAGGGAGTGGCCCTAGTTCCTTCTCCCAGGAACAAGAAGAAAGCTGCACGCATAGATACTAATTTTATCCCACTTAGTGACAAATGTGGGTTAGCTGAATTATGGCTCATTACCAGATGATTATTCCACATGTCCTCTGTATTACATCAACCTTGAGATCTTTATTTTTGAGTGCATCTCCATATATGAATCTGACATGTGATCATGAATGTCTGTATGGCTATAAATGTTTAGCTGGCTTACCAAAATGTGGTTAGGGTACAGTTTTTGATTAGGTATGGGATATTGGCTCTGTTTATACCGTAACCTTTGCTTAATTGGATTAATTCTTGCCTGATTCTGCCATATGTTTTCCAAATCAGTTCTACCCTTAGAAGCCTGATATATGTTTGACTCTGAATTAGAACAGTGTTTTTGTTCCTTTCTAATATCAATACATGTAGTGTTTTAAAACCTTTCAAACAGAAACACAGATATACACACATAATATTGAGATGTGAAAGTGGAGCGGACATCATTAAGATAACATGATCATATTGTCCTGGCTGTGCCTGATGTCACTTTTCCAGTGTGTCTGAAAGGGCTCTATGGAGCTTGCTAGACAGAAACAGTGTGCCCTCATTGTAAGCCTCTCCCACTGTGAATTTTTGCTCGGTGTAGGGAGAGAGCGTTTGTGTGGCCATGGCCCACGTCCCATTTCCAATCACCGAGCCAGTCAACTGTGTTTGCTGGAGAGAGCACAAAAAACAAACAAAAAATGTTAACTGGTTTATTAAGCGCACAGACTGACACAATCTGGGCTCAGACACATGGCACTGGGGCAGACTTGGAAAAGTCCAGCTGGGGTGGGAACATGGGGGAAAAATCAAGCAAATCAGAAAGGGCTGCCCATCAGCTGCTTCATTGAAGAAAAGATACCTATTACTGTATGCTCTTTTGACATTTGACGTTAGCCAACATTTGAGAGTACAGAGACGTTCTAATGGATACTCAATGATCTGCCCAGATTTAAGGCTTTCAGTGGCATCTGTTGAGCCATGTTTTTATGATTAAAGGAGATGTTTTCTCTCTAGTCAATTTGAATCCTGTTCTGTATTGTCTGGAATATTGCCCTTTTGCTCAGTCTTATACGCAGGTGGGAAGGTGGGATGTAAACTACTGCACTGTAAGCATGCATGAGGATAAAATCCCACTCAGTGAAGGCTGTCTGTGGCCGATCTCCGAAAGTGCTGATCTCTGTGAGGTGTCAGACCAATCCATCCCATCGGGACAGTTTCCCTGGCACATACTGTCCTGACCACGGTCTCCCTGAAGCTCCTCTCAGAGCAGCCTGGCTCGGTGCCTGCTGTCCTCCTCTCCACCCACCTCTCCATGGCAGTCAGTGCCCCCACAGCCCCATCCTCCCCTCTCTGCAGGCTGTTAGGTCTCGCAGCTGCGCACACAGACTGGCCCCACAGTGGGACATCATCAGCATAGCAGTTTACTCAAGACACACTTATGTCTTCAGATATCTTTGTTGGGCAAATGTTGGGCATTTTCACAAATGAACCTACAGTAGTTACAGTATAGCATAGTAAGCTGTGGCCTGATTTTAGCACTTCAGGTATTTTTCATTTTTTTATTGGTCAGCGTCATATCTCCAGTTTGATCATAGGTATACTACACCAAGCTAACCCTGGAGATCCAGGACAATGTCATCTAAACTGGAAACATTCGGCTGAGAATTTATGTGTTTAGTCATTGCATCCAGCCCATTCACACTTTTATATGAGATTCATCCTCATGGTTTTGTACCCAGAGCATGTTCCTGCTGTCAGTTAATATATTACTTTGTGTGTGCAAGTGCAGCCAGTGACTTAGGGTGGAGTTTTGGTGCAGCTGCATGCTCAATGTGTACACTTTGCGGTTGCAGTTCTGGGAGGTGATCAGCGATGAGCATGGCATTGATCCCACTGGAAACTACGTGGGAGACTCCGACCTGCAGCTAGAGAGGATCAGCGTCTATTACAATGAGGCGTCATGTGAGTCACTGGTTGCCAGTGTTATCAATCACAGACATAGTATTACATGTTGAAGGTCAATGAAACACAAAAGACATGCCAATAAATGACCATTACATGTTTTTAACCTGCAGCTGGTATTTCAGTCATATTTCATGCATTGATGCATTGCCATTGCACTGTATCACAAATGATTTCTTTTGCTCTGTTGGTTTAAACACCTCCCAAAACATGATCACATTCTTATCAATGTTTTAACTTGGGGATATGTGGTTGAGGCAGGTATGACATAAGCTTGTTGAATGATGATAGGATTGATATGTAAGTAAAGCATATCTTGTCCTTTTCTCTCCAGCCTCCAAATATGTACCCAGAGCCATCTTGGTGGACTTGGAGCCTGGTACCATGGACAGTGTTCGTTCTGGAGCCTTTGGCCACCTTTTCAGACCAGACAACTTCATCTTTGGTTAGTGGGGCCCATTCGTTCATGTCCCATAGGGGATGTCATGTCAGCTGAGATGAGAGTTTTGGTTGCTTGACAATGAAGTCATTCTGCAGCCCTGAAAAAAGACATTTGCTGATTTTGTTTTTTTGGGCTAATGTTACTGTGGGAGTGGCATGTATCTTGGTAGCCAGAGTTATTAATGTTGATGCATTTAATATTCTAGATTTAATCTGAAATTTCTCGATTTAATCTGAAATCAGGACTGTATGTATATGCAGGCTGTCTGTATAAATCACAAAAATATTCTCAATTCTCTGTGCTACCTTCTTGACATACAGGTTGCAGTATTTACAGGATTTAAATGGTATGCACACTGGCATAGATTCCTGCAGGTGACTGAAATAGCACACTGATCTCAATTGTGAGACGAAAACACATGCAGGGCTGAGCTTTTTTCCAAATTGCAGACTGTGCTCAGAAACAGCTGCCCCCATTTCCATTAGTGACAAGCTGCCTCGGGTGTATAGCGGGCAGCCTTATTCACTGCCTCTGTCCTTGGCTGTGCAGACGAGGTTGTGGCTGCAGTAATATTGCAGCCAACAAGCCTGGAGAAATCGATGACTTTTATTAGACCAGTCAGGGAGTCTGCTGCAGTCTGTTTCCTAGAGAGATTCATCACCATGAGTGGGCTTAACTCTTTAAGTATCAAATACCACTGTGAGGATAATGGCATGTGCTGTTGTTAATTGTCCTCTCAGAAATGTTAAATGTAGGCAGGTAGAATGTTACTATCAATTAATCAAACATTATGACTACGGTAAATGGTACAGTTGTGTAAGTTCATATTAGAATGCCATCTATGCTGTTTGAAAGACATATTGTGATATTGAAATTTTAAGCTGCTATACTGAGGAAAAATTTACTTTGGGGCAAAGTACACTCATATATTAGAATCATCAGTTCATGATCTAAGTCAAAATGTGAGTAAAAATTACAACATCTAAAGACAAGCGATGAATGGTGCTGTTGCTGTAACCCCACAGGCCAGAGTGGAGCTGGGAACAACTGGGCCAAGGGCCACTACACAGAGGGGGCAGAGCTGGTGGACTCTGTACTGGATGTGGTTAGAAAGGAGTGTGAGAACTGTGACTGCCTTCAGGGCTTCCAGCTCACTCACTCCCTGGGTGGGGGCACTGGCTCAGGTATGGGCACCCTGCTGATCAGCAAAGTTCGTGAGGAGTACCCCGACCGCATCATGAACACCTTCAGTGTGGTTCCCTCCCCCAAGGTGTCAGACACAGTGGTGGAGCCCTACAATGCCACCTTGTCCATCCACCAGCTGGTGGAGAACACAGACGAGACCTACTGCATCGACAACGAGGCTCTCTATGACATCTGCTTCCGCACCCTTAAACTGGCCACGCCCACCTATGGGGACCTCAACCACCTGGTTTCTGCCACCATGAGCGGGGTGACCACCTCCCTGCGCTTCCCTGGGCAGCTCAATGCTGATCTGCGCAAGCTGGCCGTCAACATGGTGCCCTTCCCCCGCCTTCACTTCTTCATGCCCGGCTTTGCCCCCTTGACAGCCCGAGGGAGCCAGCAGTACCGTGCCCTCACTGTGCCTGAGCTCACACAGCAGATGTTTGATGCCAAGAACATGATGGCTGCCTGTGACCCCCGCCATGGCCGTTACCTCACTGTGGCCACAGTTTTTAGAGGCCGCATGTCCATGAAGGAGGTGGACGAGCAGATGCTGGCAATCCAGAGCAAGAACAGCAGCTACTTTGTGGAGTGGATCCCCAACAATGTGAAGGTGGCCGTGTGCGACATCCCACCCCGTGGACTGAAGATGTCCTCCACCTTCATTGGCAACAGCACTGCCATTCAGGAGCTGTTCAAACGCATCTCTGAGCAATTCACCGCCATGTTCCGCCGTAAGGCCTTCCTGCACTGGTACACTGGGGAAGGGATGGACGAGATGGAGTTCACCGAGGCCGAGAGCAACATGAATGACCTGGTGTCCGAGTACCAGCAGTACCAGGATGCCACAGCTGAGGAGGAAGGAGAGATGTACGAAGATGACGATGAGGAATCTGAAGTCCAGGGCCAAAAGTGAACATTCTAGAAATAAATTACCTTTCAATCATTCGAGTGTTCCGTAACTTCTCAATGTTCTCCATGCAGGCCAAAAAAGGCATCCTCACCTTTCCTAGCTGCTTTAGGGTTCTGCCTCCCTTTCGCTGTTAGTTTTTCTCTGATAACTGTTAGCGCCAGCTCCTAGTTCACTGACTGTATCATTGCTTCTTACTGGTATTATATGACCTGCTGAAAGTACTTCAGTTCTTGACCGTTTAGCTGACAATGTGCAAAATAAAGTAATGTTTCAAAAATGACAGATGGATTCAACTAGCTCTTGGTTCTGTTATTTTCTGTCATACCTTGTCAAGGCTCACTGGAATTGTTTTATTTTCTACTGATTTTGCTAGTTTTTATTTTTGGGAAATACTCAATAAATATACTGCATATATACATGGGAGGTGATTGTGCTCTCACATGTGCTGAAATGTATGACCTGCATTAAAACCCTTTTTCACTTTCAGTTGGATTGGGGACAGAACAAGGTTAGGTAAAGGAATTTTATATATAATTGCACAAGAAGGATAAAGCAGAGCACCAGTGAATGCTGGAATGATAGTGTGACTGTCCCATGTGTAAGTGACCTAGATGGTGGATAAAAATATCAGTGCTCCGGGGGTAAGAGTATACCTTCAGCAATGCGTCGATAACAGGGGACTGCATTGGCTGGACTGGAAGGAAGTTTTTGTGGTCTTAGATTTCTCTGCAGCACAAGCAACAAGACAAATCACATGGTAGCAACACAACAATTTTCAAAGCCAAAGGATATCCCTTAACAAAGAAGGCCTTTATATCAGTGAAAACACTGACCCTGCTATAGCCCTCAGGGCTGACTAAACTCAGATGATTGACCACAAATGTTTTAGTTAGATACCTCTCTTTGGAGAGAACAGTAGTCTGTGCCCAGTGGCATCTGAAATTTCTCTGAGAATAAAGTCTGTCTCTGAATATGAAAGCTGTTAGTTTACAGATTTTAGTATCTGTAATATAATTTTGGATTTGTGTGTTTCTGATTTCTTGCTGGCTACATGTGCTCATACTTACACTGATGCCAGCAGTTGACCTTCATTAATATGAAAGGCCCTGTAGTGGGACTCATTCATTATATATTATTCATTACTTCTCAGACGCAGATAACAGAACACTAAAAGTTAATTGTGCTTGAGACAATGCAGCACTGTGGATATAGTTAATGGGTCAATATCATCTCATAAAACATACCATTTTAATAATTTAGTGCTGCCTAAGAGCCAAGCACTTTATGACTACAGGGTGAGACCAGACGCTCTCCCGGAGGTGATCTGGTTTCAATATAAAAGCCCCAAAGAGGAGACAGAATGCACGGACAAAGGAGACACAGTGTGATGCAGAAGAGCTGATATTGGCAAACACAGTCTGGGTGAGTATTCTCCCTATGGATCAAATGAATCCTAGTGAACACAGAGGTAGTACTGCTCCCCCATGAGTCAACTCACTCCACAGGAATTTGGAATGGTCTGACTCACAGCATCACCGTGCTGAGTAAGCATACACCACAAGAGTCCTGATAGTGTCTAGGGATTATTAGTTTTGTGACTAAACGAATTATCCCAGCTGTAATGCTACCTTTATTCTGAGTGTGGTGTCGTTACTCCATCCTTCAGGATAGAATAGGGTAATTACTCATGGCCACAGTGAACAACTGCTCTCTTTTTTATCCAGAAAACCAGGAGGAAAGGAAAAAGGAATTAAAAAAATGCTACTGTCCAGTGTTTGAAGAGTTTGAAGAAATGTTTTGAAAGATTTGGTTGTTTAAGGAAAAAACCCAAAAAGGAGTCAGTGTTGTTTAGGACATTTTAAAATCAAATAATTTCATGAATGTAGAGATGCATCTGAAGACATTTAACGGTCCTGCTGTTAGGTGGAATAATTTATGTTTGTTCCCATAAAGGCTAATTGGATTCCTTTCACAGAGGTTATTCTCTCAAAAAGCACCAAGAAGTGTTCTAGAAGCCTGTAGGTGGACACAGAGCAAAATAACTGTAGAATGTCTCTGACGCTTCAGCAAACACATCCTGGTAAATTAAATGCCCTGTACTTTTGTACACTCACTGACTTATGGAAAGCATAATATTCAGCGTACATTCATGACCCTTATGATAACAAAGGGATATCTGTATTTTATCACAAGACTAAATCTGACTACTTGCTTTCATGCCAATAATCCACTTTTGACAAATAGCCTAAAAGGTCTGTTGCTCCTGCTCCAAAGACACTATTGTTAATTCATCCAAAGATTTGGCATGCAAAATGTATGTCCATTATTTATGCTGAGTTGGTCTGGGATTAGGGAAAATGTGATGTAACACATGGTCCCATTATTTATGCTGCTGGGGGGTACCTCTGTGCTCCATTCCACACCCTCTTCAAAATTTAATTTGGACAGAACTAAGATTGTACACGAAACCGTTTCCTCTTGCACACTTGAAATATGTTTAGGCTCAGAAATAAAACGTGACAGATGCTAACTATTTTAAATAACTCCGAAGCCCTTGTTCCTGTGTGCAAACAAATACAGGTATAGTTGAATGGTAACAAGCTAGTATTCAACATTGTCTTCCACCCCAAACGAACTCCAAATTACATAATATAATATAATATAATATAATATAATATAATATAATATAATATAATATAATATAATATAATATAATATAATATAATATAATAACTCCATGAGCATCACAGCGGAAATAGCGCACATCTACCCATAATTTGGCGGATGGCAAACCTGCCATCTCGGTTGATTCGGATGATTAGTCTATTGTACTGAGGAGACACTAGAGGCCAGCACTTGGCAGTACAAGAACGCTGACATCCACCATAGAGACGGGCTAGCTTTGCTTATGTTGATGCACTTTATAGAATTTGCAAAGAAACCGCGAGCATCAGAGATTTAAAAAGGCCATTTGAAAAACGGCATCCTCTTGATATGTTCCCACGGGGTTTACTGTTACTTGTCTGATTTTGAGTGAAATGGGGTGAGTATGCCTGTCATGCTTATTGCAGCTAACTAGCTTGCTTCTCGGTGTTTCCTCGGATGTTTGCCTAATGCTGGTTCATTTTGCAAAAACAACAGGAAATTGGATGTGGTGCTAGACCAAATTAAATCATTTGCATTTATTTTGCTAGCTAACAAAGCGGCTAGTTAGCCAGTTAGCCAGTTATTTTGCTAGGTAGCTAGATGTCTGAAAGTGAATCTTGCTGACTAACATCCTTATAACGTAACCAGCAAGCAACCCGTGACACTGACAGCCAACTTGCTGGCATGAGGTAGCCAGCTAGCCATGTCCCAAATATGGAGCTGTTCTGAGCTGGGTAAAAGAACGAAATGCGTGAGGCAATAAAAGTTGCGTTTTAGAAGTGAAAAACTGATACTACTAGAAATAACAGTCGACTTGTCAACTGACGGAAAACAACCGAAAAGCACTGCATGTAGCAAGCTAGGTAGCCTGAATACTGTTGCTCATAATGGGTTCCACTACTTTAGATGGAGGTGGGACGATATTCGAAAAGGGTTTAAAGCGTTCGCTAGCTTTACATCTAGCCCCTCTTACAACTAGCCTGATTAATGCCGTTAGCTAGCTGTGTATGAATAAATGTGGTTCTCAAACGTTGCACAGTAATATCTTGTAAAGTTGGGACGACGAAACATTTGCTTCTGTATGGGGTGGTCACGTTTGTGTTTGCTGTTTTTTTAAAATAAAACGCTGAATGTTGTTGTTTCTTAAATCAAATTCACTGATCTTCAAACCCATTGTAGCAACCGGTACTGTAGAGCTTGATGATGGCGCGCACAATCCGTTTTAAAAGCTATAGAGGTAGCTGAGTGTGTTTACCTGTGTTGTGTTTGTTCAATACTGCATAAATCTTCACCTGCACAAGTCATTATTCGTACCAAGCACACATTTTTCTCCTTCGGCAAATGTAGCCACGTATTATGTATATTAAAAGCAACTCAGAGAAAGAATATGTCCTGCGTTCGTCTCATCAGTATCAAATACCATAAGCTATGAATAGCATCATTGATCGAATCAGAAATAAAACCCCAGCTCCAGCTATACCCCTGCAGTGTAGTGTCTGAGCAGGAGCTCACGCGCTGTGTGTGGATGTCGTTACAGTGCCCGTGTGTGTAGCTGGTGAGATGGAATATGATGAGAGACTCGCACGCTTTCGACAAGGCCACCTCAACCCCTTCGACAGAGGAGAGGAGGAGAGTACTAGAGAGGACAAAGGTACCCCTCAACATGGTGAGTGACAGTGTTAGGCAAAACCAATTCTGGAAATATACAGAGGCAACTCTGTTACCTTTAGGGCGGTATTACTGAAAACAAAGCTTCATGTTACTCTTATCCCAGTGATGTTCATGTTAAATGGAGGCTACTGTATGTTGACAGACTTGGTTCAGTGCTTTATGAAGCCATAAAAGTAATTTGCTTTGGTTGAGGACTGCAATGACTGCAATTGAGGTCAAGGTGTCAAGATCTGGGTTGTGTCTGCTGTGAGATCAAGTTTCAGTTGTTTATCGGATAACACAAGAAGATGAAAGAATTTGTTTAAGGGCGTGTATGTCTAAGACATAACGTGAGTATCAAAGAAAATATGGAATTGTGCAGCATGTTATGCTGAAGACTGTCATGTTATTTTTAAGGTCTTGGTTCTTACCTCAGTTGCAACTATCACTTGTGTGCCACAGTAGGAGGAACCTATAGTTAGTATCAGTGTACTGAGATGATTTTGGAGAGCCCTTGTTATTTTACATGAAACTCTTTTGTTGGGATGGCTAAATCCAAATTAGGTGAAGAGCCTGAAGTGAAAGGAGAAGTCTCCCTGAGGCTTGGATCACTTCCTTTATCATAAGTCTTACAATTTGTTCCAGACACTCCTGGAGAATTGTCATTGTGTGTAGAGCTTAGGACATATAGATAAAGCAGACGGTGTGCAATTCACTGGAACAGTGTTTGGACCCGTAACCAGTCCGAAGAATATCTTTTCTTATCCTTCCTGCTGGGCACTAGAAAACCACCCACAATGCTGTGCTGCGAGGTGTATGCAGGTACATATATATGTGTGTGTGTGTGTGTGTGTGTGTGTGTGTGTTTTTAGCACAGTTTTTTGCAGTTTCCTCTGTATGTGAGGCTTGAAAGAAAAATCTAGAGGGTACGTGGAATTGATTTGGTTTCCTATGCCAAAATGAGTACCTATCACATGAATACTCTGATCCTGAACCAAAAATTCTGTGCATTTTAGTATTCTGACAACAACGTGTTGAAATCCAGTGACCTGTAGATATTGAGGTTTTTATTGACTAGATCACTATGAATTCAGCTCTTGCACTTCTATTTACCCATTTTCCATTTTTAACCATGTCTGTGGGCTGTGCTTTTAATCCTGCATAGAACAAGGAGGTTGGAGGATATGGTGTGATAAAACATATTGAATGAAGGATATGGGTCATAGTAAAGGTGTATAGTACAATGTTAGGTGAACCCATAGTCATCTTGCCCTCATCCAAACACCTAAGCCTGACCTATATACAAGATCTGGTGTTAGTCATACCTTATCAGTGTCTACAAAGTCATAAAGTTGCTCTACTGAAAACCCATGTGTTTTATCACCTCTCTCTTTTTACCACTCCTTCCCTCACAGTAAAAAGCCAGGCTCGATCTGTGTGGCAGGTAGATCTGATACGTGCAGACTGGACAGTGTTTCTGGCTTGTGTGAATATGGCAATATGAACAGTGCTGACTTATCGTACAGAGGTGAGGCCTGAGCTGTTCTCCACTGAAACCAAAACCCAGAGTGTGGATCGAGCCATGGACCTGGGCCTGGCAGAGGATCACTTCTCCCGACCTGTGGTAGGAACCCTAGCCCATTGATATTGACATGAGAGAAATGTACTGTATTATTGGTGTTAGAAGCTAGGGTATTGCTATTGCAGTCCCTCCATCTGAAATAACCTAGGTCAAAGTTAAAAGTGCATATAAAACCTCTTAAATAAATATCAGTATAGTATCAATATAGCTGGGTGCTTTTAAGTTTTTGTCACCTATTTTAAGGTAATGGAAAAGCATGGGTGGAGCGGTACAGCTCAGTCTCTGTCTGAGTGGGTTTCACTGGGTACTTTGGTCATTTTTCACGGTCCAAAGACTTGCTGTCAAAGGTAATTAGTGTCTTCTCTGCTTGTATTTTTCTCTGCTTTGCAAACGGATTGCCTTACTGTTTTGTCCCATCGTTACACCCTGCACTTATTAGGATTAGCTCTGGTTTCCCATTAAAAAATTATAATCTGAATAGATCAGAACAGCTGAACAAATAATTTAATGTGAAAGACATGTGCTCATCAAGAGCATTGTAATCTTGGTTTAATCCTAATTTTTAGTGTCATATTTCTGAGCCAGACTTCCTTCTTTGACAATGCTTTTAAGAAGGGAAGGGAAAGGTCACCAGACACTTGTTTGAACAGCAACCAGCAGAGTAAGTTATAATCTAGTCAGCAGGGGAAAAGTATGTATTTTAGGCTGGGTTTGTTCCATCATGCAAACTTTTAAAAGAAAGTAGAAATGATGGCTCATGCAGTGGAAGGTAAAGATGGAACAAATGTACAATAACTCTCATACATGTAAATGAATAACTTCATAATGCAAGTAAGAAAATATAACACCACCTGCCAGCTTTGTCAGCACATAATGTAATGATTTGGTTGGGATGAGTTAGACCAGTATATTTGCGTACACGCATTCACGACTGCCTGCCGGTCTTGTGAGTATGATTGTGTGTGTGAGATGCAGAGGTAGTCCTTTTCCACTGAACAGGTACTGTTTAGGGACATAACCCTGTTGGTATCCACTTAGGGTTCCTTTGTGGCGTCTGACATTGAGCAGCTGAAGCAGGCAATTGAGGAGTGCAAGCGGCTGATCCTGGAACTGCCCGAACACTCTGAGAGACAGAAGGACACTGTGGTCAAACTCATCCACCTCCGGCTCAAACTGCAGGAACTGAAGGTGGGCTAGGGCCACATTCATATAGGAGACACCCAGCCACACACACAATGACTGTCTGCTCAAGGCATTTAGTATGGCCTTTAAAGACAAAGTGGTTTATGAAGCACATTTGTGAAGAGCATACATTTGCAGGGGTCATATATACCATCAGAATGCAAAATCTTGGGGGCCAGTGTGAAACTGGAGCAAATCAGAGGCGTTTGAATTCTTGTCCTCTTCTGGAGTTGTGAATTGCCAAAGGACTTCTATAGCACATGCATTCTGAGAGGCACATTCTGTAGTGCAGTGTTCTCAAGGTTGCATCCTCCACTCAATATATCAAACAAAGGTATTGCTGCAGAACATACTTCTGCAGTTCCACTTTTCCCAATACCAATTTGTTGTGCAAAAAAATACTTAATTGCTGGAATTTATAGTTTGGATAACTTGCAACCATTCATCTTATTTTTTACCCCACTTATCTAATTTTGGGTGACAGTATGAAACTTGAAACTTGCCTAATGTGACAGGACACCTAGTAAAGATTAATGTCAGTAAAAATATTGCCTTTGTCTACCAAATTATCACTACAGCATCATATTACCCAAAAGGAACTTTTTCCCTTTGCCAATTTCCTGTCATGTTGTGATGGTTGCATGACCATACAGTGTTTCAACATATTGAAAGTAGTATTAGAAACTCCTAATGTGTTAGTAGTCACTTCCCTAAACTAACATTGAATGCCATTTGGAGAGGTTTCTGTGGTCTGTTTGCTGTAATTGCACATAGGAAGCCAAGCTGAATCCATCTGAGGCAGCAAAAGTGTTGTCCACAAGTTAGTGAATGCAATTCTAGATTGAAATTGTAAAGAGAATACAATGCTGGCAATATTTATGAGTAAACAGGAAATAAATGTCTGCCTCGATGTTGTACTTCATTCTTACGTGTTAATAGCATTGCAGAGCAAAGTTATATTGTTCACATGCAATGAATTCATGGGTAAATGTAGTTGCAACATGGTGCTGTGATGCTGTGTGTGTCATGTGACTGAAATTTGTGTTACTCTGCAGGACCCTGAGGAAGATGAGCCCAATCTGAGAGTCCTGCTGGAGCATCGCTTCTCTAAGGAAAAGAGTAAGAGTGTGAAGCAGACCTGTGACAAGTGCAGCACCATTATCTGGGGCCTCATTCAGACATGGTACACCTGCACAGGTAAGGCCTAAGTACAGTCTGAGTACATAGACCTGGCTTTTTAAGACCTTTAAACCGGTGTTTCTCAACCCTACTCCTGGCGGCACCCTGTCCTGCATATCTTCTATCTATCCTTGCTGCTTGATTAAATCAGTTGTGCTCAGCTAATAAAATGTGCCACCGATGAGTTCAGTTCAGTCAGGTAGGTAGAGCAAGGATAGAAGATATGCAGGACAGGGTGCCACCAGGAGTAGGGTTGAGAAACACTGCTTTAAACTATACATTGACAAAGTGTGATGTATTTTTGTGGTTTGTTAGCTGTAACCAATGCCTTACTCCAGGCTTCCATTCCTCATAAGGCTCATTGCATCCTTTGGGTCCTGCTTTATTGAACACATTTGAAAGGTAGAGGCACAGTATGGTCGTAATTCAGATTTTTTTTATATGTGACCACATTGTGCTTAAACTTGTCTCTTCATGTAGATTGTGCAGACTGTGAGATGTTAAGGTCTCATGTCACTCTCTTTTGTGGGCTGAATGTCTGCACTGATAAAAAAAGAGAAAGAAGATGTCACTAGGCAACAAAAACTGTTTAAGAGTGGCATCCAATTGGCTGATGTGTCTCACTCTCAGCCAGACCAGTTGTTGCTGGGCAGCGTTGGCCTCCAGTACAGTTGGCCTCCGCCATACTATTTTTCTCTGAGCTTTTGTAGGTCCCGAAGGTTGCATTTTGGTTAACAGTTTAATTGAGGAAAGCTGGATCGAATTTTTATTTCATGAATTATTAAATTTAGTGCTGAGTATCACTGATTTGTTTTTGGCACCTAATATGATTTGAAATTAAAAAAGGATAGTAGAAATATAATTTAAGTATGTTTTATTCTACGTGAGACAGACATATTGTGCTGTAAAAACAGTTGCATTTATTATGTGTGTCACCCTTTCCTATTCCAAGGCTGTTACTACCGTTGCCATAGCAAATGCATGAACCTCATCACCAAGCCCTGCGTGAGATCAAAGGTCAGCCACCAGTCTGAATATGAGCTGAACATCTGCCCTGAGATTGGGCTGGACAGACAGGATTACCGGTGTGCAGAGTGTCGGGCGCCTGTGTCACTGCGTGAGTGCAGATTTAAAGCTGTCCTTTGGCTATCTCCCCTCAATCGCAACCAGCCCCCACAGCACTACTCCTGATCTCCGCCTGCACTCCCCCCTTCCCACAATGCATTGTCTTCTCCCTTCCTCCCTTTCCTCATATCCTCTTACTGTAGACTGTGGGAGGACTACAGTGTTTGGAGCTTTTTGTAGAAAATAGGCTGCACTGACAGAATCTGGTTCCTCATAAGAAGCATCCTGGTAAAGACGAGCATGAAAGAGCATGAAAACTGAATCAAGTTCAAGGTTTAGGATTCAAGCATGGGATGAGGATGCTGATATGTTTGGAAATCACAACTGATAAACTGTGGAAAATAAGTAACCAGATTTTGTCAATAAACACTGAATGAAAATTCCTGGTCTTTTAAACATTTGTCTGATACTGAAAATGTGACAGTGTGTTACTCATAGAGAAAGTACTTAGTTCCTCTTTTGAAAGCCAGTGACAAGAATACTTCTGAACTGAATGACCAAGCTTGAGACAGAAGTTGGCCATAAGTGCTGATCTAGGACCAGACTTCTCTAAACAGCAAACTGGAGTACTGACTGACCCCCTCATTACTGAACATTACATTAAATTTTGCTTAGCAGGTGGCTTTTATCCAGACTGACTTACAGTGCTTGAAAATTTTCTTTTATCCATTGGTACAGCTGGATAGTTGTTGCGCCAGTTTTGCATCAAGAACTTTGCCCAAGGGTCCTTACTGTTATGCTATACTGGCCCTCACACGGTCAGGGTGATGTATTACACAGAGGCATGATGGGTTGTGTTGTTTTTGAGTCCAGGAGGTGTTCCCAGTGAGGCCAGGCAGTGTGACTACACTGGGCAATACTACTGCAGCAGCTGCCACTGGAACGACACGGCTGTCATCCCTGCACGTGTCATCCACAACTGGGAGTTTGAACCCAGGAAGGTAGGAGACAACTCATGTCACTTGTCTGATGGTACTTTGTGTTGTGTGAAGGTGAACATATGCACTGAACAATTTTAACTGTCTAATTACAATACACTCATTTCTGGCTGGTTTGACATAATGGGGCCTGTGCTTTAAAAGTTGATTGATGATGAATGAATGCTGGCTGACTATATGTGATGATATACGTGTCATGTGATGTTGCTATATGTTACAGCTGTGATGGCAGTCACATGTGCAGGTGATATGTATATGTGTATGCATAGTGGCAGGCTTTTATGTATACATACACGGTAGTAAGCTGTGATATGTATATGCACAGGGAAAGGTTGTTATGTGTGTTTGTGCAGGGGCAGGCTGTGATGTTTCTATGTACAGGAGCAGGCTGTGAACGTGTGTATATGCGCATTCACTGTGTTTGGTGCATTCACTGTGGTCCCCTGTGCAGGTGTGCCGCTCCTCCATGCGTTACCTGACCCTCATGTTGTCCAGGCCAGTTCTCAAGCTGCGTGAGATCAACCCCCTGCTGTTCAACTTTGTGGAGGAGCTGGTAGAGATCCGGGTGAGTACCTCTGACACCTGCTTCATTGTGGGTCATATGTGCAGCTATTGAGAGTATTCTTAATGCACTGCTCTGCTTAATTCTTCGAGGAGAGTTTGATTCCTAGTAGCTTTGGTGTCTGGCAGGCTGTCTTTATGTAGGCAGTACAGTGTGAAGTTTGCATTTTCAGTCTGCCAGGAGATTTCCGCTTCAGCAGTTCTATCAGTGAAAGAAAATTTCTGAAGAGAGTAGTTTGCTCAAGGAGGTTATCAAGAGTGATTGTGATCTTTATTGTGTTAATGAGGCTGCTTCGTCCTTATGCAGAAACTGCGTCAGGACATACTACTGATGAAACCCTATTTCATCACCTGTAAGGAGGCCATGGAGGCAAGGCTGCTGCTGCAGGTCAGTGAGAGCACGCTAGGGAGAAGTGCGCCTCAATCTCAACCTCTGGTATCACCTTCAGAACCGCTTCAGTAAAACCACTAACAGAATGACTCTTATTAATGCTGTCCTGATTTTGTACAAGCAACAGTGACGCTAGTTCTTAGGTGTTGGTGCTGTGCTCATGCTAAATGTCGAGAAGTATAGCATAAGACTTAAGTGACTGTATTTCTTTTCAGTAGGTAAGAGCAAAAAAACCTATTTTTTATAAACCAAGGACTTCTCAGCATCATGTCAGCTTTTTTCAGTTTGTGTTTGAGTGCCACCTTCTGGTGACTACTCATAACTCTGGTGACACTGATAAAAACGTGTAGCAGCAATATGCAGAAATGATCTGAAGGCTGTATTTGCTATGTCATGCTTTATATATCAAGAACCACAATGGAAAGTAAAATATTCCAATAATTAAAGTATTAACGACAGTAGAGTGAGAGGTTTTGCTATACTGTGATATAAAATTGCCAAAGATTATGTATGTAATGCAAAGAAGAGCTTTGATCCAATCAGGCTGTTCTGTTTATTAGTCTAGTAAATTTAAATTAGATGACCAGAAATTAGAGTGGCTTTCTGGAAGTTTGTACATGCACAGCTTGTGTGTGTAGTCCCTGCCCCCACTCCAAGGCAGGGTGAGGCCAGTGCAGTTTCTTCATACTCCCTCGACAACATTTGTTGTCCACATGACAGCTCCAAGACCGGCAGCATTTTGTGGAGAACGACGACATGTACTCCCTGCAGGACCTGATTGACATCTCCAGTGGCCGTCTTAGCTGCTCCCTCACTGAGATCCACACCACCTTTGCCAAGCACATCAAACTGGACTGTGAGGTAGCTGCACTGTGACACGTTTTGCTGTGCCCTTTGTGAGGAGACTAACACAGAATCATGAGGTCAACAGTCCATATTCAGCATGACGTTGTTGCTGAAGATTGAAACATTTAAATGACTTTGCTCTGCTTGATAAATGCCTCAAGGACTTGCTCTGGCATTACGTCGTTCAAATGGTGATTCATACATGGTTATCTCTGAGAAATGCACAATGGCTCTGGGTTGAAGACTGTTCAGCACTCCATGTATTTGTATCATGGTATGCTAGGGCCAACAAGAGGTCTACTCATGGTGGAAAAACCTGTCATTATGCTCTGTCTTCCTCTCCTCAGAGATGCCAGGCAAAAGGTTTTGTATGTGAACTGTGTAAAGAGGGAGATGTGCTCTTCCCCTTTGACAGCCACACCTCCGTGTGCCATGACTGCTCTGCTGTCTTCCATAGGTCAGTGCACATAAGATATGTTTGTGCTGATGATTTAGATTTTAACTAAATTCAACAACATTTTATATTTGATTTTTTGCAGACTATTAATTACAATCTAATGAACTTGGAAAATGCCTTATCTGTTTTGTCTTCAGAGTTCTTACTGAAGGTACTGTCACTGACATATCAGAAATACTTGGAAAGCATTTGTTGATATTAAGCTGCATTTCTCTGTCTGATTTTTAGGGACTGCTATTATGACAACTCCACTACTTGTCCACGATGCACTAGAATGACGGAACGGAAAAATGAGCCAGCCACCCCCGAGGTGGCTTAACTTTACATGTTTTTTTCAACCCCATCACTGTGACAACTGGTGGAAGAAGATGGGATAACTTCCTTATATTGTGTGCATTATCAAGACTGGTATTTTGAAATTACCATTGTCACATTTTTATCTCTGTCTCTCGTTGTTTGACTCATCCTGTAAGCATGTCACCAGTATGTGTTTAGTACACTACATCTAAGTGAGGCATATTATATATTACAGGAAAAGGCAATGGGAAACCGTGTTGTTCATGAACCTCAAGTAGCTAGCAGCTCTGTTGATATTTCGGTTGTAGTAGTTGTTAATTAGCTAACGAGTGTAGCAGAAGAAACACCATTCACAACGCTAACTTAACTGACATTATGTACAAGAATATACTTGTTATTAACGAGGTGTAATGCAATCCTAATATATAGCATGAAAAGCCTGTTAAAAGAGAAGGATCTACAATATCATCCTAACCGTGGTGTCCATCAATGTGCAGCTTTTTCTAATACCATTCAATACACTTAAGCATCGATGTGGTTTATTTTTAAAGTAAAAAGCTGTCATTCTGTCATTTTTCTGTAAATCTTGGGTGTATTGAAAAAAAACAAAAACAGTTGTTAGCGTTTTAGATAAACATGCACGACATTCCGTGGTTTATTTACTCTATAAATGTTCTCAGGCATTTAACAACAAATCGTGTGCGATGAGCATATTTCCTCGATAAAGCACACTTGTTTGGTGAAGACCTACGGTTGACATGCTATGTCTTATTGTACAAGATGTGGGCATTTTGATGTTGTATTAATTATTTGTTTTAAAATAATATTTGTATTTGCTGCGTTGTTTCAGCATGGAATCCTTTGTTGAATCAATGAAAATATCTTTAATTTTCTGAGCAAGCATTTTTGTTACTATTGTTCGTGACGTTTTGTTTAGTGTACCAAAATATCACTAATGTAACAAATAACTGTAATCATGTTTAAGTCATGCATGAATAAAGTCGTAAAGAATGCCAAACGTGTGACAATTTATTGCAGAGAACGGCAGACGATCTTCGCGAATTGTATTGTGTTCTACCTGGAATTTCACATGACCCGCTAGCACCTTCGATAGGTCAAGATGGCCATCTACTGGCTGACCAAAGGCATGGCTTGCTAATATACCCTGACGAAACACATGAATTTGCAATACCTCAGATGTAGCTGAATGCACTTGCACATTTCAAATTCTAGATACTTGTACAACCTCGGAAAGATTTAAGAGGAAATTAATAAGATGCTTACAATTCGGGTAAACTGCCAGTTTTCCACTGACACTTGCCGCTAGTTAGCAACGTAGAGCTAGCTAGCTAATGAGTGTGATATTTTCGTTAACTAACAACCAAAACAGCCATATATTTAAACTAAACTAGACGACACAACCCGCTGTGAACATTTACAAAATGTAAACTACCGTCATAAGCATCTTGCAGTAGTGTTCCCCGCTGTTACACTGAACCTACAAATCCAAACTTCTGGTCCGTACTGAAGGACCTATAGTCGGCTTGTGTGTGCATGAATAGAAAGGAAAGTTACTCATAAAAAATTGTTTCTTAACAACTTACTTAAGTACCGTGTACACAATAATATTAATTATCATATATGTACAAATCAAGTAAAGACGTAGACATGAAACTATTTGTACTGTTATGTTGTTATTTTAACAGGCATATTTCAGGTGGCCTGTAAGAAGTCTCCCTCTCTGGTGTGACATTGTGTTTGCAGTTCTTGAGTAACAGAATCTAACCAACTAGATTAGGTACCCTTCTCGTAGAGAAGCTAGGGCATTAGCTTGCGGCGTACAGTCGCAGGACAATGGCTTACATAATGGGAATGATATTGGGCGCAACCGGGCCTTTTAGGATTGGGGTTAGGACATGGGGTTATTCTGTGATGACAGGCCGAACACTTCCAACGCTTGGATTTCGTGGCTCTGCTGTCAGAGTAAGTTTTTTCGTTTTTAAACATGGTGGCGGCAGCTAGTTGGTTAGCAGGTTAGCTAGCTATCCATTCATACTACTAAGGACGAAATAACTTCTAGCTTACTGATGTAGAGCAGAAGTCAGCAATAAGCCAGCGAGCCTGTTAGCCAGCTGGCTGCCTTACGAAATTTATTAAGACCTGGGCAGTTAGTTATTGAGGTAGCTAATACTTAGCAAGCTGTAGTAAGGTGCAGTTACACAACTGCGAGTCTGGGTTGAGTGGCACGATCATGCACACCTTTCGACTTTAATTTGAGATGCAGATAGAAGAGTATTGTTTTTAGTCATTTTAAAACTGGATGTCAATTTTTCATTCATAGTTAATGGAATTAACAAGCACATAGGTATGACCTGGCTAAGCCTCAAAGACACCATGATGCAACAGTATGACATGCAACTTTTCAGGAAAGAAGTTAGCCCGCTAAACAGCTTAACTAGAAGTTGAGGTTTTTTAGCTCGCAAGGCAATGTAATTTTAACGCTAGGTAGCCAGTTTAGAGTTTAGTTGAAGTTAAGGACAGATTCATGTTGTATACACAGGTGCTGTAGCTTTTTATTTTGATACTCAGATGGCTACATATTTTTAGCTAGCTACTTAGCTAGCTTGTTAACATTAGGTAACCGTCTAGGAAAATAAAGTAAGCTACATCATCTGCACAGAAACTGAAATCTTGTTTCCTCTTTCTAGAAATTTGCACTAAGTCGAATGAAGTACTTGGGATCACATTACAACTTTTGTTCGTCTCACCGATTACTTTCCTCTAACAAGCCACCTAAAGGTAAAATAATTGTATCCCTAATGACAGCAACCTATTGAATGTGTAGGATCATTGTCTTACCAACTACCTGGGGAGCTGATGCCTGTTGTCACACATTGTCCATGAAGTAAAGCTTATGTTACTTCTGTAGGTTTACACCTATAGCGTTTTTTATTTGTATTGATAGGTTTTGAGAAGTTCTTTCCAAAGAATGAAAGCACCCCTGGAGTCAACAGATCAGCTGGAGAACCAAAAGGTATGGAGTACCTGGGTTTTTGGCACCATTGACGCCGAGGTCAGTGTATGACGACTGCTGACCTTGATCAGAGTATTCATCATCACTGATAATGATCACTGTTTATGTTTGGCAGAGGTGAAGGCTGAGTCTCGCAGCAGTGGAGGAGGAGGAGGAGGAGGAGGAGGAGGAGGAGGAGGAGGAAAGAAAGGTGGGAAGAAGGAGGACACCAGCTGGTGGGCCCGCATGCAGAAGGTCTGTATTTACCCTGGGACTGCAGCTAAGCCTAATCTGAAATATCCATTAATTGAACAATTTAAAGTAGACTAGATTGGACACCATAATCCTTTTTTTGTTTTAGAAATATATATTCCACTCTTTTTCTTTTCCTGGGATCAACCAGAATTAAATGAATATTGCAAGCACAATTCCATGTTATCAGTGTTATGCTGGTTGCTATTTATAACTGTACTTCCAAGAGGAAGGACAGGCGCTCTCATCCAGTGGCACCACTAACTGGGTGATGACAGGTAGAATGCAAACTGGACCTTTACCACATCAACAGAAGTGGAATTCTGGACTTTCCTCTTGAACTGGACAGGTTACAGCAACTTACAGATGCCTATGATTCCCTAATGTCCTTTTACCACTCCGTGTCTCTTATAGGGTGATATCCCCTGGGATGAGAAAGATTTCAGGTACCTGGCCATTGCAGCAGCAGGGATGTCCTCTACCTTCTTGTACCTGTATTTCAGAGACACGGGCAAAGAGATCACCTGGAAGGACTTTGTACATTACTACCTTGCCAGAGGACTGGTGAGAGCAGAGCTAAATTTTCTTTTTAATTGAAGACACCAGCCTTTGTTCCAGAAATCATAAATTTTAAACAATCAGTAGGCATGCTGTGTGTGAATACAGGCTGGGATTAAAATGATGGAGAGTGCTGAATAGTTTTATATGTTTATTTCTTTTTTTTTTTTGATGAGATGCGGAAAGTATAGTCTCATAGGATGACAAACCAATTAAGATCATTACTGGTGTATATAACTATATTATGAAGAATGTTGTCTGCTCCGTGTACAGGTGGACCGCCTAGAGGTTGTCAACAAACAGTTTGTGAGAGTCTTCCCCGTACCTGGAGTGAACACTTCGGAGGTGGTAAGTCTCTGGAGCTCCTGTATATCAGGGGTAGTGTGCAGAGAGCAGGCGTATGTTGATGTATGCTCAATGTCCAGGGCAAGACTGCAGGAATGAATCTAGCATATTTTATGTAGGGTGTACAAACAGTTGAACTCATACGTTAAAAGTGTGTACTATTTGCCTCTTACTGGGTGCTATACATTTAGTATGTAGGAAGGATCTAAAAAAGTTTTCTTCTTGTTTTTATGTAGTAGAAGTTTACATGTTTTTGACTGAAAAGGTTGTTCTTTCCTAAAGTGTGTGTGTGCAGTTAGCATACAAATGTATCATATTAAGTTTGTTTTGAACGCAGTGCTCCGTAACTATCCCTGCTGTGAATTTCACTAAATTAAATGCAGTTTTATTGATTGATCAGTTAAGTTGCTGACAGAAAGCAAAACAGTAAAAAGTAAATAAGTTTTCATTAAGGTTCACCATTAAGGTTTTTTTCTCACAGGCAAGTGGGACAGAAATATACTTGCCTGAACAAAGTGTACCATACGTGTCCAGATATGGCATAGTTTAATTTTAATATAAAGCATACAAAACTATAATAGGTTGTCATAAGTTCATTCACCTGTGTGTTTAATTCAGAGAATCGTTGGGCCTCTCCGGGGGTTGTCTTGTGCCTGTTTAGGCTCTCTTTTATGTGATTGTAACTCTTCTCAAAGTGATTGATATTACAGAATTATTTTCTTTAAAAAGTGGCCAAATAATTGACACCATAAGTCTCATACCACGGTCCACATTGAGGTGCTCTCACTGCCTGATCTGCCAGACCAGCCTGTATTGTGTTTCTTCAGTGGGTGCAATATAAACATGGCACAAACTCCTCCTTTTCTAAGACAAAACGTAATGTTAGCTACTGTAGCTGGCTGGCTGGATAACTAGCAGAATAGCTAGTTAGCTAAGGTAAGCTGGCTGAGTGTTAGCTAGCTAACAGCAAACTAATTTATACTACTGGCATATAATGTTAGGTAATGTTAGTGATGGAGCTAGCTAGATTGTTATTGCTTCATGTACATATTGCTAGAAGTTGCATATGTTGTAAATATGGAACTGCAGAGCTTCAACACAGTCATTTTAAGCTGCATTAGCTGGTGCCTCAGCAAATAGCGTTGCACTTTTCTCGCTGAAATTCATTTTCTATGATATAAATAAACTTGCCAGCTACTTATAATATGCTCATTCTTTTTACATGCAAACAACATGCACGACACAGAAGCTGGGGATTTAGAGATTTGAAATACTAAATTTGCTCTGAATCGTCACTTGCCTGATTGAGCAAGTGGCTGGCTGGTTTTACTTACCAGACACATGCTTTTACTGGCCCAGAGTAGCTGGCAATCGTTAGTGCTGAACTCTGTTCATGAATAAACTACTGTCGCTAATATGTGCCCTGTCATATTGCTGAAGCCAAGACATCAGTGATGGAAAAGCTAGAGGGCACTAAATCAAGTTTATAAGAAAGTTATAAAAGATGTTTCAAAGTGTTCTCTGCCAGTAAAATGATTAGGAATCATGAACCATAAAGTGTTTTGAAATTATGTTTTATGAATATTTACATACAGCAAAGTCAGTTTGAGGACACATAAGTTATTACCATTCTGCATTTGTTTGATGGTGATTTCATATCCTTGTCTGTGCTTTGAGGTTTTACAGGAACATAATAACATGAATAAATTAACTTGCATAAAAGTAATAATAACATGAATAAATTAACTTGCATAAAAACAATGAAATGCAAACAAGATCTCACAAATAAGTTCTCACAGTTTTTATCTTGTGGAACAAACAAAACCGCATAAACACATGTAAAAAAGGCTATTTTTGACGTGTTGTGCTGGTCCTTTTGACACACTGTTGTATGTATGTGCGTGTTTGTGTTCCAGAGCTATGTGTGGTTCAACATTGGCAGCGTGGACACATTTGAGCGGAACCTGGAGGCGGCGCAGCAGGAGATGGGCATGGAGCCCTCTCACAGGGTGGCCGTGGTGTACAGCACAGAGAGTGATGGGTGAGTGTGTACGGGCTGAGACAGAGCCAGGCAGGGTTTTCTGATGGGGGATGGGCACCTTGGCTTATTAAGGTCTTTGGCTCTCATGGGTTAATACACATTAGGACTGGCAGGCAATCTCAGCCTGCTCTTGGGAACTGCAGTGGACCATGTGTGTCACTACATGTATAGACAAAGGTAATTCATACTCTAGACCCAGTAGTGCTGTTGTATAAGACCTGTAAGATGTCCTGTAGAGAAGTCATATTTGTAAAGTTTTTAAAACCTGTTGAACAATGAAAGTTCTTTGAGTTAAAGGAGGGAGAAATGGGATTAATCATGCTCCTTTTCCAGCAGTAGATAGGATGACAGAATATAAGTCACTGCGGTGGCTGCATTCCAGCCTCACAGCCTCAGAGCTCTAATGGTACAGACCATGTCCGCCCCGTGTTCTAGGGTCATGTACCGGTCTTTGATTCATCCCTCTTTGTTTGTGAATTTGTTGTGCCTGAGGATATCCTTATTGGCAAACTTCATCATGATTCAACACCATCCTGTTTATGTTATGAACTGAACAGTAGCTGTTCAGCTGTAACTGTAACTGCGTGGTGATGGAAGGTGGGATCATTTTATATGGCTATAGATCTTGGAAGCATTTTGCTGAGCAGTTGCATTGCATTTTTTTAAATCTTTTTTTCATTTTATATTTCATGTGGTCTTTTTTGTGTTGGTGAATTGGTTCTTTCAATGAAATATCAAGTGAAAATATAGATAAATTTGTGATGATCATGAAGATTTGACACTTTAAACCTTCAGAATGTCATCTTTGTATTCTACTCATTCTAGAATCTTTGAGAAACCATTTGGAATGTACTTAGTAGACCCAAACTGAGAACCCATCACTGAAGCACACATTCTTTCCATGTGATTCCTTCCCAGGTCTTTCATGATGAGCATGATTCCCACCTTGTTGCTCATTGGCTTCTTACTCTTTACACTGCGACGGGGACCAATGGCAGGAGGGGGTGGGGGCAGAGGAGGTGGGCTCTTCAGCATGAGTGAGTCCACTGCTAAGATGATGAAAGATAACATCAACATCAAGTTCAAGGATGTGGCAGGATGTGAGGAGGCTAAGCTGGAGATCCTAGAGTTTGTAAATTTCCTAAAGAACCCCAAACAGTACCAGGACCTGGGTGCCAAAATTCCAAAGGTAATCTCAACCTGCATGAAAGTAGCAGTCACTGACCATACCAGAAACTGCTGAATCGGTGATTGATTTTTTTCCAAGTACTAAAGATAAGCTTTAATTCATACATTAAATTTGTATTTTGTTTCCTCCATTTGTGGTTCTGTAGGAGAATTATAATCTGTAAATTTACATCTTTACAAAGATGTTTGCACTATGTATATCATATTCTGTAGTCTAAGATTTTTCATTTAAACAAACTTGTGTGTATAACAGACTATGGAAAAACTTTGTAATCCTCTCTGTGCGGTCAGGGTGCAGTGCTGTCAGGGCCCCCGGGGACAGGCAAGACCCTGCTGGCGAAGGCTACTGCTGGGGAGGCCAACGTCCCTTTCATAACTGTTAATGGCTCAGAGTTTCTAGAGATGTTTGTTGGTGTGGGACCTGCCAGGGTGAGTTGATCATGGATCACTTTAATTTTTCATTTACTGTTTTAAGACTAGTGATGCGCAGTTTGATTATTTTTACTGGCTCTGTTCTTTCAAATTATTTTAATGGGTGAATCTAATCAGAATCAAGTTTCTGCCTGATGTCATTCAGACTACATTTTACAAAATGGCTGTAAACATTGTTCACTCACTATTTCGTGAGTGAACAATGTTTAAGCATGGATCGCTTTTGTATTTTTTCATATATACTTCTTTGTTTACAGTTGGACAAAAATAACTCAAATGGTTATTGATTAAAAGTGGGTTGACATTTGCAAGTCACTGTGGACTAGGCATGTCACGATACCAGAAATTTAGTACTCAATACCAATACCAGTGAAATTCCACAATTCTCGATACCCAATTCGATACCACGGTAAAAAAAAAACAAAGACAAAACAATAAATCCCATGTACTTCAACATACACTCCTTTATTAAAAACATTTGAACATTACAAAAAACAGTGGCATGTAGCCTTCAAGTAATAAATAAAAAGAAACAACTATTAACATAACAAAAAAGAACAGTGGTGTGTAGCCTCTAAGTATTTAAAACAAACAATACTGTGCTTAATTACAAACAATCAGCTTTTTATGATGGCACAGCATTTAAATTGCAGTACCTGGCCAGGACATGAAAAAATATGGAAATAAGAAATAGGCCTATATAATATAATATAATACAATATAATATAATATGTGTCTCTGAAAAGCTTCTGATATGGTTGGCTGTGTATGTGTTTGTTGACTTTGCTCCTGCCTCTCCTGGTCGACATCCTCCTCTGGCTGAGACTGTGAAAGATAAATTGAGATTTCAGTTATCAGGTATAGCTCAAAGGCTGCACACACAATGTACTAACACACACACACACATACACCTCTATATACCCAGAGTGCAAGCAGTAGTTTAAATTTACTGACATGGTGACAAATCATTAGGCCGGAAATATTTATGTAAAACGCTAACATTGTATTTTGATGGCAGATGACACAGACTGAATGGTAAGGACGGTAGCCTACTACTAGCTATGGGTACATCACATTAGTCTAAACACAGTAGCCTTTAGCGTTTAGCCATTGCAAACATCATATGGAATATAGTTGGCTACACAGCAATATGCCATCTGTCTCAAACAAAAATAATGGTAACGTGTATTTAAGGATAAGGATAACACTTTGGATACGTTGCTAATGTAACGTTAACATGAATTGAAACTCACTCACCTTGAATTCTTTGAATAAATCTGGATGTCTGTCTTTGAGTTGCTTCGCTACAATTGCAACAATTCTGTGTGAAAATATGGACAGTCACATAATGCCACACTCTTATACTCCACGAGGGATATCACTTTACACATACTCAGAGTTCCCAACACCAGTAGGCAGACAAGGGGAACAACCAATCAACAGACAAGATGAAAACAGGCAATGCTAGCTAGACATAGACCTGTGAATTTTGTACATGAACTCAACCCCACACGTTTATTTTATATCTTTTTAGGTGACACATAAATTCTTAGCAGCTTTCTGTGTATTGTTTTCATTTGGGATGCCATACAGTACCAGTCAAAAGTTTGGACACACCTACTCATAGAAGGGTTTGTCTTTATTTTGACTACTCTCCATATATTAGAATACATCAAAACTATGAATTAACACAGATGTAATTGTGCAGTGAACAAAAAAGTGGTAAATAAATATTTTAGATTCTTCATAGTAGCCAAAAAATATTTTTTTTAAATATTTTTTGGAAAGAAATTCATACGTAAGCAACTTCACTATTTATATTTGTCAAGCATTAAAAGTCTTTTGATCAGAATGTCTTTGAATCCGTGTTTCGCATTATCTTAATCAGGTGTGTCCAAACATTTGCCTGGTACTGTATATGTTTGAGGACTACTTAATTCTAGTTTGAATTTTACTGTGCTAGATCCACTCCACATACTTGTGCTTTAGGTTTTGGATATAATACATGTGAGACTTGCTTGGTGTTTATAGACCCTTCACCTATGGGCTAAAATGCTGCAGTGCCAAAACATACAATTGTGCTCAAAATTAAAATATGTTTACTGAAGTAAATTAAACCACATTCAGACTAAAAAACACCAGTATCAAAACATTACTACTAAATTTAAAATAGCTGAAGCTTTTTGTGTTGTTGCTAACAAACAACCCTTTCCTGGTCACCCAGATTTAAATCCAACAGTAAATAATTGTGCCTGATATTCAGAAAGCGTCAAACATCCAAACAGACATGAAACAAAATAGCCTATGATGCTGGTCTGCAATTTGACCCACACTTCCTTTGTTGCTCTATTAGGGCATCAAGATTAAAAATAAACTTTGTTAAAACAGGAACCTGAACAAAATATAAAGCTTATAATGTCAACAAGTAAAGCAAACAGTGTTCCTTTAGATGTATATGTTCAAACTTGCTCATACAAAGTGTAAGATAATATTCTGTTGGCTACCCATAAGCTCAGTAGACTATACTAGAACTCTGCAGGCATTTTGGCACACTCGAGTGGAGTCAGTCTTGAGGCAGTTCAGCATGAATTGTTCCACGGGTATTTTGGCACACTTGAGTAAGATCATTCTTTGGGTAGTTCGGACACTCGAATTGTCACCAGTTGTTCTGTTTATGAGGGCACACTCTGATTGTAAACAGCATCCTACAGACTATATATGTATACTGAAAAGTGTTATCCAAACAACATAAATGCTTTAATGACAAATATACGATACAGTCCCTCATATTTAGTAAAGAACTGATGATTTTGTGCGCATAGCGTAACGTAGTATAACAGAATACCACAAACTGTTTTGCCATGTTTTTGTGTGGCGGCCTATTTTGTTGGGTGCACTACGTCCAGGTCTGCAGAACGCACAACATCCTCGGGTTAAAATTGTAATCAAGACACCAAGCGTGACTACCTTAACTAATGTTTGATTAACTCATGAGGATGTTAGATTGGTTAGATTCACCGAAACAATTTGTTCAAAAAGAACAAATTGTTCACAAATCACGTCACTAAATAAGGCCTTTCTTGGCTATACAGGTGTCTGTCTGCTGGGATATGGTAATGAAAACTTTGTTTATCTGAATCAACTCTGCAGATTTTGAAGCAGGAAATGTGTGCATTTTGGTTATCAAAAACTATATTTTTATTTTAACGTCAATTTTTGAACTTTGTTTAAACCTCAAAAATAGCAAACAACTACTAGACCATACCACTTTCTCTACAACACCCGAACTTGGACCCACATGCCCTTCTTACAAGGTTATTGTGGTGTGAAACATAACTAAGGGTGCCGAAATGGTGCATTACTTGTGTGTCCACACTATTTTTGCTCTTTTAAGTGACAGCAGGATGCAGGCAAAGAGTGCTTCACCCTTCAAAGTGCATACATAATGTTTGTGCCCAGAGAGTGTGTGAGGAGCTCAGGAATCAATATGACTCAGGGCTAAAGTGTAATACAGGTCTCCAGGTTTGTTTATTAGATTATACGTTTAACACTTGTGACCACTAGGTGGCGTACAACAACAAAGCAAATGCTAATGAAGTTGCCTATGCTCCAAGAATGTAATGATGAACAGATACAGAATTCAGTATCTTGGCCACACCTTGCCTCACTGCTTGGCTGAGGGATTGAGCCCTACATTGCATCACAATTTAGTGTGCTGGATATGGCACTTTTTATTGCAACCAGTTTGACAGAAGTTAATGTAAAATTGTTCTGCTTTGTATTGTGTGTCATCATCACACATGTACCAAATTACTGAATACCCCTCCTTTATATCGATGGTATATGTGAACATGATGGTAGACACATGTACAATATAAAATAATAGTGTGGAGATTTAGGCCCAATCCCATTACCCCCCCTTAGCCCTTCCCCTTATCCCTTCCCCTTGATTTTGCGCGTTCATGTGAGGGGAAGTGGTATCTCAATTCTCTTTTGGATCTAGGGCTAGGGCTAAGGGCTAGGGCCACATAGCCCTTGAAACCAAGATTTTTCAGAACCTCACTTGAAACTGAGGGGTATGAAGAATGGCGGAACGGACGACCAAGGAGTCATAAAAATGAAGTATTTCGGCATTAATAATTGATGTTTAGAAATACGACACTCATGTTTTCTCACATATTCAACCTTTAGCCACTATACATACTATATTCAATCAGGTTTGAAGTGTTTTTTATCGCTAGTTAGCCAGTGTAGTTTCTGAATTGTGCGACGTTCCTTCGTTTCTTTTCATTTTCATAGCTTAACTATCTAATCATCCTTGAAATTACAGTACATCAGATTGTTATTCTAGGTGAAGCCAGTTAGCAGCGAATTTGCTTAACTCGTCTGATATCAGTGTACTGCTTTGGAAACGCTTGAAGACTTGTTGCTTCTGTGACGAAGCAGCTAGCTAGCGGCAACGGTTGATGACGTAACGGCAATCGAGTGGCGTCTCGTTTCTTAGGGGAGTGTTTTCACCACTTCCCTGTTCCACTGTGTTTCGAGGGGCAAGGGGAAGGGGTAGACGAAGGGGAAGGGGTAAGAATGAGAAATGGGATTGGGCCTTAATACTGGATGCTTCAGTTGTGTCAAGTTTAAACAGAAACTGTCATGAATAATGGTAATGAAACAATGTCATGCCATGCTTATGCAGGCATCACAATGGAGAGAGTTGATGTGTCATTACTGTATGTAACACATGTATATAACTGTATATAGCACAATTGGACCGCACCCTTTTTGACTGACCCCTCCAGTCATGCCTTACTGCTGTGACACCCAATTGTAGTATTTTATTTCATTATATTCCAGTTACTATGAGTAAAATGAGTGTATTAGCTCGTAGGGAAGGATCCAGTAATTTGGTTCTCTGTTGGTGTTCTTCCGTAGGTAAGGGACATGTTCGCCATGGCACGGAAGAACGCCCCCTGTATCCTCTTCATTGATGAGATTGATGCAGTAGGCAGAAAGAGGGGCAGGGGCAACTTCGGGGGTCAGAGTGAGCAGGAGAACACGCTCAACCAGCTGCTGGTAGAGATGGATGGTGCGTCTTACTGCTGTGACACTTGCTGCTGCTGAAAGATCTCATGCATATTCATGGAATCATACATGCAGTAAATATTGACAGATATTGCATGTGGAAATAAATATCTAGATGGCTCATTTTATTCACAAGTAACCACTTCACTGGATTATTTCAGCCATGCAAATATCCTGTTTTTGTTTTTGGTAAACCCCCCTTATGATTTTGTTGTCATCCAGGATTCAACACCAGCACTAATGTGGTAGTCCTAGCTGGAACTAACCGACCTGACATCCTGGACCCGGCGCTGATGAGGCCTGGCCGATTCGACAGACAGATCTATATAGGTATGCAGATACACTCCCTGTCAGGCCACAGTGCAAGTAACACGTCTTAAAATACGCAGGGTTGCTTTTTGCGTGTTTTTGATATTGTCTCTGCGCCTCTCTAATCTCTTCCTGTAAAAAGAACGGAACCAGGGAATAAAATGAGATTTTCTACTTGAACACGGGGTACCATTATAAAGCTTCAGATTGAGGTATTAAGGGATTACTGGGGCTGTGTCCCAATATTAATAGTCTATATATGGCATTGTTTCTTGTCCCTCTTTCAACCAAACAAGGTTCAAACCTAAATTTGATCAGTCATTTATACTTCTGAAGTTAAGGAAATAGCAAGTCACACTCCTGGCTCAGGAGTTTATATTCACAGGCCTGAAAATGTACCAAAGGAATGAGATTGATTACAGATAATACCAAAACATTGAAAGCAATTGCTAAACAAAATCCAGATCCCACATGAAGTAAACAGGGTCATTGTGAAGTTACCTGGTGCTAAAATCAGGAACTGTACACTCATGGACTGACATTATTGAAGTTGTTAGAGGTCTAGTATGAAGCTTTTCAGTGATCTTTTTAAAATGTTATCTGCTAAATTTTATCATTTGATATCCACTCTGTCTTTAAAGTGTATTTATTTGTATTATTATCAGTGAGATTTCCTGCTGAATTTAAAGTATACATATGCGTTCCCTGCCACTTTAAAAGAAAGCCCAGTAAAGCATTTTCCAGGGTCGTAAACCGTAACACATGTGGGTGATCAGTTGATTATGGAAATTAGTGAGGTGCTTCTACAAACAGAATACTTCTATTGCCAAATCGAAGAGTTTTTAGTCTACAGGGATGTACTGCTTTCCAATCTCATTCAGGTCCACCAGATATCAAGGGAAGGGCGTCAATCTTCAAAGTACACCTACGTCCCCTCAAGCTGGATTCCAGCGTGGACGGAGATGGACTTGCGCGCAAGCTGGCTGCTCTCACACCCGGCTTCACTGGTGGGTGGAAAACCTCTCCCCAGGGGTGAAAGTGATGTCAAGAATCTGCTATTTGATTGTGTTTGGGAATTCCAGGTTTGCAGGAATACTGCAGAGAATTCAACAACTGTGTCTTAAATCTCACTTTGTGCATGCTATGCCTTTTCACTCATGCAGGGAGGAGTGATTTGAGTTTTTGTCTCTCATCTGACCTTTGACCTCTCCATGGTGTGGCATGATTTTCTCATTATGTCTTCCTCTGGCCTCAGGAGCCGATATTGCTAACGTATGCAACGAGGCCGCGCTCATCGCTGCTAGGCATCTGAATGAGAGCATTAATGCAAAGCACTTCGAGCAGGCCATTGAGCGAGTCATCGGAGGTGAGTGCAGTGCCCTGGGGCACTGCTGCAGATGGTGCCATAACTCAGCAAGTCAGGGCCTGTCCTGTTTGTGAGGGTGGGGGTGGGGGTGGTGCAGTGCAATACTCCACCATCATCAGAGTTGGTAGAGTATAGCAAAAGCCATATCTGTTTTGCAACTGAGGTTGAAATTTGTGATGTAGCATCCATAATGCTCATTTTCATGATGCACCTTCCAGTGGAAAGCGGGTCACTAAGGTTGTGTATTTTTAGCTTAAAATTGAAAAACTCAATTACACTTGCCTGAATCCATCAGGGGAAAGAAAAATACCAAGCATACCTCTGATCTGCAGTTAAGAGAAACTGTACATGTGCAGTTAGTTTAATATCCTGTGAATGCCTCAGTGATTAGGAAAGGTACTGTCAGAAGTAGATCCCAGCTCTTCTTTTCACACTCTGCTGTTTAGGTCAAAAGGTTTTGGCTGCTCAGACACACACTGTCAGTATAATGAGTCTACTATGTGTATGGCATTTAAAATTATGTGCAATTAAGGGCTTTTAATGAACAATTCTCTGCTGTGTGTATAACCCTTGCTGACCTTGGACTTGGCCTCATCATTTGTCATTGACAGTTCAATCTATGAGTAGTGCTATTTGAGTATTAATGTATTTATTCACTGGGAAGAACCAGTCATAATGTTAGCTGGTCGATGTGTTGAATAATTGAACTGTCCACTGAAAAATTAAAGGCAGTAAAAGGTGGGTTTTATCCCGTTGTAAACGCAGCAGTAAAATGCAGTAAGACCCTGTGGGAGGAAGCAAATTTATTACATCGTGACATTGGTGCAGTTCTGTCGTGTGAGCTGGATATGAAGAATATTGCAGTGCAAGTTGCCAGGACTGAAGTAGTGTCTTCATATTGTCATGCCACAGTGTAACTTTATGGCCCTGACAGTGGCAGACATGAGTAGTCCTCTCATGCTGGTCTTTGTTGAAACTCAGGCCTGGAGAAGAAGACTCAAGTCCTTCAGCCGACTGAGAAGAAGACGGTGGCATACCATGAGGCTGGCCACGCCATTGTGGGCTGGTTCCTGGAGCATGCGGATCCCTTGCTCAAGGTGCAGTGTCCTCTCTCTACCCACATGCCCTGCTGCCAGGAGTCCATAGGAGGAGCTCTGATTTGCCTCTCAGGAGGGAGTGCATAAGGGATGTCACACCCAGCACTGTCTATAGCCCTGGCTCCCAAGGGCTGGGTGGCAATACGACAACTATACGCAAGCCTCTCTGTACTGGCACAATACAGAGATCTGTGCAAACAGGATGGGGATGCAGCAGCTGGTCAACTCAGTCATCTTGTGTGAGGTGAAAGTGATGACAGTGTGGCAGTGTATGAGGTGTTAGAGGTTTTGTGCCCCTTGTAAGTTTCTGCTGATTGTTTTCTCTGTGTGGTTCCCTGGTGCAGGTGTCCATCATTCCCCGGGGGAAGGGTTTGGGCTACGCGCAGTACCTCCCGAAGGAGCAGTACCTGTATAGCCATGAGCAGCTCTTTGACAGGATGTGCATGATGCTTGGGGGCAGAGTGGCAGAGCAGGTCTTCTTTGGCAAAATCACCACGGGGGCCCAGGACGACCTGAAGAAAGTCACGCAGTCGGCCTATGCACAGGTACTGCCTAGCCTGTGTACCACCTCACCCACACTTGCATGTTTCATCAGTACCTGTCCAAGGACTCAACCCTTTATAAATGGCTGTGTGTGATTAAAGACCCTGTCACACGCAGTTCTGTGATCTCACACTGTCTTCATTTGCCATTAAAAGAATTATAAAGTTGCTATTCCTTGTTTAAATTAAGATTATTGCAGATGCCATTTCTTTACTGCATATAACATGGAAGGTTTTAGTGAGGCACTTCCTGCAATAAAAAAGGAATGGAAGGCATGGTCTGTGGTTTGTTTAGATTTTGGCGTTGTTTAGTTTCTTTCTCACAGCTGTATGTGTTCAGATTGCCAGTAGTGGTTTTTGCCATTCTGAGTTTTAATGAATATTTAATCACAGAAACTGAAAATAGCAGGATCGCTCAGAACATTGTGTTAAACTAATCTGAGTTTACTGTTACTGTGGTCATTAGGAGCCCAGTCAGAGGGACTGCGCTATTAAAAGCACTCTGTGAGCCACAGTGTGCCCGTGATAGTCGGAGGGTGGTGGTTTAATTTAACATGAAGAAAATGACGTGCAAGTGAGGAGGGAACACAAGTAAAGGAAGAGTAACATGACACTCGTAAGCAAAACTTCAGCTGTATGTGTAGATTTGATTCTTCCATCCTGAATATTTACATTTACCTTTATTCATTTAGCAGACGCTTTTATCCAAAGTGACGTACAAAAGTGCATACAGTAAGTATAGCGACAGTAGGAGGACAGGATGTGTACAGTTCCACAATGAGACTGTATTTTCTCAGCTGAGAGCAAAGTCTGTTTGAGGATGCAGTACTAGCTAATTTATACAACTACAGGGTACTGGGCAACTAACAAGATCCGAATTCAGTCTTACAAAAACAGTGTAATAAGTGCCAGAAAAGAAGTAAAGACGATAACAAAAAACACACAGCAATATTGTATCACATACATAGGCTATCCTGACAAATTTTCTGATTTTCTGCCCATCTGTAGTTTAAATGTCTCAAATGGAAGTGTGGATTTTTCCTCTCTCAGATCGTGCAGTTTGGGATGAGCGAGAAGGTGGGCCAGGTGTCCTTTGACCTCCCAAGGCAGGGCGAGATGGTGATGGAAAAACCGTACAGCGAGGCCACGGCACAGCTTATCGATGAGGAAGTGCGCTCTCTCATCAACAGGGCCTATGACAGGACGCTAAGTCTCATCCTGGAGAAGAAGGACGTGGTGGAGAAGGTGAGAGTAGGACTTCAAATACTCCCATGTTGCCATGTTGCTTCTTTACATACCACTCTGAACACAGCTCATAATTAACAGAGCTGTGTGAGATGGATTGTTACTGTCATATTTGCTAAACTGGTCCATAAGCCCTTGCTAAGGCTTTGGACCGTGCATACTGTAAAGCCTGATTTGCTTTGATGAGCATTTGGGAAGGATTTATCAGATGGAACAGGGTACTTAAAAAAATGCTAAACAAGTCAACCATAGTGAGAGGTCATTGACACTCCACCTCTCTGAACTACATTTTTCCTCAGATGGTATTGTTATAATACTGAAGTATTATGAGTAGCCATTACAGCTCATCTCTGAAAGCAATCAAAAGATGCAGTTATATAGTAGGGGGTTTTGACCTACGCCTTGCCTTAGCTATGCTTCTGTCTTCACACTGGTTGGCACAGAATATTGATACACTTGATACAAGAGGACCTTGTGTCCTGAGAATGCAGTTAATTGTGTTCCCCATGGTGCGCTCGAGTAGCCCAATGATTAAGACGCTTGCTTTGAGCGCCAGCAGAGCTCCATGACCCTGGCCTTGATCCCAGCTGTGACATCAGCAGATGATGCCTGGGAGCCCGCAGCAGTGGAACAGATTGGGTTCTTTCTGCCACGGATAGGGGAGGGTAGGCTGGCCAGGGTCCCCTCATCTCACAGCTCTCAAAGCATCTGTGATTCATCAGACACCTTGAGATTTGTCAGACATGTTGCTTGGATGATGTCAGTGGAGTAACCTGAATCCTCTAATGTATACCCACTCTAAAGTAATGTGCTGTGTGACTCCTGTGTGAGTGCACAGGGTGTTGCAGTGACACGAGCCTGGTATACAGTTGGTGACTCCAAATAAAAAATGCATAAAATGCATAAAATTGTTGAAAAAGAAGCAGTGGCTGACATCACGTGTCTCGGGGGAGGGCACGTGCTTGTCCACACTCTCCCGGGGTTGTGCAATGGGACTGAACATCGATGACGACAAATTGGACATTCCAGAATTTGGGGAATTGGCCGTTCCAAATTGGGGAGGAAATGGAAAAATGAAAAAAAAAAGCATAAAATTGTGCTCCCCTCTTTGTGCAGGTGGGCAAGAGGCTCCTGGAGAAGGAGGTCCTGGACAAGGCTGACATGCTGGAGCTGCTGGGTCCCCGTCCCTTCGAGGAGAAGTCCACTTATGAGGAGTTTGTGGAGGGCACTGGCAGCTTTGAGGAGGACACCAGCCTGCCTGAAGGCCTGAAAAACTGGAATGAAGAGAGAGTAGAGGCCCAGGAGGAGGCCCCCCGCACACAGGAGAAGCAAGCCCTGTAAATATAGAGGGAAGGACTCCTGCCCAAACTGCTCCGGTTGAGGCAAGACTTTGCACTGCAAATGGGACTGCAGCAGAGTTTAAGGTTTACCCAGGGGTTTGAAAACTTCAAACAGTGCAATGAGGGATAGCTCTTTGTTTTTTGTTGTGTGTTTTTAAGTAGGAACAGTAACCTGTTGTTCCACTCTAATGTGAAGAGTAAGTGGAGGTTTTAATCCCAACATTAAAACTGATGGTCTTCCCTCAATGCCTTAACTCAGAGCTGCCTTGATGTGAAAAATAATCTTAGGGATCCTGTACATCTGAGGTCTTCTTCAGCCCTCAATGCAGTGAGTTTATTGGGATATTCAGTGTCTTGTCTTTTTCCCCTCACTAAAACATCCTCACTGAACGTCAGTGTTACAGAGACAGATTTTTTGTGCTGTTTGATGAATTAGGAACACTGTTCTTCTTTCTTCATGCAATTATTTATTTGTTGCAATCAATTAATATTTCTACAAAAGAGTATATATTTAATCTGAACTGGTTTCTTCCCTAAACAAATAATATGACTGATGGTGTTTTTGCCACTCCTGGAGATGTTTTAAAAGTATTTTAACCAGAAATTGGTGCTAAATCCTGTGATCTCATTGCATTTGGACTGAAGTTTTATGAATAATACTCCAGATGTAGAGTATGAATGTAACACCAGCTGGTCCAATAGTTTGATTTCAGAGGGGCACCTTGGGTTTTAACATGCTTTTCATTTTCTGGAAAAGAGTCAATTATTTGAAAGTGAACCTTGACAGCTGGGTTGGACGTACTAAGCGCATTCAAAGTAACTGACCTTGACAAGACTTATTTATAAATGCATGTATGTTCACCCAACTCTTTTTCTTTGATTTTATTTCCTCAGAGTGCAACTGTAGTTAGTTTTAAAATTATGATTCAGCCCATACTGGGGAATACTTTTCAAACAGTTTTTGCTGTTACTATAAAACATGTACATTTGAAAATAAACCCAGCTGACAAATTCTAAAACTGTTGTCTGTGCTTCACAATCCAAGTTTCTACAGATGAAAGGTTCTGTCTGTTATCTGATATATTACAATATTGTCATTGTAGTTGGCCTAACTGTATTAATGTAGAAAAACAACAGAAAAACAGTAAAAAAAAAATTGTGAATGTTTCTTAGATATAATGCGTCTATGGTGGAATTATAGGGGTACTTAAACTAGACTACATTTGTGATGCTGATAAATTTTTTGTAAACTGTGAGCAGCTTGTATGTTCCTCTGGATTATTCCATATTTTCCAAAAAACTCTCTGAACAGGATCACCTCATCCCTTTTCAGAAGAGTGGATGCTTCGTCACAGAAACTCCTCTTGTTCCTTACCAGCTTGTTGTGCTGGATATTTTTTCTCTCTCTGTGGAATTTCCACTCAGCACTGATAACCAAGGGCCACCTCTGGGATAGTTTGTATTAGTTTATAAGTAAATGCTTTAAAATGATTTTGTATAGCTCTTGGAGGGCTTTTTGTCTCCAAATGATTTAAATGCAATTGTTTGTTGCAGTTTCATAGTTTAAGTTAATGCTTTCCGTGTCATGCTTTTGTTGGGGTGTGTCGGACAAGTGGGCCAAAGAATCACTGCTTGGTCCTGTGCAGCCCTTAGTGATTCCATCTCATCAGAACTAGGACACAGAGGGGCGTTGCAGTCCAAAAGAGTGATTTATCACCATGACTAACAGCCATCGCTAAGTAACCAGCTCGATCCTATTCCGGTGCTCCTGCGGGATTGGAGGGATGCTCTTATTTTAGAAGGTGCAGGAGTTTAGTGTGTAAGAGAAAGTACTTTCTGAACTGAGATGGAAAATGAAGAGACCATTTCGACAGGGAATGCAGACACTGTGGAAAGACACCTTCAACAAATGCCAGAAAAAGTAAACCTAAGTCATGGCATTGTATGTATGTTATATGTGTCTTTCCTCCTTTTTACATGTCTTTCCCTGCTGTCAACAGCAATCCTTTCATTTTTGCAGTCCTCAGACCTCTTGAAATATTAAGTACCCACATAGCTTTCTGTGTCCTTAAGGCAGCTGATAGCACTAGTGCTGTTTAAAACAGATGAGTGGACATGTCCCTTCTGTTCTTCCATTCACATACTATTTGCCATTAATAGGTGGGAAGAGGGAACTCCTGGCCCAGACTTGATATTGGCCTCTATTATTTTGATTGGGCTTGAGTTAATGACGTTATGAACATTGGATGCAGTGGAAATCTTCCAGATTTGTTTTTGAAAGGTATTGGTAGACTGATGCCACTGTTTGTTTTAGGTTTGCAGTGCCAGTATGGAAAATTAGATGAAAAGAGTCCTGCAGTGCAGCACAGTGATGCATTTCTTTCATCACCTTAGTTAAAAGAAGGATGTCTACCTCTCCAAACATTTTAACTGACTGTATCTGAGTATCCGATTTAAATGTTTTTTGCAGAGGTTGAAAATAATCAAGGCATCTTTTTTGATGTCATTCAGAAACAACTTTTAAAAATGAGAGCAGTAGTTTTTTTTTCATGTAACACTGTATTTTATCTACCTTTTAAGACTTCAGTATGTCTGCCTGGTGTAAATTAGTTGGATGGACTGAAATAAATATGATACTGGACAATGTTGCTATTTGTCAACCTTGTGTTTTTGAAAATGAATAGGTAGCACATTCCAGATGTTGTGGAGTATGTGTGACTTGATTCCTTTAACCGTTTGTGAAAGTCCTGCCGATTTCCTTGCTTTTTCTGAAGACAGGTCACTGCGTATGTTGCAGAGCTATTGTTGTTAGAACTCTTTGTGGATATGCTTGCACCAACATATAAGTGTATGTATGTAATGCTTTCTTGAGGGTGTGTAGTATTAGACAACAATGTCAAAGAAATCAAAATCACATCCTAAAAGTTCACTGATGGCCTCTAAACGTTAAAGGAACAGGACTGACCGATTTTGATTAGGATAAATAAACTGATGATTGAGTCTTTCTGTGTACAAGACAGTGCAATTCATTCATAGTTACATTTGCGGAAAATAATTTGTCCCTTTTTAAAATGGATGAAAAGTGAGTTTTTTTTTCTGTTCTGCCATTAGCAAGATCGATCTACAGACTGACACAGCAGTGGAAATAGTGTCCTCTTACAGACACGACTGAATTTGATAGCAACTGGTAACCCATGGTGTCAGACAGCATGCATGCTGTTATGTATCTGATTAATGAGAGGTGGTGCTATATAGGATATAGAAGCCTTGGTTTTCATTCCACACACAGCAGTATTTCATCATACATAGAGCATCACAAATAGGACAATGAAATGGGGACCCTGTTTCTCCAGTCCTTGAACTATCATTGCATTCCATCTGCATTTTTTCATTTGACTATTGGGCTTATCAAGAGAGAGTGACCGATGAAAAGTGCATTCAATAGGGTTAGGCAAGTAGCCGTGTGCATACTGAATCATTAGTGCCATCCATGGAATATAGCACCATTGTGGGAAACATTGCCATTAAGGGAATAAATAGGTGCATAACCTTTAATTACTACTGCCACTTTCCAGCCACAAAGCTTGTGGGTCTCTCACCACAACATGTTTAGCACTTAGCTTTTTCTGCTGCAAAGCTTAAACTGTCACCAGGCTTAAAACTACCACAAGGCTTTTGTCTTCACTGCTGAACTACCATCCGTTTTACCACTAATCTTTAATCACAGTGTTGGGGGTTGGGGGGTAGAGTAAAGGGAGCCAAGATGTGGGTGGGTTTTGCGTTTGCACCAGAACATGGACAGCCATCCCACTGTCCTGACAGCTGTGGGGAGCTCATTCCACTTCTTGAGGCCCAGGATAGAAAAGAGACATGCTTGAGATCTGCCATGCGTTTGCCCACACATTCATAGCACATAGCAGCATAAATGCAAGAATCTGAGTCTGTGACGGGGATATTGTGATGAATTCGTTCAAAAGTTGTAACGTACAATGCGCTCTGTGGGTCCATCAAATGACCTACCGAGATGTACGATTGCATTTTCTTTTTTTCTGCAGCACTTTATAATTCCATTAGATAGTGGAATTAGACGCTACTGACATGCAGTTCTTTGGCAACTTTTTGCCTTGGCCTTTGATTACTGGTGTCAGCTCCAGCTACTGTCCAAGGTGCAAAAATGTCAAACAGCAGTTGGTGCATGATTTATGTGAGAAATTTCAAATTTCCTAAAATGGAACAGAAAGTGGAGAGCGAATGGTGACTTTTTAACAGAGTGGACACCAAATACTTCTTCACCAACATTGCTTCAAAATGACTGATTTGTGAGGAAAGTAGTCCTGTATCCAAGGAGTACAATCACAGTTGCTATTTTCCATGTGAACATGTTTACAATTGCGATGTACTGTAACAGGAAATGGTGCTTAAAGTCACACAATTAGCATTCACTTTTTGAAGTGTGTGCATGTATGAGTGTGTGTGTGTATTGAAAGAAAAGAAATGATTAGGTTAAATGATTAAAGAAAGTTACATTAAATTTAAAGTTTAATTCACTGGGCTCCATCATAACCGTGACTGACCAGGGCAAAGACCATTATCCGGAAAACTCTTTATATGTAAATATAATCATTGTTCATCAAACAGACTGCTATCTCATGTTACTTAAACCCCCACAGAGGCTCTTAACACATAGTCTACATGTTATTGATACATGAAAAAATCGTAGGTCTTTTTTATATTACAGAATATCTAACTACAATAAACCTGTGTTCACTAAAGAGAAAAATTATAAGTCTGCTTTGGAGAAATTAAGAATAGCTTTATAGCTTTATGTAGCTGCACAAAAAGAAAGTATTACAAGAAAGAGCACCCTTATTTGGGCTGAAACCCTAGAAATGCTAGCTGGGGAATGAACCAATGACCGAGAATCAAAACACTCCTTTGAACTTCTGTATAAGATGGTTTTTAAATATGAGACATTTAAAAGATATATCTTACACATGCCCAATTATGATTGCAATTTCATCTCATTAATAACATGAGCCCCACCCATAGCTATAACCTTAACCTTAAAACTAAACCTACCACAGATGTCACAGCCCTTTATCTTACACAAGTGTATGCTTCATTTACAGAACAGGAACACAGTACTTGTGTCTGTACAACATACATTATATTAAAGTGTACTGATATTTGCTATGAACTTATTATGAACATAAATTTACATGCAGAAATGAAGTACACATTTTAGGTTACATCAAACTGTGTTCTCATCCTGAAAGAAATCCAGGATCACACAAAGTCAGTTTTATTTCTTTATTGTTTTTTTATTTTATTTACTTGCTGTCAGATCCACAGTGTTTAATGAAATATCAGTGAAAGATTTTTTTTGTTGTTTGTTTTTGGAACCATCCCATGGGTAGACAGTGCATATTAACTGTGACCACACGGGGCGGGGGTGTCACACATCAGTCCACACTCACATCAGAGAGAGGGACGTGCTGTCTCACTGTAACACTATCCTGTACTTTACCTGTGTTACAGTGATCAGCATGTCACTGGGGGCAACCAATGGTACAGGTACTTCAAAAAGGCAGCACATATTCTATAGGCTTTTGGTTTTTTTTTTCAAAGATAAGTTTCAAAAGCAGATGAGGTGCAGATGATGGCCTGTAGTGAGTGGACTCTATGACCTGTACCTCTATTATCTAGCAATTGTTCAAAAAGTGCTTTAAAAGAACACTGCTTCAAAAGAAGACTGTTCTTAAAACCCTGCCCAATGCGTGTGGACTTCAGCACAGTCTCTTTGTGCTAGTCCCACACCTAGAGCCTCCTGCCACTTTGAGGCTGGTAGTTCCAAAGTCCCAGCATGCATCACGGCTGGGTATATTTGCCGAATGAGCCCCTGCCCAGTCAGCCTCCCGAAAGGAAACCTCCACAAATTCATGTTCCTCAACTGTTGTGCTAACAGAATCCCTCGCGCATAAAACAAGAGAAATGTATGTATTGAGAGAGATGCATAAATTGGTGTGTTTCACTCACAGCTTTTGCCTATGTTTTATGTTACAGTGCACAGCATTCATTTGACAGTTCCTTTAGCACCATTGTTCTCTGGGTCGGGTGGCTTCGCTAGGTCCCTCAGGGCTGCTTGGGCCGCTCCATCTTCAGGAAGGGCTCTGTGTTGTCTGAATCACTGTGGTGCTTCCTGTCCCGTGTCTGTTCCCCTTTGCTACAGCGGGTCCAGGAAGGTGAGCGCATATACCCTCCCCTAGGCAGAGGGGGCTGGTGATGGCCTAGGGACATAAAATGTAGCATTACAGAGATTGCAATAGACCTGCACGCAGGCAACCTTCTCCTCACAGAGCTGTGTTTAGCATGATGAATTCCTTACTTGCATTGGAAGGCAAAATGCTTACAATGCAGGACCAAGGACTTGGATTTAATTACACTTCAGTCCACATGCCAATCACAGCATTGCAGTTCTAGCATTTTGTAGCAGGTCTTCATTGATTATTACAGAGAGGTGTCTGATGGACAAAAATCAGCTGTCAGCCAGAAGTGTAGTTAAGAATAAACACTGTTATGTTATGTTGGAAAATACTGCTGTGAAAAAACTGATGTGATTTATTCATTACAGAAATAACTAAGAAAAAAGCCAGGAGACTCCCTCTGACCCTCTCCTTCCTTTGTACCCTAACTGACTCTCTAGTGCTGCAGTCCCTAATTTTTCTGGCAAATTGTATTTCTGAATGGTTTGTGCCTGAAAGGCAGTGGGTATTGAATATGTGCGGTTCTTGCCTGGTTGATGGAAGTCATGGTGCTGAAGGGGAAATGGGAAGATAGCAGGAGTACAGGCTTAGTGGTGATGTAACCAAAACACAGAATTTATGTGTGTGGCAGCAGGGAGCTCAGAATTTCAAGAGGGGGCAAGGTGCAGTTAATTTCAGAGCATCTCATTTCCTCCCCTATCATCACCCTCAGGGAGATAAGTTTTTTCTCATCTTAGAGAAAATCAGCCCATGTATTCTTTCATTCTTATTCTCATGAATGGAAATTGTGGTTCACTGATAGGTAGAAAGAGATATCTTGTTCTTTTGAGCATTGAACAGATTCATGCCCCTGTTTTACCTATGATGATGACAATGATTATTTTTTTATTACTGTAAGAAAACAGAAGGAGCACACCATTAATTATGTCTGTCTGTGCTCTAGCATTTTGACATGCTGAAACGGTATACCATCTTATAAGATATCTCTGCAGCATATTTAATTAATTCCTTAAAGCTAATAATCAACTAGAGCTCTGGCATACATCATGTCTCTCAGAAAGAGTTTCTCAAAAGTTGCCCGTCTTGGTCAGGCTGTGAAGATCTGAGCGGTTCTCTCTTCCAAGGCTTCTTTGGTGTTTCAGTCAGTCTGCTGAAGGTGATGTGGAGGTGTGCTGAAGTGGAAACAAATGGCTCCACCTGCATCAGAATGACTCACTGCTCTCTCCCTGCTGCTGGAGCGGTATTGATGATAGGCAACAGCAGCACATCCATCCGCACAGAAACAGAGGCTCCTGGATGGAGTCTGCGATGGAGAAACTCATCTTGTGCAGGTTAATGATATTTAACACTTCCTTAACTTCATGCATTGAGATAGAATTCAGTGTATCCTAATTTCATGTTTTTGTTGATGCAGACTAGCTTTACTGAACTGTACTGGAATAGTTATCCAGAAATGCAGTTATTTAAATGAAAATTGCACATTTTTATTTGTAGATCAGGCCCAGTAGGGATGATTTTAAGCTGCAGGTGTGATGTATCAACAGTAAATTTATGGCATAAAGCATAATATAGATGAAATAGCCGAGACCAAGAAATAATGTGGTCACCCTGTGATATATCAGACAGATCTATTACCTTGATGTACACTCACCGGCCACTTTATTAGGTACACCTTGCTAGTACCGGGTTGGACCCCCTTTTGCCTTCAGAACTGCCTTAATCCTTCGTGGCATAGATTCAACAAGGTACTGGAAACATTCCTCAGAGAGTTTGGTCCATATTGACATGATAGCATCACGCAGTTGCTGCAGATTTGTCGGCTGCACATCCATGATGCGAATCTCCCGTTCCACCACATCCCAAAGGTGCTCTATTGGATTGAGATCTGGTGACTGTGGAGGCCATTTGAGTACAGTGAACTCATTGTCATGTTCAAGAAACCAGTCTGAGATGATTCGAGCTTTATGACATGGCGCGTTATCCTGCTGGAAGTAGCCATCAGAAGATGGGTACACTGTGGTCATAAAGGATGGACATGGTCAGCAACAATACTCAGGTAGGCTGTGGCGTTGCAACGATGCTCAATTGGTACTAAGGGGCCCAAAGAGTGCCAAGAAAATATCCCCACACCATTACACCACCACCAGCCTGAACCGTTGATACAAGGCAGGATGGATCCATGCTTTCATGTTGTTGACGCCAAATTCTGACCCTACCATCCGAATGTCGCAGCAGAAATCGAGACTCATCAGACCAGGCAACGTTTTCCAATCTTCTATTGTCCAATTTCGGTGAGCCTGTGCGGGTGTAGCCTCAGTTTCCTGTTCTTAGCTGACAGGAGTGGCACCCGTGTGGTCTTCTGCTGCTGTAGCCCATCTGCCTCAAGGTTCGACGTGTTGAGCGTTCAGAGATGCTCTTCTGCATACCTTGGTTGTAACGAGTGGTTATTTGAGTTACTGTTGCCTTTCTATCAGCTCGAACCAGTCTGGCCATTCTCCTCTGACCTCTGGCATCAACAAGGCATTTTCGCTCACTGGATATTTTCTCTTTTCGGACCATTCTCTGTAAACCCTAGAGATGGTTGTGCGTGAAAATCCCAGTAGATCAGCAGTTTCTGAAATACTCAGACCAGCCCGTCTGGCACCAACAACCATGCCACGTTCAAAGTCACTTAAATCACCTTTCTTCCCCATTCTGATGCTCGGTTTGAACTGCAGCAGATCGTCTTGACCATGTCTACATGCCTAAATGCATTGAGTTGCTGCCATGTGATTGGCTGATTAGGAATTTGCGTTAACGAGCAGTTGGACAGGTGTGCCTAATAAAGTGGCCGGTGAGTGTATATGACAGTCCTGAACCTATTGTCATATATCCATTATTCTCTCTGTTCACTCTGAGATTGGCATTGCAGGTTTTCTTTGAAACATAATTAAGGTAGAATTTGTAGTAAATGACATAATTACAGAATTACGAATAACAAATGATGTTTGCCAATGCTTGAGGAATGTACGCTATCCATCCATAAATACAATTTCATGAAACACTGTGTCTGACACTATTGGATTCCAGCAGAGACTTTTAAAATGCACAGCCAAAGGTTATTGCATTATTGAAAACGTACATATTAAAATAAAGATAAGGATGATAAAGATGGGTATGTGTCCTTCTAGGAAGATAGTAATTTTATACCAATTTTGTCTTATTTCCCTAATTTGAACTCCCATCATTCATTGGTGAGAGGAGCATTAACTTCTGTGTACACCCTGTGTTGGGATGTACCTTAGTTACACTCCTGAACATGTGAGATCCACAGATATGTACCAGTTTTGTCAAGCTGACTACTGATTTCATTGAAGTAGATGCGTTTTTTTGCACATTATAGAGCAAATATCTTCTGTGGAATGTGTATTGGGTAGGTATCCTGACCATCACCTCAGTTCTACCTTATTAGCTGGATATAATAGTATATAACATATATTATAGGCTATTAGTTGATGTTCCTTAGTGAACATGCTATACATATTGCACTATACACATTGAACAAAATAATCTTGTAAATGATTTACCATAAAGTTATGTCTGTAGTTGTATGTTCGCATGTCAATGTGTTAGTTTTTCATTTGTTCAATCTCTGAGCCAATGGCTGTGTTACATGGTGCCATTTGCCACCATGATCTGATTATTCCCTTTCCTCTTGCCCTTTCCAGTCTGTCCAGAGTGATATTGATCTCCTGGAGACTGAATATGTGACTGCTGAATTTTCATGAACAAGAGCAACTTATTTGGCAGGTTGGAGATCTGTGTGTGTGTGTGTGTGTGTATGTGTGTGTGTGTGTGTGTAAGTACCGTGTTAATAGATGTTCACGCCATTCTGCTGTCCCTGGAGCCACACCACAGCAGCAGTTCAGAAGCTGTCTGATTTAAATAATAAGGATGCAGTTGCTGTCAGCACTACTGTCACACCCCAGTACTGTGATGTGTGATGGGCAGTTCTATGAATATGGATGACAGACAAGCCACAGAGTGGCAATATTTGGGCAGCCAGACATCAGAGGCCTGGCTGCTGGCCTCCACCATGACTCTTATTCACTTTTTGGCATTGGCGTAATGTCTGACCCTTCTGATTACCCACTGCAGATGGTTTCCTCCCACATAACTGGTGTGCAGTAACATTTTTCACAGTTGCTCATTTGAACTGGACTGGTTCCAGCAGATTTCACAAACTGTGGTTCACCATGTAGCAAGCCTCCCCACAAGACAGTGGTATGCACTCTAAAAGAGGGATATCGAACTTGTAGTCATCTATAACTGACTCCTGACCACAAAGACCAAGGGTGTAAGGTTACCTGAAGGTTTATGGGTAGGAGCAGATTTTGATGTATGGCACTAATTATACAGTAAGTGAAATCATTTCACTTTGTCTAGCCCACAATGTCATTTTGGCATGGAAATGAGAATGATTTTTATGTGATACCAAATATGTTATTATTATAGATGTTTATTTTATGATCTTATCCACTTTCAATGCCATCATGACATGATAAATGAAATGCATATTACAGGAGCAATAACAGCATAGGCACAGAAGATATAACACAAAGAATGAATATTAAACAAAAAATATCCTAAAATATAACTGTACAACAGTAGTAGTATTAGGAAACACATAGTTCTAAACATTTAGGCATGTAGACAAATAATGATCAGTAAGAGCAGCATGGCACTGAATCCAATTTCACTTGTAGGTTGTAGACATCAGATATTGGTTGCTACAATTGTGAAATGGTACAGAAAAGTAAAATGAATTTAATGTTTGCAGGTAGCTCATTCCAACACCGATGTTTAGCTACAAAAAACAGGTTGAAAGGTAGACTTCTCATTTATTGCAATTTTGAGATAGGTCGGCTCCAGTAGATCCCATAAACCATCTCTATATGTAACGACGTTGCAGTCCTTGAAGTCATAGGAAACTGACAACAGGGGCACTTACGTCCACCTTACCTTATTTCCCCTATTTAATTATTTGAAAATACAGGTAATTCATTTCAAATTGGTTTACTTGAAGTTACCAGACAGGACAGTCCTGCTGTCATTTTCCCTGCTCTTTTATTTCCCATGTGGGTTTTCTGGAAGATTAGTGTCCAATACTGACAGGAGGGCACATCATGTCAGTATTCGACACTTTTCAAGGCCATTGAGATCCAGCTCACTGGCACTGAGGAAGAGCACTTCACTCCAGTGTGTCCGCCAGAGCAGTACAGAGTGCAAACCCCTTTCTCCCAGAGACAAGGTCAGCCTCACTGTCAGTATGCAGCTGTTGCACATTTTTAAAAACAAACCTTTTTCTATGGACTGAACTGGGACAATGAACAATAGGGTACTCCCAAGGATCCTAGGAAGACAAGCATTACGGTGCTACAGACACAGTGACTATTTAAAACAACAACGGGTGGAAATGTGCTGGTCTTGATTGGCTGACATGTATCATATTCTTCCTGAATACGTGTCTGCAAACTGTTCAATTTGGCACGAGTTGCTGATTTTTTTCATGGCACTACAGTCCTCACAGTCCGTGAAAAACAATCTGCAGTACACTTGCAAAGGCTTTATCTTATTTGACATATTTCTACCATAGTATAGTTAAATATAAGCAGTACTAGACTGTTGTTCAACATGAGTTTGAAAGTCAATTAGAGCAGTGAAACCTTAGCCCTGCTTAGTTTTAATGTGGCCTCTTTTTTATATTGGTCCCAATCCTGTTGGTTGATGGGTTTTCTATCTGTGATTGTTTAAAGGTTCACAGAGAGTGTTTCAGGGTTAATATCTACTCAGCTGTTACCAGTATTCAGGTGATATGTGCCTTTGAATACAAGAAAAAAAAACAACAGGAAAACACTCCTACCCAAGGGAGTTTTAAATTATTCACAGTGCTGCATTTACACTAATGTGATTGCTCCCACATTAAGTACATTAAGGCCTTCTGACCTATGCTTACAGTAGGATACTGTGGAGTGAGAAGGCTATCTCAACCTTTAAAATCTTAGCAGCTTTAACTTGCCTGACACTCGCAGCCTCTCTTGTCTCTCACTTCATCCATTGCCAGTAATTCAGTGCTGATTTTGAAAAGAGCAGCAGCTTTGTGTGATGTGAGAATGTGAACTCCACAACACTTATATAGAACATAACGGCTCCGCTCGTCTTAACTCCAGTCTTTATGTGGTTTGGATATGATTAGGGGAGCTCAGGCTGCATTAACAGAAGATTCTCCTGTGCCTCAAGTGTAATATTACCTCCGTCCAAAGGACACAATAGTGCCATAGCAGAATAAATTCTGCCCCCTGTGCAGAATAAAACCCGACTTATAACACCCTCATAAACACCCTCATGTTCAGAATACAATGGGAAAAAGGAAGAGCACAGAAGGACATCTGACAGCCACTTCCCCTTTCTGTCAGTTAACTTCCTTCACAGAATTCACACAGAACAGCACACCAGGCTCTGTGTGAGTGTATAATCAGACAGGGGTATCTCTGTGTTTATCAGCATAATGGCCATATAGATTAATGACTAGTGTTCCAGCTGAGAGAGTGAGAGAGACTTGATGTCTTTCAAGCCTTCAAGTCTTCAGTCCACTGTTAATGTGCAATGTGTCAAGATATCCATTGTACATTGTAAACATTAGATCGGGGAGTACACATTACAACAAAGAGAGGCAATCCCAAAATTGTAATTTTAGTTTAGTTACATTGCCTTTATCTGGACCGAGCATACCACCCAGACTACCTTTGACCAGACACTGTGTACCTGCAGCTAAATCACGAAATGAGAGACAATTAGTAATCCTTTTTGTATAATAATGACTGTGAAGTTTTTATACATTTATAAAGCAGTCACTCAGAATACATTTGTTTAGTGTAAGAAGAGCTGGAACTATATTTTGTTTTTAATCAAGCAGTCAATACATTGTAATCCTACATTACTGCATTACTGTATTACTGAGGTATATTACAGATGGCTAATGGTTTTAATAACTCATTACCACAGAAAGGTCTGTCTCAGATGCACGCATCATGCCATATGGCCTTGCGTATTGTCTTCGGGAAGTGATACGCTGGAGAACCAGGTTGATGAAAACAGCTGCTTCATTGCACATTTCTGTTGCTCCAGACTAACATGGGAGCAGTACCACATTCTCTCACTGGAATGTCTTGAACTTGTCAAGCTGAGTGGGGCAGACAAGGTCAGGGTTGAGACACCAAATGGTGATGTAGACAGAGGTGAAACTATTTGTCCCAGTGAATTCTGGGAAGTGTCTGGCAGGAGAGGTGTGAGTCTCTGTGTGTGCACTGCAGTCTGTTAGGGGGACGCAGTGATGCATCAGAAACCTTGCTCAGATTGCTTCCTTCTCAGCCAGTATGTGAGATTCTGTTAGAAAACACAGCAGACAGATAGCCTTTTACTGCTTGGAGAGTTTCCATTCTAATATTTTACCATTTCTAAACTGTGTACAGACTAATGTCTTGAGAGGATCATGATACACTTATGATTAATATAAAATGACAGTGCAGTGGGAGCAATATTATTTTAAAAATGCAGCTGCGAAGATATTATCTAACACCAGCTGTCACTGGTAAAATCAGAGCCTGGAAGCTTGTATAGGTGAGGTCCATAGCAATGTTATCTGCTTTCATCATAACCGATCAAGTTGCACATATCTTGCATATTTAGCTAAACATCATTCCATAGAAGGAATTGCCATAAGACTTTCTGTGCTAAGAATATAGCATTTGTATGTAGGTATGCATTTGGCTCTGAGCATAAACCCCCTGTGATTACCATGTACTGGACTGGAGAAAAACCACTCTGAAACTGGCTGTGTCATCTGCCAACAATGACCAGGAGCCCATAGCAGCAAAGTAAATTGGCTTCAATCCAATATGAAAAAGGGAGGGTATGCTGTCTACGGTTTCCTTGTCTCATTGCTCTGAGGCACACTGCACTGTCATGTGCCTGCAAGTTGCTCAGATGCTCAGACCGAGTATCCTCTGATGACCTCCCGCTTCACCATCATGCACTATAGGATGTGTTGTGTGAAAAATAGCTGTTGGCTATATACAAGTGTATTGGACAATTGAAGTCCCCTCGTCTCATTACTCCTCTGTGAGAGTGCCTAGGTTTTTGCAGTGAGATGTGCCTAATGTGCAATTAGTTATTCCTAAGCAAGTCGCATAAAATGGAAAAACATAAAAAATACAAAGTACTTCACTTGTATTGTCTTAAATTTAGACAATATAAATTAAATTCCAGGTTAAATATAGTCAAGCTCTGTTTTGTTCATCCCATCCTATTTTATGACAAAACTGTGAGTTTTAACAAACATGATGAACATTTTTATGGTTCTGATGAAAAATATTATCGGACAGTGTCAGCGATGTCAGCTCAATCAATGCTACTTATATTTCTGATCAATATTGATATTTTCCTTTTGATTTTAGAAGATCTGCTATGCCTGATTACATTTGTATACCTTGTTGTAAAGGCAAATGTTGAAGTATTCATTGTCCATAGTCAGGGACAGGGGAGAGAAATAATTTTATGTACAGAATGACCACTGTATCACGGAGACAGCTGAGCAATTGCCTGTCTCCAGTGTTGTGGCTGAACTGCGGCTGACTATAAATCACTGTGTAACCCATTCTGCTTCCCTACTCTCATTTCTTTTTTTGTCTTCCATAACTCAATTCTGTTTAACTACCTTTTAATGGAGGTTTCCGTCATCACAATGCTTATAGTTTGGTACTCCCCCATCCACTCTCCCTGCAGTAAAGCGCACTAAATCTCCCGGAAGCGTGCTGTGTCCAGTGGGCGCTTTTCTCACTGTGTGGTTTATTGTCAACCGAGTTTTACACCAGCTGTAGCAGTTCTTCAGGAGTGTTCTGGAGCTGGCACACAGTCAGTGTGGGGAGATTCACGGGAGCACAGGGACCCGTTTGTCCAAACTTTACTGCAGCGATGGTAAGACCTCAAATCAATCTTAATCCAAGCCTATCACACTGCTGTATATGTTTAAGACATCTCTCAAGTGTTATTTTCTGGAGGAAATGGGGGGACAGGAGGGATTATGGTGGCAGTGACCTTTTTTTAGACCTGTGTAAACTAAAATTAAACACAGTGGAAGCCTTATTTGAGAGCAAGAGCAAAGCTGGAAGGTCCTATGGTGCTGCTGAATGAAATATTAAGGAGATACATGCTTCTGCACTCTCTCATCACACCCAATCAAATAATCATGGGCTTCCGGGGCCCAGAGGAACTGCTGGGAGAGAGGAATTGGGCTGCTGAAGCAATGAAGGAAAAAGCCAACCAGCTTTTGACTATGCTCCTCCTGCTGCAAAATAGGGAACAGTCTTGCTCAAAAGATACACTCAAGTACTTATTATTATTACTAGTTTAGTTTTATCAGTCAAAACTAAAAGGAAGGAAGCTGCTCAGCAGATGTCTAGGTGGATGGATCTGGAAGTAAGATACATGGATTTAAATTGTCTAGGCTAGCTTTAGTGTTTGAAGGGACTTAAGGAAACTTTAGATAGATTTTTTTCTATCCTTCGGAAATGAGAAAGATTGGACAGCAGGAGCAAACAAGACATTTGAAACATAGGGACATTTTCTGTGAGCACAGCTGAGTAAATACTCTACCATATCCTATATTGCAGGTTAATGCCAATGACCTTTAGCTAACACTAATGAGTCATATGTCCACTGGGATCTTGTATAAGTGTAGAGATTGGGATTGGGAACTGAGACATCAAATATGACATACAACTAGGTTTGTATTTGACATAGCTGGTTGGTGCATTGGACTTTCAAAAGGGTATTAGCGGTCTTGGTGTCAAGAAGCAGTTAAATGCCATGCTATGCATCTATTCACTTTCCGCAAGCAGTTATTAAAGTCAAAATCTGCTCTTCAAGGTCTCCCACATAAGATACACACATTTCCCCCTCACAGCTTGGTAACTTTCAATAAGGCTTTTAAGGGATTATTAATATTGTTTTTTGTGCACCCCCCCTAGCTGGATGGTGGCATCAGTCACCCCAGCACACACACAAATGAACAGTGAGATCCATTTGCTCCTAATATCACAGGTAGTACTGCAGAAGCAGGAATGCCACAATAATATTTTTGCAGAGTCTGCTCAGTAGCCACTATATTTCCAAATTCACAAATGTGTAATGTATATATAATTAGATCCTTCAGATCTAGGTCCTTCAGATCTAGTTTTTTTTTTGTAAATTTCTTTCATGACTTCAAGCCACAAATTCAATTGGTATGGAGGTATGGAGATTCAGATATGGAGATGGAATATGTACTTTCTTCTCAGTGAACCATTACTTTGCAGATTTGAATGACTTATTGACATCTGACCATAAGACATGCTTCCCAGCTGTTGTCTCTGGACTTTGCCTCCTTAACAACTTGTCTTGTAACCCATTTCACACGTCTTTGCGTCACATACGCACACATACGGGTGCGCACGCACAAACACACACACGGAGATAAACATATGTACACACAGACTATATTACATCAGTAGCAGACACTCTTATCCAACATATAAATTAGGTTATAACACCTACAGGACACATACCTGATGTTGGTTTCAATTACTTTGTATAACAAGAAACATGTCTTTCCATGGAGTACTTTAACAGCCCTCCGTTCCAAATCTAGTGGTCCTAAATTTAATTTAGTTCTCTCTGAGAACCATTTCTTGTGGAGAACACTTCAGTTATTCTTCATGCTCTGGCTTCAATGGCGATGGACTGACAGCAGTTTCAATCTGCAGTGTAGCAGTGTATTAATGGTTGGGAACACAACTTACTTGCTGGAGACTCGTTTTGGTTTTCTTCATCCGAATCAGCAAAGACCTCGGCAAGTTCCTGGTCAGACATGTCTGTGAGTTCGGTCAAGTCCAGAAGGTCAAAGTGCACCTCCAGGGAGGACACACTACTAAGGGGCTCTGAGGGAGAGAGATGGGGGACAATCAGCACCATAGATGGAGACAGTGCCCCCCTCAGGGCTTTACCATGACACAGCTGAACGCTGTGTTTCATCCTGTCTTACAGATGTACTATAGCCTTGCAACAGTATCTTTAGCAGTTGTTGAATTCATCAAGCATGTTGCAGATTATGAATTATGGTAATCGTATTAAACACAGATTACAGAGCTCTTGGAGATTCTTTAGTACACACAAAGTACAGTGAGTTAACGTCTCTGGCCTGCCTGCATGAAGTAAGCTGAATCCTGCTATAAGCGCATTAGATGGCATGACTGGCAGGAAGCTCAGTCAGACTGGGTCATGGCAGAGAAGCATTGTCTTCTGGATCTCATTCCACAGATACAGATGAGTGTGATTACCAGAATAGCCTACCCCCCCTTGTGTGTTCATCACTGTAATGAACCCCCTGTGTGTTGCTTAAATGGTACTGAGGGCTGTAAAATACGAATGACAAAATCCAGGAAATGGGTTTTATTGGATGCATTTGTGAAACAGCCATGTAAGGCCCACTGACTTTGTGACTGTTTCATAGCTATGCCTGACAGAATAGTCACTGTGGGGTTCATTCTCATATGCTTATTAACTTTGTCAGAAAATGTCAAATTAATTTACATTAAGATAAGTAGTCAAGTTACAATTCCAAAGACTTGCGAAAAGTAAGGCAAAGAGGTGATCATTTTTCAAAGATTAGCCCTTGGCCCTTTGGTCAGCACTAGTAATAATAACATACTAATTTCACAAAATAATGGCTGCCTTACATGACAAAATTTGCAGTCAGAGTGCTCACTGTCAAAAATAGAAAAACCTTCTTTAGCTGCATAATATAGGATGAACAGGGCTTTGTGTGCCTCAGAGAATTTGAGCCCAAAGAAGATCTCCCTGCACACAGCAGTGTACTGTCAAGAATCTTAAAGGAGCAGTTGCAGCAACGGAACACTGATCCCAGGCTTGGGATTGGGCCAGCAGCCACAGAGCCATGGGACCCTGCAGCTTTAAGAATGAGTGTGTGTGTTTGTCAGCCCACTGGTCAGGTGGAATTCTGCTGTGCTTTGGGGCAGGGCCTGCCCGACACACACTTCACATTCACTGGCAATAGACAGCAGGCTCTGTGACTTCCCAAACAGACAGAACAACCAGGATGCTTCAGTTGCACACAAAACAGGCTGGGCTGGGAGTGCATAATAGCTTCCATCTATGTGTGTGCGTTTGTTTCTCCTGCATTTACTTCTGTTCGGTTTTGTGCGTAACACATAGACCACATTAAGAGTTCACATAATTTCATTCTGAGTGCAAAAAAATGTAACAATCTTTCCCTGTGTGTATTTGGTAAGAAAAAGCCAAGTCATGAGATTGGCAGCAAGGGGAGTTTGGAAGACCAGACGGTAGGCTTGCCCGACTACTGCTGTCAGTTTGTGACTGGAGTCCCTCTGGGTCACTCCTGCCCTGCTCACACCATCCTGTGTGGAGCTTACTGCCTCCAGTCTGGCTCATCAGCACTATCTGCTTGGCAGCGGCAGATTACAGGACACCAGTCAGACTGCAGGACCCAGTGAATCTCCTCTATGTGCATGCATACTTGTGTGTCCATGCCTGCTTGTGTGTCTGTGTGTGTGTGCATACCTGTGTTGGCATAGGTTTGCATGGTTATGTGTGCATGCACACTTCTCTATGTGTGTGCCTGCATGTATGCTTGTCTGTGTGTGTGTGCTTGTGTGTGTGCCTGTGTGCTTGGATGTGTACATGCGTACCTGTGTGCGTGCTTGTGTGAATGCATGTGTGTGTACTTGTGTGTTTGTGTGCATGTGTGCTTGTGTATGTGCATACATGCTTGTGTGTTTGTGTGCGTGTGATCGTGCCTGCATGTCTGCATGCATGTTTGCATGGGTGCGTGTGAGCCTGCAAGTGAATGAGTGGGGCTCCTGCTCTTCTCTCTACAGGACTTCTGACTAAGACAGACAGACAGACACACACACACACACACACACACAATATGGATGGATAATTTATAACAGAATTCTAATTTAGTTGGTTTGTTTTATAATTACACCCACTCAATATCTATAATCTGAATTCAATCCCTATTGTGTGAGTATTATATTGCACAACAGGATGTCTAATCGGTTTGTGTTAGGAACCCAAGGAGAATCAACAAAGACAGATTCAGAATGCATACAGCACAGTCATATGTATCCAGCTTGTTTGGCCTGATAATAATGCTTTAATACATCATGCTTGTTTACCATTGTTTGTATGCCCTTTGGTGAGGGGAGTGGGGGATGGGGGGTCATGACGCTGGCATTTTTCATGTTGTCAGCAGATTAATGAGTGTGAAATGTTCATCTCTGTAATGAGGCACTTTCTCCCATCAATAGCAAAGCTACTGTGAGAGCCTCTGGACAGAATAGAAGCTTTATTTTAGGAGCAGTTTGTTGCTCAGCCAGAAAGATCTATGGTCTGTATGCAGTCCGGTAAATATAGAATACATCTTGTACAAAAACACCTGCCAAGACAAAACGCATTTATGCAAAATCAATAACTTAGTTTTTAAACAAATTTTTAAAGGATAGTGCAAACTGTGTGTCAGCAAGAAACTGTGACGGGATGGTATAATGGTATTCAGTTGTACTCAACTGGCAATGCTTCACTGTTCAGTGTGAAAAGCACAGAATCACAATTATCTGCAGAGAAAAGGGGAATGCTTCTCTTCTCTCTAATGCAGGCGCATCAAAAACTGGTGTCTTTTGATGCTCCTGCATGAGTACCCCTCTTTTCCATTTGCCAACAGTGGAGCAGTAGGACTGATTCATTAACAAGCTCTAAGTAAAGTAAATGGCAGGTGGGGCTTCTGCAACCCCAGCCCACACAGGTGTAATTGCCTGAAGTACTGTTCATTCACAAAAGGGAAGAACATCTGACTACATGCTGTTACATCAGGCTTAGAATCCAGTCGTCCAGGATGGACACAAACTTTCCTTCTCCAAATTGATTTTGAAGTGGTTGCACCAGAATGCTTTAGCAGTGAAATGGATTTATAATGAGTCACTGCTGTGGCAGAGGATGTGATCCTTTAAGTTATCTTGGTGCATCTCAGGTCACACTCTTGTCTAACTATCTAAAGACTTAAATGCTTGAAATTTGTTTCTTAGACAAATGTAAATAGTGAAGCTGATGCCTATGTATGAATTTATTTGAAAAAAGATTTACCTACAAAAATATTTTTTTGGCTATTTTTAAGAATCTAAAATATATGATAACTGTGATTTGTTTAAGACCTTTTGGTCACTGGAATTCCATTTGTGTTATTTCATAGTTTTGATGTCTACATATTTTACTATGTAAAATGTGGAAAACAGTAAAAATAAACAAAAACCCTTCTATGAGTAACTTTTGACTATATAATGGACTGAACAATACTATTCTGATATGCAGCAAAGTTGAGTCATTATGTTACCTCTCAAAGTTTCACAATGCACCCCACAGTCTTGCCTCAATTTCCCTAAGCCTAACATTCAAATCCGCAAAAGGTCCATAAGACACACATCCCCTCTCTAATGGTCTGAAACATTCTTTTGTGCCTCTCTTTCTGTTCTACTGTTCTCCTTTTCAAAGAATAAGAGGATGTATGATCAGCATGTGAGGATATCTCCTCTTGGGAAACTGGAAAACACATACCCACCCACTCTACGCAAGCCTCCTGGTGAGAAGCAGAAAGGACATGCAGATAAATACAGCACACCCGCTCCCCCACACACCCTGTTCAATGCTCATTGCTTGCTGTTCAGATTCCACTCCTCTCTGTGGGTTTTCTTTTGAACTTCCACCCCCACCCTCTGAATAACTGAGAATACATAGCAGTAATAGAGAGAAGGGAATGGTGATTTTGTTGCATCTGAGAGGAGGCTAAGAAACAATAGTGAAAAATGGGAATCTTCACATTTTCAATGATAAGGCCTGATTCTAAATAAAATTCAAGAGCCAACTCTATAGATGTTCAACAGAAAGCTCTCTCCTCCATGAATGACTCCTTTGTCCTTGATTTAGTAGAAACTGCCTGGTGTTTGGCTGACCGTTATAAATTGTGATAAAAAAAAAAAGAAAGGACTTTCAAATGACTTCTGCTCTGGCTGTTGGCCCATTCTAAAGCACAACTTCAGTCATGTCCTTAAGACCTCTCCATTATATGCTAAAGAGGCTTTTCAGTTGTGTTTTTGCCTGCTCTGCAGTCAGGATGCCACTCCCCTGTTCCCTCTCTGTGGTCTCCTCCATGATTTCCTTCAGGGTTCTTCTCTCAAGTTCCTGTGATTTGAACAGGCTTGATATCAGGGAACACAGGTCTAGTCTTCCCCATGCCTTTTTCTAAAGATGCTGTCTGCACTGAGCTGGGATCAGCTTCACAGCTCCCCATTCCAGCCCATGAGCACAAATGTCTGTCTTCTTGGTCTCATGGCATCTCAGACCCAGTCCTCAGAGGCATCTCAGATAGGGGTGGGTCAGCATTAAGCATGCAGAGACTGAAGCACACTTTGGGAGGTTGGGGATGGACAAGAGAGTGCTCAGCTCTTGTAATCACTGTGGCGGTCCCTTTCATGTTTGCTGTGGGGAAATAATTACCTTTTGCTTCAGTCTGTCAGCAGGCTGCCGGGCTGCATGAAGGCTTTGCTGGAGAAATTGGCCTCATCATTAAAGAGGAATGGCTTCTGAAGCACTAGGGTGGATGCAGTCTTTATTTGTGAGACCATTATTAGCACTAAATATGCTGCTAATGTTGAGAATGAACAAAAGACTGGCCTCCACAAGCCTAGTACTGACACCTTTACAAAAATGCTTTGTGAAGAAACCGCATTGCCTCAGTATTCTGGTTAAGATGCTAACTACCCTTAGATTGGACCAGTTCTTACCTCTGTAACCAGACTATCTGCTAAAATTCTAGTTCCTGAAAAATGTAAGTAGTCCCTTTATTGACAAGAGGCTACACTGCTGCTGTCATGAAGTGATTCCTGCTTGCTATCATTCAGTATGTTAAAAAATGAAACACAATGGAAAAATTACTCAACACCTATTGAACCTTTCCATGCGTACACTTTTAATACAACTGCAGTGTGTTAAAGATATTAAGGTATAATTTAGGTATAAACACAAGGCATTTCTTGAAAGATAAACTTTTGAAAAGTGTGGAAAAACAATGCTTATTACACACTTTAATACTGATAAATCTGGCAAAATAAAAAAAATGTGCTGAAACCGATTCCCTGTGCTCTGTCTGTGTAGGCCCTCTGTCTCCCAGGTGTCAGTGCCTAGCACTCCAAGGCCTCAGAAAGTGACACTCATCCTTCCAAGCTTCCTTTTTGATTGTGCATTGAGACTCCCTGTGGACAGTTGCTGTCTTGTGTGGTGCGGGCAGTGTCCTCTTGTTCCATCTTGGATGTTGTTCAACGGGAGAGAAAAAGCAGCTCCTCTGTGGGGCCACATAATGGAACTCTTTAGCCAATAAGGGGACAAAAGACAATGCCTGCACACAGTGACTTGACAGCTTGGGATTCATCACGGTGGTTCCCTCATCTTCCTAAATATATCTAAACATAACTGCTTTTGGCCACCAGAGAGTCTATTTTCACAAAGATGCATTTGTTTTTGCCAAGTTTGCAAAAGAAAAAATAGGATACTTGGACATAAGATCATGTTCCCAGGAACTTTGCAAATGTCAAGTCGTGACGAAGAGACATCTGCTGCTTGACGTTGAGCATGTGCACAAGTAACAGAGGTGTTGAAGATACATTACAAGAAATTTAAAAATGCATTCCAACACTGTATGAACATGTGTTAATGTCATGGTTACTAAAAGTATAAGGAATCTGTCATGTGTGACAGGCTTAAGTTAAACATGTATGACGTGACGCCTCTGACCCCAGCAACCTGATGGTGTGACCCCACTGTGTCACACATCTCCATTTCTACCCACGCCTGCCCTCTGACTCCCTGCACTCACGTCTCCTCTCAGTGACTTGCAGCAGCCCGGAGCTGGGGACGGTGATTCCACTCTCCTCCTCTTCTGTAGGGTTGTGGGAAGGTGCAATGGTCAGATCCCCTGAACTGGAGGGCTTCAGCAGGTTCTGAACATCTTTGCTGGACTCTGCTGAGGGAAGCAAAGGGACAGTGAGGCATTCCTGTGCAGGCTGAAGTGTCAATTCCTTAGCTAATACGTGCAATGGGATGCCAGGAATCATTTGCATGCTGTACTCTCTGTTTATGTCTTTCCATCCTCTACAGAGGAAGGCATGTGTGACACTGTTTTTGGACCTATCTTGCTATTTACAATGGTGTTTAGACTAGCAGCTCACAAAAAGGCATACAAATAGATTTACAGGGTAAACAGCTGAAGGCAACTGTGGTAGGATGTAGGGCCATCAGAAAACTAAATACAAAAAGACGTGGGTGACCAGTCTACTTAGGTGTCATATTTCCTTTGTCTGTCTTTTCAGCAGTGCCAGTGAAACAGAAAATTCTATTACAGCATTTTTTTTTTCAGAAATTGGGTATTTGCAAGTTAAATCCATTGAAAACTTCAAATGTAAAACACAGCAGTGATTATGGAGTAATTACATACTGTAGCTTGGGCAAGATGGACAAATGGAGAAAACTGTCACGTTGGTTGCACTAGCACACCAAAGAGAATATTCTTTGACAGAAATCATATGGAATACTATATTATTTCTCTATTGAAATGTTCTATATTGTTTTACCAGGTGTTTTGGCTAGAAATGACGAGTCATTTTTTTCATCAACCTGTGAATTCTAGTAATATTTTAATAATTTTCAAGTGTATGTTTTCACCTAGATCTCAAGAATGAAAAGGATATTTGTTGTTAATTAAAATGACTTGTACATTTTTTGTCAGTAAAGTGTCAGCACTGGTTCTGAAAAGAAGTCCTTTCCTATCTTCACAGCCTAATTAAAGGTGTCTAAACAGAGACAGTAGCACAGTGATTGAATATACCTTTTGCCGTGTTTACTGTTTTCGCTTCATGAAACGGTTTAACTGAACTCCATAGAGTTCAACATAAATAGAACATGGACTGGTGAGCCTGGCACACTTTCAAGTAAATGTATTGACCAGCTATACCAGAAGAACTATACCCCTGACAAAGAAGTTCAAAACCTCAGTGCTGGCATACAAGTTAAAATCCTTAGTGCTGGCATAGAGGACAGTGAATGGGAAGGCCCCCTCATACCTACGGCTGCTCTTCAAACCCTATATTCCCTCAAGATCACAGTGTTCTGCATCTACAGGGCAACTGACTGTCCTGACCCTAATGGGCCACTCTTCTCAGACACAAGCCCTGTCTCCACTGGTCGCTCAGTGGTGGAATGAACTCCCTGCGGAGGTTAGCAAAGTGGAACCGCTGGCCATCTTCCTACTCAGACTGAAAACCCGCCGCTTCAGACTACATTTTGGTTCCACCTCAATCCCCGCCCCCTAACACTTGACACCTCCAGTATCCGACACTTATTTTACATGTAGTATTGTGATGTATTTTGGATTCTGTGTTCTAGGGACTGTTGTATCGAAGTATACTTGGCTCAAGTCAGATTGCACAAGTGATAGGCCTTGAATAGTGTTATGCTCACATTCACTGGTCTGGAAGTGTTGTGAGCCTGGTCTGACACTGTTGCTCATTAAATTGAGTGGATACACTTATGTTCTATTGTGCTGGAAGTCCCTCTTCATAAGAGCGTCTGCTAACTGGATGTAATGTAATGGAAAAATGCAGTGACTCAGGGTTTGATGTTATTATCACAGTGTGAGAGTTTGTATTCATGCAGGTTGACCACTTCAGGACTTTGGTAAATACTGTTCAATAGGACTGCTTGCAAAATATCTGTGGCCTTTCTTTCATGGGAGCAATGCTGTGAAAATCTGTACTTTTATACGGTAGTCACATCACAAACTGAACTGCAGTCACATTAAGGACAATAATTGATAAATGGTCAGATGGTCAGTGCTCAATAAGAAAATATTCTATTGCAATGGACTGTGAAGAAATTTTGTGTCACTGCAGAAGGATGATCTCATAACTTCTGATCTTCAATCCTGATCTTGTAATTAATCTTGTAACTTGCTGGCTAGCGAGCATAATGTTACTCCACCTGAAATATTGTTAAAGTTCTTACTTTAATATGCTAACCAGTTGTTTTAATGTCTCAGAGTTTTAGTTTAGGTAGTTGTATTTATATTTTACATTCATTTTTAAATCAGTTTTAGAGTTTGCACTGTTTCTTGAATATAAGTATCCCAATAGCAAAAATGATAAATTTGAGGGTAACATTAACAAAGCCATACATGCAGATTTTGTCCTGAGTGTTTTTTTTTGGCATCACTGCCATACAAAAAGGTTAGAAAGATTAGCTAGCTGGTGAGCTAGAATAACTACGACAAGTAGCTAACACAAATTGTTTTATGTCAAACCTGTATAGTTTGCTAGATAGCTTGTCATACTTTTCTAATCATTTGCTTATAACCTTATCTTAACCGTATCTTTTGGAAATAAAAATGTACCAGTGTTGAAAAGTCTGACTTTCAGAACTCTGCATTATAATAGCGCAGTAAGTGGTAATTTCCTGTGCAAAATGCTGTGCCATTTCAGACCTTGCCTTTTTTCTTACCTTGCCTATTTTATTCATGCCATGCTATAGTGGCCGTTACATTTTCCTCAACAGAAAAGTGTCTGCTCAATTATAATATCTCTTCATATAATACTACTTCTGAAAACAGAGATTAGATTTAGATACATCTATAGTGAACACACGTAGAAACAATGTTTTGAATATCAGTTCCAGCACTATGACAAATGCTAATTAGATAATGTGAATTTGCCTATTCTCCTTAATCCCGAGGATATACCTGCCTCTTCCTATTTTCCTTGAACATCTTCCTGCGACACAATACTCCCAGTATTTCAGAGAGAGCACAATGAATATTCATTGTGTTCAATGCCCTGTTGAATAAAAATGGCTACTGTTTGTATATGTGTATGTGAGTGTGTGTGTGTGTGTGAGAGAGAGAGAGAGAGAGAGAGAGAGAGAGAGAAAGAGAGAGAACATGTGTTTCAGCACTCAAACTGCAGAAACTGGTAACAGCTGGCTCATCTGATTCTTGATGTTTTGCACCAAAAAAACACATTCTTTTGAGGAAAACAATATTCCCTCTGACATTTAGCCAGCATCACGGACATCACTTAATTATTCCTCTGGGAACCATGGTGGTGTGTCAAAAATAGATATCCTCAGAATGACACACACAGACATGCAATGTGACAGTGAGTATACAGGACAGTACGTGAGAGTGGGAACATATATAGTGAAGGTGCGCTCCTTGGTCAGGGATCAGTCTCAGAAGGGTATACTTTATCGATTCCAGCTTATCCGCCCAGTCACTGAGTCATGCAGCCAGGCACTCAGTCACCTCAGTGGCTCTGCAACTGCAAGCACTGGAGCAGAACAGGGAGGTGTGGTGGAGTGGTAAGGATTCTCTCAGCCGCCCCCACTCCCACAAAATGGCTTTTCTGCACTACCCAGGGAGGATGCGCCTATTAATACTGTTCAGGGGCAGTGAGGTTTGGAATTGAAATGCTGCAGCTGCCAGTTTGGTGGAGAGGCTCATAGGCTCTGTGTGAGGGCAATATGCCAAAAAGGCTGGCGGCAGAGCAAATGCAGACTAAACATTATGGACTCTGATTTCACAAAGGATATGCAGCTTGTAGGCAGCTATCGATTTTTCTCAACAACAACCAAAACAGACATGTGAATATATGATTTCATTTTGTACTTGTGATAAAGTGCTTAATCGATCCTGATTGCAGTCCACACATGAGGTTTTGGAGAGCCATCTCCTCAGTTTGCTGAGGCTCTTGGTGTCTCCTGGGGGACATTGTGTTTCTGATGTTTTGATCAGGCACCGACTACATAACACACAGTTTGTTGAAACTACACCAGATTTCAGGTTGTTGAAATTCTGAGTATTACCACTCGCCACTTTCAGTGGTTTAAGCAGGGCCTGTTTAATACACCAAAGCTTCACCAAAGTTTTAGGAGCATCAAAGCGCATGACGCCACTATCATTTTGTGCACTCAAATATAGGTCTTCACATATCGGGCAATTTCAACAATATTTTATAAGTTTCAACAATCTCATGTTATAACTGTTGTCATTATGTACATAATGATTACATTTTTCAAAACAATTGAATCAGTTTTGTTACACATGAACACGACAAAAAATAAAACCAAGACTCATCAAGCCTGTGACATGATGCTCTGTAATGAAACAGACACTAAATGTTTTCTGGGGACTGTTTGAGATCAATGTAGAAAGAGAGCACTCCTATAAAGTAGTGTTGTGTTCCCTGACTCTGTATGTAATGGTTTTCAGTTTTGATAAATGATAAATGACTGAGATGCACAGGAAAAGCACTTGACCTGCAAGTGACAGACTGTTGAGTACTGTCTGTCTTTCCCAAACTTATAATAACTCTAGTAGATCTAAATACAAATATACTGGGTAGATGTACTATCTTCTATATAAAAGTGCAGTATCATTGCTTATCTGAAAATAAATAATACCATGTCAGATGCAAGTAATACAGGCTTAGTTACTAAAAGTGTCATAACTTGAATGTGAATACTGAAAAAAGAGAGTAATTAGGCATAACTGCTTGCTAGATCTGGAAAGTCTACTGCCAGTCTCAAAAACAGTTTTGTGAAACTTAAAATCCTAGTTCTGCAAAACCTCTCTGTTTTGATGGCACTGGCAGCTGCATTATACTGCTCCTCCTGTACCACTGTACAGTCATTCCCACAGAGAGCTGTTTCTTTTTGAAATTTATTTTAAAGTGTTTAGTTATCCAAATTCTCAAGCAACTGTTTTTATTGCATTCAGATAGACAGCATTTAAATATAACACACATACCCGAACAATCCTTTATCATTGTTTCAAAATTAAATGCTTAGAAAAGTCCTTAGAATGCCAGAAAATCCAGATAGCTTTAACCCTCCATCGCTCTGATTTTTAATCTATTATCTCCTATTTGTCCTTGTTTTGTTTCTCTTCAGTAATTTCTTTCAATATTTATTTGTCTAGTCCGCAATTCCATACATTCTTCAATGAAACTTAATATCCATCTTATCTGACATACAATCCACGTTCAAGCATCAACATCAGCAGCACCTACCTGGGGTACTTGCCCCTCCCTGCGCCTCCATCCAGACGAGCGGAGTGTGTAGGGCTGTCTAAGGCAGCAGCATGAGAGAGCAGGAACAACGGCGAGAGACAGAGAGAGAGAGAGAGAGAGAGAGAGAGAGAGAGAGAGAGAGAGAGAGAGGTGCCGACTCCTCTCTCCACAGCATCAGACAGCAGCAACACCAACACTAATTTTTTCAGCAATCCTCACTGTACGAGCATCCCCCTACACTCACAGCAGAGAGGCTGTCACAGCAGCCAGAATACACTGCCATGCACACGCACAGAGATAAAGAGAGATCAGCTTGCAAATCACAGAACCACCCTACGCTGTACGCATTGCATTGTGAGTGAGCACGGTAAAGGAGACTGCGGAACAGAGAGAGAGAGAGAGAGAGAGGGAGAGGCGAGAGAGAGAGAGAAAGAGAGAGAGCGAAAGAGAGAGAGAGAGAGAGAGAGAGCGAGAGAAAGCATGTGAAACACATTGGCAAACCGCCCAGGCTGGACATGAGGGCGTGGTAGCAGAGAGTTTGACAGGGGAAGGAGGGGAGGAGATCTGAGCTCTGCGTGAGTGAGAGAGAAATTGGTGTGTATGCGATCGCGGAGGCCACGCCTAAAACAGAGAATTGTGGGAGCCACCACCCCAAGGCTTTGTACATGCAGCTTAGCATACTAACACAACCTGGGCAGAAATGGCACAGACTCAACGTCTGATTTTTGAGATGCTTGCTGTCAAGGGAAATTTCTGGAGTTTTTTTTGCACATATTTTAAATTCACCTAGATGTGGATGTATTTCAAAGCAGTTTCTCTTGCTAAGCAGTTCAGTCTATCTGTGATAAAGATGCAGAAAATCCTCCCTGTCTTTTAGAGTTAAACAGATTAGAAGTGGAAGGGTGCTTCTGCTCCTCTGTGGTCTTTGGGGATTTTGCATTCACTTTGCTAAATGGTGAAAAACAAATGAGGTGCCTTGCTCCCTTTTCACATCTGGTATAATTCCTGAATCCTTTGAAGCTGAAAGTATTCATCTGGATTAGTCCAAAAATAATCACAAGTATGTCATAGGGAGAGCTTACAAAACTCTGTAAATTAAAATGTTTGAAATGAAATATTTTTGCCTTTTTTATTCATTCAGAGTTACTCTAAAAACATCACTGCTTAAACTGTGCTGTAATTTTTTACTAATGAAGCTGACATGATGCAGGGGCTTTATTGCATGAAAAAGATTGTCAGTACCACAGCGCTGCAAAGGATTACAACAGCTCATTATCATACTCAGATACCTTTCACATATGAAACAAAGAAGTTTAATAATTTTGCTTCTGAGCAAAGGCAAGTCTTTATGCTCATCTCTGAGATGAGGTCAAATGGTACGGAAGTCAATGTTAAGTCAGACTTTACAGTTATTCCTGTTATTTCTGCATAAAACGTTGACCAGTGAAATAACTGCCCTCCAAACATAGTGCTGTGACAATGCAGCCATTATGCTCTGATGCATATGCAGAATAATAAAATAAATATGCAATAGATACAAAACAGCTCATATAAATGCCATCAATTTTCAACAAAATTATGTAATTAAATTGGATTACTATGAATTCATTTCATGCATTATTGGCCACACAGGTGCTAGTTGATGTTGCCCTCTAGTGGATAAAACAACAGGACAAAGACACCAGCTGTAAAACAGTGACTAGATCAGGTACCTCATGATTAATCTGACTTTTGACTGTCAGATTAAATGTGACATCAGCCTTTCTTTCATGTCACATTGCATGGTGTATTGATATTTACACAAAAACATTTGCAGTAAACAGTTTTGCAATAAACAGTTTCGTCTGTTTTGTACCCGCCTGCTTATTCATTGTGTTGTTCCTGTTCTGACTTTCGCCTGACATCCGACTTCGTCCCTGCCTGCCACCTGGCTTTGGTTGCCTGTTCTGCCTGCCTGCCCGGTTTGACCCTACCTGCTGCTGTTTTTGATCCCTGTTCCTCGTTTGCTCTGCCTTGGACTGCCTTTCTGGTTTTTGACCCTGCCTGTTATGCCATTATGAAATTGCCCTGCGATTTCAATAAAACCACTCGGAACCTGAGCACGTCTGGTCTGCGTTTGAGTCTGTGCCTGTGCCCTAACAGTTGCATTGACATTGCAGTCTGAAAACAGATTATGGGTCTGCCTAAATCACAGAATTACTTGTGCAACAAAAAGTTTGCAAAAAAAGAAAACCTTGCATTTTTGGAGTTTTAAAACCTGACCCCTTAGTAGATCACACCCCTTCCTTTGCTTTGGCATTACAGTATATGATTGACTCCTTCTCTACCTGCTGTTTTCAAACTGAGTTTTGGCTATGATGTATCTCAGAATCCCATGTGTGTTCAACCAGTATGACAGGATATTGCTCAGTGGGATCCAGTTTCTGCACTGTATTGTAAGTAAGAAGTGTAAGTTCCAGTAAGACACCCAACCCCTCAGAGGGTTTGAACTGTTTAACAGTTCATGAGCAAGTACATGCAAGGATCCTCGGGCATTATAAGGCATTAGTTGGATCCAAGCTCTGAAAACATGTCTTTCATCAACTACCTGAAAACAAGAACAGAACAAGACAAAGGGACTTTGTTCTCATTATTCACCACAACAACAAAGTGTTTAATCTCGTAGTAGTTCTTATGAATATGTGCCATAATAGTGTATCATGCTTTATTAGACTTGTAAGTCACACTGGATAAGTGTTTGCCAAATAAAATAATTTCACTCCTCAATTACAATAAGGACAAAGGCAAGTTGGCTTTTCATCTCTAATTTCAATTATTATATTAAACATTTTGGGAATATGTAACAGGCTATTTTAAAGTATTATCACTAATTAAATCTTAAGTAAAATGTCTTCCCTCTTGAGAAAGGGCCAGGACATGTTTGAAGGTTGCACAAATGCATAAAATGGGGACATGTAGTGCTGCAACAGAGATGTAGGAAGTAGAGATGCAGAGCAAGGTCATCAGCTTAATAGGATGTTACATATATGTAGAAAATGAAACCCCCAGACATAATGCAAATTACAAATGCACTTCAAGTTTCATAGATAATGAAAACCGATGCTTCCTGAGGTAACATTATTTTTCCTCAAGTGATGGACTGCTTGGAGATAGAAAATTGGGAGACAGTTCTGGACTACAGTTACTGTTTTCTGCAACACAGAAGCCCAATTTCTTGTTTCCTGGTTTAATTACCATTCCATCTATACCTGTCTGTCTGTCAATCTATCTTGTCTAATATGGACAATGTATAATGCTAAACTACAAACACAATGCTTACTCAAATGATGTGGTGGGATATACTATGGTAACCCACCGCTCATTTATTTACAATGCTATATGACATTTCACGTTATGTTGTGCTCGGCAATTTACATTAAAAATATGTGATTTGTCAGACACCAGCAAATTGCTCAGATGATGACAGTGAAATAGTGCCCATCCTTAAAGTTGTACTCACTTCACTGTAGTGTACTGTGTGACTTGTCATGCGGAAAAATATCTGTGGGGTGTGTGAGTGTATTGAAGAATCGCATTCATCCTCCGTCAGGATTTATGCATGAGTGCAACGGTGCGGTAATGAGACGAATCTAAACTACAGTTGGCAACCCCAAACAGGGTTGCATAAAGAAGAAAAAAGCATAACAGACAGACTGTGTCATCTGATAGCCTAGCGAAGCTGGAAGTGAAAAGAATAAGTGAACAGCATGACAATATCTTGTTGTATGTTCAGGCACTCTATCAAGAGATTAAAACAACTCAGGATGTTCTGTCCTGAGCAAGGTCTTTTGGAGCAGATGTTTTGGATTAGATCACAACAAGCTGGTTGAACCTGCATGGCTTTTTAGGAAATGGATAACATGTTGTATTTGAACTCACATGCAATAACACTGTCAGCCTTTGGTATACACAATAGTTCTGTTCACAATTTTCCCAAACCTTTCTGAAATGTTTAACAGAACAGTGCTAGTGCTCCATGATGCTCAATTTCAAGTTGCTTGAGGACATTTACTGTACTGTATGTGATTTATTGTTGTTTGACTGCCACTATAGCGTATGGATTTGATTTAGATAAAGTCATATGGACTATACAGCTACACTGGATGTTATGTATATGTACAGATTTTGGTGTCATGCACTGCCCAGTCAAGCCGGAAAAGAAAATTCCCCTTAGATGTATACACATCTACTGTTTTTAGGTCTCAGTGAACTGACAGGTGAACGGAATCCTTTTAATTTCTAGACCATTTCAAAGATATGAATAAGGAATGTTCACCAAGCATAAACCAGCCGTAGTGTAGCTTGCTCTATGCACGATGCTATGCACCTTTTTTGCTTTGTTCTGTCCTTAATGGAAATCAAGAAGAGAGATCAATTATTACTATAGATTATGGGCATCAGAAAGACCTTTGGAAAGGCTAGCTCAATTTGTAATGCATCCTCTTTCAAAATCACTTCTAGGGAAGAAGGAAGAAAGCCACTCTGGGTCTGATACAAAATATGGCCTGATTCTGAGGAGGCACATCCGAGTCAATGAATCCGCCCAGACAGCGTCTGCCGCTGTCTGCCTACCTTGGAATCCCCTTTGCCGAGCCCCCAGTTGGAGTGTTGAGATTCTCAGCTCCCCAGCCACCGAGAGCATGGCAGGGGCTGAGAGATGCCACAGCCTTCCCTCCCCTGTAATCATCATTTTTATTCTGTACAGGGTAGTGGGGGTAGACAAAATATAGCTGCCAAGACTTTGTGAATTATAGTAGGCTAAATTGGTAATGAAAATCTTCAGGTCTGGTCAGCTGGAGTAAATATCTTCACATATAATCAGAAAGGTTAGCAATGATGAAATGGCTCAGTAACATGTTGCGTAGTTCTATGGCTGTTAGAAGTCATGGATGAAAAATATGGTGCTCAAATATTAACCAAGTCATTAACTAAAAATATATTTCTAGATGTATTCTACTCTTTGTACTTGCACATTGGAAGTCACCCTGGATAACAGTCTATGCTAAAAGAAAAATGTAAATGTAGATACTCAGATACTAGGCCTATTTGAATGGTAAGGTACTGTAACAGTTGGGCACATGTAACATTTACGATATCGAGGAGATTAACTCATGCACAAAATCCGTTTAGGCCTACTTATGACTTTCATATCACTTTTTGATATCACAGAATTGACCACGGTCAAATTCAAATCTAGTGCGTATCACTATATCATGTAACACCATTTCACTGCCGATTAGAAATTCAGAATGCCAAACTTGCAATCTTCACGTTACATCATAATTCTTACATTCCGGAACGTCACAATACGTACATCTCATTGCATTATTACTATAAACATTCTGCCTCAGTGCAGAATTTAGAACCAGTTAACTGAAGTTAACAACCTACCCAATTAGCCAGTTAGCTAGCTATCTTTTGTGCTGACTCCAAATTGTATATGCTTGCACTGCACATACTTTAGACATGGTAAGTTCTCATATCATTTCATACCATCCTGACTCACTAGGAGCTACCAGGACATCTCAAATAAGGTGCTTGGTAGTTAGCTATTTAATACCCTCTAAAGTCTCGACAGAGTAAAGCTATGCGCATAGTCACGCAGGGAAATTTATGCAAAGCAAAATATTTTGTTCTAAATTCGTTCAAAGAAATTTTGATATGGATGTGCACAAGGAAAGGTTTTTGGTCAAGACATCAACAGTGTAGCCTACTATCTGTAGTCTCTTTTATATCCGATCTTCACAACGATAATGTTGAGGTAATATTAGCCACCAACTCCACTCTAAGAACTTCAAGAATCCAACTCCACGAACCCGTTAGTTAATTGAGGGCCACCAGCACTGTCGAGCTATCTATGCTGCCCTCTTGTCACGGATAATGCGGCGAAATGTTTTCTGTAGGGAATTTTAACATCAGTGCAGCTCTGTCCTTAGTGTGGAAACTGCACGTGCTTTGTAGCTGTGTTCTGGTATGAAAGGTCAGATCATTCATGCTGGCCACAGTAGACGTATTCCTATTTGTTTGGCTCTCAACGTAAAGGCAATGAGAGAAATGTTATAGGAAGCTAGCTAGCTAACGCTCAGTGCTTGAAAACGATGATTCGGCACCATCAGCTATCACGAACGCAAATGTGTTGGCAAAACGAGGTGTTGCTAACTATACCAGACCTAAATAGCCAAATGCATATTTTGGTTTTAAAAAATAGCCAGAATAGTAAAATCCTTAGCTAGCTACTTACTGACGTTCCTTTTGACTCATTGCATAGATCCGGATTAATTATCCTAATCCTACAAACATGTCAATTATTCTGCAGATATCATCAACAGTTTTGAACATATAAGCAGTTATACAAGGATACTGCCAACTAGGTGGAACTTGTTCAAATCAACAGTGGTGCAACACAGACGAGCCCAGTGAAAAATAAAGGATCGTACTAATATTCAAACAATGCGATTCATTCAGAGTGGTTTCAGATTCTGTTGTAAAAGTGCTTCGAGAAGATGGTTTTAGCGATATGGCACGGCTAGGAGATGTAGTTTTGGTGTTCTGACAATCTGGTCTGCACTTCAGGGTGGGTTATGCCTTTCATTATCATTATCTTCGACCTTCCTAAAAGACGCGCAGTTATAGCTACCCGGTTAGCCCATGTTGGGGAGACAGCTGAAATTTTCACACCAGCAAATCCATTCACCGTGCCCTGGAAGTCGGCCCAACTCCTTTTTTCGGTTACTGGACTGTTTTCTGAGCTGAATAATGGTTGCCAGTAACTTGGTAGCAATTTCTCATACTTGTGGCCACACACTGATATTATTTCTCGTGCCTGTAAAAGAAAATAACCCAATTTCTTAGTGAGTTATAAACTTATATGTTTGTGTGGTTAATTTCTTACCAGCACCTCGACAAAACACAGCACTTCACGCCCATTAGCTCGGCCGTCAACCGTACTCTTTCGCTCCAGTTTTCCCATTTAGGATTAAATAAAGGATTTTGTGAGTTTCTTCAACTACTTTTCCAGTGAAGCCACAGGGGACAAAGAATTTCCAGGGTCGTCGAACATGAATCCCAGGCCTGTCCTGCATCGTTGTGATCTTTTATTGCCTCACTGAATGTCATGGTTGAGGACTTTTCCCCCATTTTCGTATTGCATGACAGAAAACGAGTCTGCTTTAGCTGCTCTTTTCCCCCAGTTCCTCTGCGGCCAAAATGCAGCAGGGTATCCAACCACGTTTTTGTCCACGTGTAACGCTCCAGAGTCCCCTCCAGATACTGTTGGGTATTGTGTCTTTTTGTCCTTGCCATCCTGTAGTAGTTTTTTTAAACTGCTCATTAACATATTGTTGGATGTTTGAAATCCCGTGGTCAGCATCAGACACCAACTCTGCCTGGTAATATCGGCACGCTATTCAGTGTAACCATTCTCCTGTAAGATCCACTTTTACAGTTTCAGACAGGCCCATGAAACACGAAGGATGGCGTTTCGTTCATTTTAGCTATGTATTTGCTTTGAAACGGACGGATCGTTTCTTCTCCGTTAACCAGTCATTGAAGTAGCCGTCGGCCTTATTTTGTGTTCTTTTTCAAACTGTCTGAATGAGACTTTAACTTTCCGACTGGGTTTTTAATGATTTAGGCTTACCGGTTATTCTTTTTGGTCCACTCATCAAGTAATTAAAGAGGTCGAAACAGACACTAAACGTGTCCATCGTTTGTAATTTAGCTTTTAGTTTTGTGGAGAGATCAGTTATTTTGTCAGACGTGCAATAACTTTAAAATGCACAAAAATTCTGTTCTCTCTCCCCCCATGTTTCAGGGAATATTGTCACGACTAGAACGCAGACTTTCCATAAGGAGCAATGGGTCGGAGCTAACCGTTTTACAATTTAATATTAGCTTGATTTGTCATTTTGTTTTCTAGAAAACCTGTCAATGATGTACTCTAAACTGTCTGCCTAAACTGGTAATTAATTTCAGCATAATTGCCCATAGTTAAACAATGCAATTTCAAACATGTAAATGCAATGGTAATACTCCAGATAGACAGATTAGGTAGTGGTTGCTAGCCAACTCGCCAATGTTTGTTTTCCCATAATAAGTTGCCATACGATGCTGAAGATGTTGAAGGGTCAATTAATTACTGATAACTACAGCAAGCTAGGTAGCTAGAATACAGTGAACTATTGGAGTTCCGCAGACTGTCAGCACCTAGTTTGCTATACATACAGCTAGCTTGCTCTGATTTAATTGCCAATGTTTATTATCTTAGAGCAAGCTAATTGTTGATGCATTGTCTGACATACAATACCAGATTGACTGAACACACATTTCCTGTTCTTTCTGTGAAATAACCTAAATATACAGGCCATACAACCTTATGACATTAAGAAGATTGTTTTTCTCATAAATAGGTCCCAGTATTTCTAACAAACAGTAACTTCAATGCAGGAGTCAAGATGTCTGGCCAGTACAGCATACCAGCTGTTTTTTCTTCTGGGTACAACATAACAGCTAGAACCTGCCAACTTTCACCCCTGATATGAATACTGCATTTATAGCATGCAAGACACCAGTCATCTCAATGAAACGAAACAAGCAGTAAAATAAATGCAATTCTTCTAGCCTCCAAAAAAGAAAGATGCAAAGAATTCAGCCAAAGGAAAGGCGTCAGAGGGAGCAGATGGCCCCTCCGAAGTATCAAAGGAGCAGGTAAGCTTTGTGACTTGAAGTTATTATTATTTCTTTTTTCCTAGAGTGTACAGTTCCCTTAATAAAAATGCACTCTGTAGTATCCTGCATCTTACTAACAGTGTGAAGTATTCAAGTGAAACTGTCGTATTTTTTCTCTCTTTCTAGTTCAAGTTTGGACCACTTTGATTAATCAGCAATGCAGTATATTCAGTATTTACTTAAAAATGCTATGGAATGTGTGTGGTAGCTCCAGGAGCAGATTGTCCACCTGAAAGAGGAGCTAGAGAGGGAAAGAGAGGAGCGCAACTACTTCCAGCTGGAGAGAGATAAGATCCAAAGCTTCTGGGAGATCACTAAGAAGCAGCTGGAGGAGAGGGCTGCTGACCTGAGGAACAGGGATAGACAGTTGGACGAATCTGAAGAGCAGTTCCAAACAGAAGTCAAGGTGCACAGATCCTAAGATGTTTGCCAGTTGTGTGCATTTAAGCACTGAACATGATTACACAATCCTGCCACATATGCTTTCGTGGCTGCACTGTAAGGGAACTGATAGGGACTTTTGACCTAGGAGGTTGATATGTTTTAAAAACTGATATTTTCCCCCACAGTCATCTCTCCCAAGTTAACATTTTTATCCTTTTCTGTTTGTATTATTCAGACCTATAAACAGAAGGTGAAACACTTGCTGTACGAGCACCAGAGTAGCATCTCAGATCTGAAAGCAGACAGGGTTGCTGCTATAAAAGTGGTACAGAAGCAGTACTCAGAGACGGAGTGTGAGTTGCGTGATAACATTCGCAATCTCAAATCTGATCTCAAAGAGCAGGAAATATCCTATGAAAATCAAATGAAGAGCCTGAAGCTGGTATGTGCACTATTGATTTGGTAGAGGCTTTCTAGTTAATTTTCACATCCTTGTAACTAAAAGCTGTTTTCCACTTCTACTTTTCATTCTAGCAACACTGTCAAGAAATTACCCAAATACAAAGTGACTTTGAAAGACAAATACAAGGTACACTCTCTAAGTAAATCTTAGCTCAGGATCTTTCCTTTTTATTCAGGTTTAAGGACGGGCTTAAGTCATGAATGTGTGATTTATTTTACATAATAGTATGAATAATATATTGCTCTATTTGTCTGTAAACAAAGGAAATCTCCATCCTGTCCTCAGGACCTGCAACTGTCTAAGTTATTTTGTTTGCCTTTAAATCATTAAAGTGAAAAGAAAGTGAACGACAATTATTGATCACTTATACTTTGCTGCAGTGCCATACATTTTTGTCTGAATCACAACTTTTTCCACAACCAAATCTTTCTAAGAAATTCTGTTTCTCCAGAAAACAAGGCAAAATATGATGACAAGATGGAGAAACTGAGGAAGGAGCTGGATTTGATGTGGACAATGGAAGTCCACAAAATTGAGGAAAGGAAGAACAATCAAATCAGTGTCTTAATTCGGGATCATGAGAAAGCCTTTACCAACATGAAGAATTATTATAACGAAATCATCATCAGTAACATGACTCTCATCAACACACAGAAAGTAAGAACAATAAAGCAATGGGACATTTAGGCTCATGCCCTTGTTATTTGCTCAAGGACCAATGCATTTCTTCTTACACCTGCCATTTTGAATTTCTTATGATTTGTTCATGTTAGGTCTCTGTAATAATACCCTACCTGATGATCACGAGAGGACTGGACCCAATCAGTTAATTTTTGTCTGTAATTACCTTATGAGATTTTTCATTCTATAAATCTATTTAATATGATTGTCTTGCAAGCAGCAGAGGTGTTCAGCCTGTGTGTGCAAGAGTAACCAGTAATGCAACGGGACTTGTATATCATGCAGGAACAAATGGAGGCAATGAAGTGCAAGCTAGATGAGGTTGAGAAGGAGAATGTGAAATTGGTGCAACAGAACAAGCGTCTTAATGAGCCCCTGCAGAAGGCCAGGGAAGAGGTGGCTGAGATGCAGCGGCAGATGGCCACCTATGACAAAGACAAGGCCTCACTTGCTGTGCGTAAACTGCATAAAGCATGTCTGAGTGAAATTTAACTGCGGAATCCCTACCCTTTGCAATGAAGATCATGGCATCTTTAATGACCACAGAGAGTCAGGACCTTAGTTCAGCATCTCATCTGAAAGACAAACTTGCAGATTATTTTAGGAATTTTTACCAGTTAATTTTCAGGTATACCCAGTACAATGCTGAGGGTTTGTGTCCTTGTGCAAACAAAAAGTAGAAGTACTGAGTGATGCAGACATTCTCTGTCTTAACAGGGGGCCCGGGCACGCTTGAAGGCTGCTGACAAAGAGATGGCAGAAATGAAATGGGAATATGAAGTGCTGCAACAGAGATTCAACAAGGTACGATATGTGCTAAAAGCACATATCTGCGTACAGAGTATCTGCTCACAGACAGATGAATTAATGAATGGTGGAAGGATTCGGGTCAAAGGTTTTAAGTAGGCTGAATTAGCTGGGAACCTTAGGCAACTTGGTGGAATCTGAGGTAATATATAGAACATATGTATTTACAAATATATGAGACACAAACGCCAAAAATGTATAAGTGAAAATAAAAGACCCAAAGCCGAAACAGACAGGAAATTCAAAAACAGGCACAAGAACACTCTGACTTAGTTTCTGCCAGGTCTTTCTAGGAAACACTGCTTTGCTAACCTGCAAGGCTCTGTACCTGGATTCACCTCAGACAACATGTATTCACCACTGGGCAGGTCAGTGGGTTGTTGAGGGTTAAATTGGTAAAAGCCACTCATTAAATTCATGTAGCCACGCTTGCGTATCACTGATGTGTAACTTCTTTGCCCTAACTTCTCTACGTCTAGCTTCAGGAAGAAAGGGATGAGCTGTCCCAGAAGTTCACCAAGACCATCCTAGAGGTGCAGCAGAAGAGCAGTTTCAAGAATCTGTTGGTGAAGAAGCTCAATACAGTATCAAAAACAGGAGAAAACAAGGCAGAGGTTAACAAGGTTGGTTCCACCTCCAGCCTGGACCACAAGTTGGAGCAAAATTTGTCTGATTTTATTACTCAAGCATTCTGAATGGACCCCCTCCCCTCACTTGGGTTGGTTGCACTATTTATTGTATGTGTAGATGTTATGTGCGGCAGCAGTAGGTTTGTGGGCTTCCTCCTTAAGGCACAGTACAAATTCCAGTACATGCTGCATGGTTCATTCTATAATTAGACTTTAGATGACTTAACTGGTGCAACTGGCCCTTGGGCCTGAGGGAATTTCAAGCAAAACTGTAAAGACAAAATTCTAACACCCTCACTCTCAGTAGAGTAATCCTAATTTCCCTAATTTATGACATAAAATATAATATCATATATATTTTTGATCCATGTGCTGTGCAAATATTTGGTAGTGTGGTCCTTAAGGTTTATTTTTATTACTTCACGCTTGTTCAGCATTACATACAGCAACACAAAAAACTGAAAATTTTTCTTCATTGAGAACATTTAGGACTAAAAAATGCTGTCATTAACAATTTACAGCATGAGTTGTCTCCAGCATGGAAGATGGAGGTGGCATTCTCTATTTATAGTTTTGATGTTGTCATGTCTGATATCTACATCAGCAGATCTTAGTTTTTGGGTTAGGTTTAATTTTGGGTTTTTAGTTTTACTTCTGTGTGTAAAATTGACTGTTGCCAGGGTAGTCTAGCTTCTTAGTGTGTTTATCTCATTGGCAGGTCCATAATTTTGCTTCTGATTTGTGAGGATTTTGTGAACCCTTTGGAGGAGGTGGGGTTCAAGCCCCTAGAGAGCACCATGGATGGGAAAACTCAGGGTGAGGGGGGCTGTATGACTGGTATCTGCCCCAAAATAAGGAGCAGTCCACCCAGAAATATGTAATATCTTTCAATAAATGAAAGTTTTAGACTACTTTCAGTCTGTGCATACTTCATCTTTCTGAACACTATGGTGCTTCCTTCCTTTGGCCTGTAACTTTTTATTAACAGTGTTTAACTCAAACTGAAGATACATGTCCCTGCTTTTTTATTTTGCATTAACTTATTATGCTGTTTTCCCACATCATTATAATTCTAAAAAAGTAAAATGTAAAAAAGTGAATGTTTTCAGACATTTCTTGCCACATTTCTGTGGAAAAATAACAATGATGCCAAAAAAATCACATAATATACCTTTATAATTTGCAAGCATAGTTACAAAACACCTTTATTGTAAACTTTAGAAGTCACACATGTCTGTTTGATGACAGAATTTCACGCTCAGAATTTGTTCAGGGAGGAGTGGTTACCATATGCAATAGGTGCCTTGTCTGCTATTTTTATATGTATGCTTAATATCGCCTCTGCTTTACAGAACGAATATATGATTTCAAGCAGGATATTCCATTGTTACCCACCATTTACATTTATTCATTTGGCTTTCATCCAAAGCAGCTTACATAGGTTACAGTTCTTTTACAATGATATCCAATTATACCGCTGGATATTTTACTGAGGCAATTGTGGGTTAAGTACCTTGCCCAAGGGTACAGCAGCAGTGTCCCAGCGGGGATTGAACTGGCAACCTTTCAGTTATGAGTCCTGCTCCTTAACCACTATGCTACACTGCCACCACACAGGAGAACACTGAGCAAATTTCATTACATGTTGTATTGTCATACTGCATGGCTTTCACAATGTCACACAGTAATTTGTTGCTGAAGTCTAATGTTTTCAATAATCACAGTGCTGTTCACCACAGTAATGCTGTCAGACCTGCTGCTATCAGACCTGCTGCCTTGAGCTGGTCATCAAGCTGGATTGTGTGTCTATGTGTTATGATGAACCTTTGAATGCTGACACTGCCATGACCTGGCAAGTGAGTAGACTGGCATGTTAGTGTGACCTGTCAGCTGTCAAGGCACACTGCCTTCTGTTGGAAGGGAATACACTGTGTGGCTCCAAACAATGCCTTTTGCCTGAGACTGAGTGATAGCATAACATTGGATAAAGAATGTCACTCTATGGTGGGAGGACACCAGGGCTGAGGCTGACACTGAAATGGCAAGTAGAATTTCCGCCGGGTTAAACAAGCCATATGCAGTGTCAAACCACACTCCTAAGAACCATGGCACTGATAATGTTAGCTAGGAATACAGCCATTCTGGGAGGCCAGACTGATTCTTGATATGGAACTCATTCAGACATCTGGATGAATTGATTGATTTGGGGCATGGATTTTGTGTCCTTGGTAATGTTAATGATAAATATAGGAATATAATTGTACCTTAGACATAAGATGTACACTGCAGCAGTAAATGTTACAGCTATTACATTGATATAATAAGTATTTCAAGATGTAGAGTATTAGAATCAATATACCACTACTATGTTACTATAATAACAATTATTATTTTATATGCTGTTGTATTGATCATGATGAGACATAGTCAGCTCTCCATAAGCCTAATTTGACTATACGTGCATAAAAAATCAGTAACATTGGGGGGATTGAATGGGAAATGTCTTAGTTTTTTTGTTGTAATTCACAGTAAAGTAAGAATTGAGGTAAAGAGCTAAATATGTGGCTTAGCAAAAACTGCAGCATCATGTTGAAACCTCTCCAGAGAGTGTACCTCCTGTTGGCTGCCAAGAAACTGTTGGCCACACCTCCAATGAGAACACATATTCCCAGCACTTGATAGTCCATGTAGGTACCTTGCCTCTTTCAAATTTCTATTTGATTTATGTGACTACGTTTCCAAAGTGCTGTATAATTCAGTTGTTAAGTAGCACCTTATTATGCTGCAGAAACATTTCAGTAGCCGAGGAAATCCTGCTATAAAAACCTTGCTGGCAGCAGCAGCTCAGCTGAGACCCTGAAAAAAATCAGCACTGCACAGACCAAGATGAAAGGCCTCCGAATGACAGGGATTGTCTCAAAGGTTGTTTGTTCTCTTTGTGCAAGGTAAGAAATCCAGTATTGTTTTTTTTGTTTTATTTTGTTAGCTCCTTATAATTTTGTCATATGTTTAGAGTTTATTTAGTGCAGGATAGATAGACTTTGCCAGTGCTTTTGGACAGACAAATGAAACTGTAAGGCAAATGCAAATTACATACAAAATAATATAACCAATTGAAAAAATAAGCACAGTAAAATTTGAGTAGCCTATACCACTATATCCGTTAATTTGATATAGAACAAGAACAGTGCTTGCACAAGTGATCTGGTGAGATATTATATGGTAGTCCACTCCTCTTTTATTTGTAATGTTTTATCACACTTTATATGTTAGTCTGTTCTACGCTTTACATTACATTATAGTAGGGTGGTTAGATCAGTACGGTGGATAGGTCTGCTTATCTCAGTTCCCTAATCTCACCACTGTTGTGCACTCTGTAATTTGTGAGGTACCGAGTTGATCATATGGAGTAGTGGCACCTTTAATTGGTGCCCACATCACTGTTGATATACTGTGTGACTTGAGGTGTGAAAAAATAGCCATTGTTTGCATGTAAATGTAAAGAAAGATTGCATTCATCTTGCTTCAGTACTTGTGCGTGAATGCAGAGGTTGTGGTGAGACTAGTGTACAATTAGCAGCTCCAAACGGGGTTACATAAAGAGGAAAAGTTGTAAAAAGGCAGGTTATGTCACCTGATAGTTTGCTGAAGCTGGAAGTGAATCCAAGAAGAATTAGTGAATGGCACGATAATAACTCACAGCATGTTCAGGCAGATGATTGAGGGCTTAAAACACCCTCTTTTCTGAGGGCTTTCATTTTGGAGAGGGTGTTTTTCATGCGATCACTACAAACCAGTTGAACATGAATAGATTTTTTGGAAAGGTTGAATTTAAACTCATACAATAATTATGCAATTAGTAAATACAATAGTTCTGCTCGCAGCTTTCATAGACATTTCTGAAATATACAGTATGAGTAAATTGTGTAATGTTGGATTCATACTCAAATATTTGCAAAATTATTACTGTTAAATTTATTACCGTTGAATCTCACTTACGATTTCAATTTATCTAAAGGTATATGGATAATGCATTTACACTAAGGAAGACTGAAATTGATTTTCCTGGCTTTTGATATTACGCAGATGTACTATTCCAGATAGCACTGCAATGACTGGTCAAGGCAGAAGAGACATATTCCAATGGATATATTTGTATCTACTATGCTTGCATTTCAGTGAAGTGACAGGTAAGACCAATATTTCCATTTTTTATTTGCACAGAAGGGCATATGTTCCATTCTATTTATTTTAATTGTTAATGGACATCAACAGGTAGACAGACCAGTTATGACTCTATGTCACAGAGATGTCAGTATTACACAGACCAGATTTGCAATGTAACCCCTTTCGAAATCTCTTCCAGGGCAGGAAGAAAGCCGCCCTGAGCTTGAAACAAAATATGGTGTGCTTGTGGGGAGGCAAATCCGAGTCAAAGAATCCGCACAGACAGTGTTTGCCTACCTTGGAATCCCCTTTGCCGAGCCCCCAGTTGGAGTGTTGAGATTCTCAGCTCCCCAGTCACCGAGAGCATGGCAGGGGCTGAGAGATGCCACAGCCTTCCCTCCCCTGTAATCATGATTTTTATTCTGTACAGGGTAGTGGGGGTAGATAACCTATAGCTGCCAAGTCTTTGTAAGTCATAGTAGGGGGTATCTCTGTGCAAACAACTAAAAAGTATTCCCACTCCTGTTATGTATTCTCCAAGGTGCTTACAAAACATGAATCATACCAAGCGGATGTGGGATTTTTATGCTGGCAGATACCCTCCTCTGAGGACCTCAGAGGATTGCCTTTACTTAAATGTGTACACCCCAGTGAAACCAGGGCAGCCCCACCAATTACCTGTGAGTATAAATGCAAGCTGGTATCTTAGTGTAGTTCAAAATGGATCAAAATTAATGAGTCTGCTGGAAAACAAAAGAATACTACATGAGGATTTCCTTTGATATTGTAAACCTTCCAAGCCCTGTAGAGATCTGAGAGAAAAATTTCTGACATTAAAGAAATGCAGATGTGTCCAGATGATGATACAGCATTATCTTTAATAAATATGGTTATGCAGTGCTACATTATAACAGCTGCTGTCTATCTTGCAGGTGATGGTGTGGATACATGGAGGGGGGTTTCTAATGGGAGGGGCCTCCCTGTATGATGGATCTTCACTGGCTGCTTTTGGGGATGTGGTCATTGTCATAATCCAGTACCGTCTAGGCATACCAGGCTTTTTAAGGTAGAGTCAGTGCAGTGTTGGTACTGGTGTGGAGAAGTTTTATTGATGTTACCATTGAAAAGACTCACAAAAATGCATGTGTTGGCCATACAGCACTGGAGACGGCCAGGCCCCAGGAAACATGGGGCTGCTGGACCAGGTCTGCGCTCTGCGCTGGGTGCAGGACACCATCCACAGCTTTGGTGGCGACCCTGGATCTGTCACTATCTTTGGGGAGTCTGCTGGTGGGAACAGTGTCTTCTTGCATGTGTGTATACCCACACCAGACATACACAGTGTGCAATATTGAGCCTGTATGTCAGTGTTAAGTGGCTGACCTCTAGTCTGCTCCTCCAGATGCTGTCTCCTTTGTCATCGGGGCTGTTCCATAGGGCCATCATTCAGAGTGGAGTACCTCTGATCCCTCTCATCATAACTAGTGACCCCAAATCTGCAGCACAGGTAAATCAGGGCAGTATTTCCTCTTAGGTTACCTGATATCTACTGTATATACAGTATGTTGTTTACATACTAGATTTGTAGCTACAACATGAGTTTCTTAACCAGTGTAAACAGGAGAAGGTATATATGAAAATTAAATCCTGTAAAATTTTGTAGTTGAAGTCGTAGAAGTTGGTCTGCCTCTTTTGTGTCTGCTAACTGCCTTCTACCCAGCTATTGGCTCAGAAGGCTGGCTGCACCATTGGAGACTCAGCTGACATTATGCAGTGTTTCAGGAAGAGAACACCACAGGAGATCGAAGCTGCAACTCCATGGCTAGTGAGTGATGTTTATGCTGAGCTAAATCATTGTGTTAACCTGGTGAGTTTCACATCTACATGATACATGTTTCCGTCACTTACAGTCAACTGTGTTGCCAGGGGGACATGGTGTTGATTTTGTCACTAGATGGGGAGTTTGTACCCAAAGACATAGAAGAACGAATCCAGAGAAAGACCTTCAAAAATGTTCCATGGATCACAGGGATAAATAACCACGAGTTTGGCTGGATGCTGCCTCATGTATGTTGTGAAAATTTGGATAAGTTCATTTTCTGTAGAGCACTGATAAACTTACATCATGTATGAAATATTTTATATTCATGTATATACAATTTATTGCACATTTCCTTACTTTTCCTGTTTTCTGAGATCATTATATTTTTAAGTCAGCTTTCATTATTTTACATGAGATCTGCAGCAATGTAAAAAACAAACCCTTTCTGTACTGCGATTGTCCTTCCAGATGGCTTTATTTCCTGGATGGGACCTTGGAATCACTCGTCAGATGATGACAATGACACTAGCATTCATGCTTCAGAAAGGGGTGGGTGCAGTCCATACAGATCCTTCTGTGACTCTGATTATATAAACAATTCTGCGACTGTGATTCATGGACCCTTCTGTGACTCTGATTGTGTGGACCCTTCTGTGACTCTGATTGTATAAACATTTCTGTGATTCTGATTTATGGACCTTTCTGTAGAAGATGATATGGACAGTCATGGCTGTGCAGGTAGAGGTATCCCAGTAGGGGTTAATCCTTTGCCACAAATCTAAGGCTGTGTGGAGGTAGCAAGACAGGGAAAGGATTTATTCTGAGCATTGTTCTTTATTTTTTGTAGGGTTTGTCTGGTAATGCACAAGAGATTTTAGTGGATGAGTACTTTGGAAAAACTGAGAATCCTGGCACAATAAGGGATGCCTTATTGGATCTGATTGGAGATTTAATATTTGTATTCCCTGCTATCAAAGGAGCAAGAGATCATAGAGGTAAATCCTAAAGCAAAGGAGACACTGGAGCTGCTGAGCAATACAGCTGTTCCTATCCATCCAATCTGTCTCTACATTTATAGGGATGGGAATAACACTCTCTGTATAAAATAAATTGATGCAAGATTTAATGAGTGTAGTGTTGGGGCTGGGTGACATTCAGTTTGGTGTGTGGGGCATAGAAAATGAATAAAACAGGCTTAAAATGCAATAGGTGTTTTCATAAATTGTGTACTGATATTGCTATTGTATAATTATTTAAATGATCAATCACGCCTTAAAGAGTTGATGCATGTAAGTATTGTTTTCTCAGTGTTGAAAATCAGAGCCAGTAGGTATATTTATTTTTTAAAGATGCAGGCTTCACAACATACTTCTATGAGTTCCAGCAACGCCCTTCCATGTATGGGGACAACAGACCTGACTTTGTGAAAGCGGATCACTTTGATGAAATTGGCTTTGTGTTTGGTGCCCCCTTCTGGACGGAAGACATAGTGATGCTAGGTATTTGCACAAATGGCTCAGGCTGCTTCGTAAGGTTGTTTTACCCTGTGAAGGTGATTTTCTGTTTTTCCCTTTAAAATAATGAGTAAGAAAGCAGTTACTTTTTTAGATGTACATTTACATTTATTCATTTGACAGATGCTTTTATGCGACTTACAAGTGAGGCAGATGTGTTATTTTTTGCAGAGTGCTTTTGCTTGTTGAGTGCATGTGAAATTCGAAATGAGTGTGATGGTGTGGTTGATGTTAACATCCTTGTTGCACTCCCTTGCCTGCTGTCTGTCTCTTACTGAAAACCATGTAAGTGAAAACATGTGATTTATCCATAGATAGAACTAGTGAGGCAGAAAGACATCTGAGCAAGACGATGATGAAATACTGGACCAACTTTGCAAAGACAGGGTGAGAGATTCCTCCTTCATGCTTATCAAATCCAGTTATCTGTCAGTAATACATATTAAAGCTGCGAAGAACTAAACTGTTAGGAATCTCACATCTTAATACAGCCAGAGCACAGAGAACAGAGGCTTTCTGTTGTTTTTGTGGTTTGAGAGCAAGCTATTTAAAACTTTCTCCATAGCTTTATCTGAAATGCACATTCTAGATTTAACACAATCTATTCCATGGAAGGTAGAAAACAGAAATCCTTAAAGGTAGGTGCTAACCAAGATCAAAATGAATTTATTTTTAAGCATTAGTGGAGGTCCGATACAGTGATTATTTTATTTGAGTGAATTGCTTAGTATTTATTTGCTGATTATTATTCTGAGATTCCTTTTATATTAGGCTTATCTCACCAGAACAACCTCTGCCCTTGTTAGGAGTCCTGGGGTGTTGCAAAAGTAATCTTCTAATACAGACAAATGCAAACACAGAGTAGCTGCATCTCTCTCACATAATCTGAGTGACTTGTGGGTGTCTGGTGAGTCGCAGAGTACTGAGAACATTGTGACAAGGAAACCCTGGCCCATGAAACCTACTCATCCACAGTGGAGCAAAGCTAAATCTGTTCCACTATTATGGACATCTGGACATTGTCTATGAATAACAGCTAAGACTCACACCCAGGTCTGAGCTATAGGACCAAGCCTGCCCTCAGAATGAGTGTTTTAGCCAGTTTAGCTGCCCAGGAGCCCCTACTATTTAGGACTTCTCCATCAAAATGATAGAAGATTGCTTTCATTTTTGACTCGGCCTTGGAAACCCAGACAATACTCTACAAGGACTGGTCATACATGAGGCATGTGTTCCATGTCCAGGTTTACATTCAGAGTCAACTAGGGTATCACTTATTTTGTGTGTCATGTGTTTTTATGTGTTTTTTTTCATTCCACTGAGCACATAATCAGTTATTGAGCCACTAATTGATTAGTAACCTATATTTAACACCTCCGTAGTTAATCTGTTTAATACTTGCCGTTGAAATATTTAAGAAACACCAGGAATAAATAGCTTAAAATAGCTATTAATTGTACATTTCTGTTCGCACTACCCACTTTTACTTTAAGTATTTAACTGGCGTGTTGTCAAAGCCAGATCAATATTCCATTAAGTATACAATTAAACTGAACGTACTGAGAACTCAGCTGAAGGATAAACATCTGATCAGTATAAACATCTGACCAAGACTTGGAAAGACAAAACACACTTTCCATTCTTATTATCAGAGGTTGGCAGTTTGTAGCTGAATGTTTTTTAGTGTTTATCGTCACTAAAATAGATAAATAAAACTAATCACATTTTTTAATATAGATGGCTGTCTGATGGAAAAAAATATGTTTGACAATACTAGCAAATGTACTGTTTGCCATGTGCATGTGGCATCACCACAGTAAAGGTAAGATATTCTGTTCTCCCACCTGTGTTCACAATAAGTGCTTTCTCCTGTTGGTGCAATGTTGGTGGAAATTGGAATGGAATTGTAGATATTTCTTATTTCATTTCCATGAAAATTTTAATATATACCATACAAATACCTAGCAATGTACAGATTACAAACAAGTAAAGTGCTAAGCCTTCACTTCGAAGATGATGTTTAAGTAGTCCACATACTCTCATGTTACCTGTGCAGGAACCCAAATGGAGAGGGTCTACTCGAATGGCCAGTATTCAACGAGGGTGAGAAGTACCTGCAGCTTAATTTGACCATTAAGCTTGGAACCATGGCAGAGAGGCGCAGACTGACATTCTGGACTGAACAGTTCCCTAAGAAACTACACTCTCAAAGTAATCTGTCCAGACGCAGTGACCTATAGAACTGAAACCTACTTATTACACACAAATATGCACATTTTCCTTCAACAAATCTTCATGGAAAGCATAATTCATAAAGTAGATACAAATAATCTATGCAGCTATGCACATAATCTACTACATTGAAAGCAGTTCTTCACAGAAATGCTGTTCTAGTGCCACCTAGTTCAGCGTACTGTTGTAAAACTGATTTTCTAATATGCATTTGAGTTGATAATGATTTAATGCACATGCTATTGCAACTGTAACTGTGCAATGTTTTATTATGTGAGTTATTTCTGACTTATGGTACGTAGGAATGTGTTCCTGCTTCACCATTTTAAACGTTTATACTTTTTAAAATAAATTTTAAGAAAATATACTCATTTTTTATTAATCAAGTTTTAATCCCAATAAAGTCTGTGGTGTTTAGAGTGTATTACACATTTTATTGTTTTCGTTGAGTGAAACTGTGGATGTAAGCCCCTCCAAAATAATTATTTTGTGTTATCAATGTTATAATTCATGAATAAAAATGATATTGAAAAACTGTTGTTGCAGGTGTAATGTATAATGTGCACAGTATTCAAGATCCATTTGCATTACATCATTGTCGTTTAGCAGATGCTCTTATCCATAGCGACTTAAGATAGGTTACAATTTTTGCATTTTTACAGCTGGATATTTACTGAGGCAAATCAGGGTTAAGTACCTTGGCCAAGGATACAGCAGTAGTGCCTCAGTGGCGAATCAAACAAGCAACTTTTCGGTTATGAGCCGTGCTTGTTGCTACTCTGCTACACTGAGGACCCAATCGATCATTTGAAAGACACCATAATTAATACAGTGATATGTAATATACCATGAATTACAGTGTGGGTGGTTGCAGATTAGAAATACACTTTAATCCGTATCAGTAATAATAAATGGATTCGTTTCAATGAGTATAATAAAAAGGAAAATTATAATATGGTAAATATGTCATTTCAAATAAATGTTACAGTTGTCGTTAGTTATTAACGTGACAGCTATTGAACTGGTGACAAATCTGCACAAGATAGGAGAACCGCGCAAAACCGGAGTATGTAATTGTCTTTTGAAGAAAAAAAAAAACACTGTTTGGTCTTTAACAGCCACCATACTGCGTATGGAACCAAAATAATGCTCCGCTTTCTGAACTCGCCGTGTAGCTACGAAGTGACTGATAGCATAGGTTGAGTGTGTGGTGTTTTGTTTTAACCGTCTGCTGTATTTGGCAGAATAGTTGGTTTCATAAACTCCATAAAAATTTCCCAAGTATCACATTTGAGCAAACAGCAAAGTTAATGACAAATGGAACCTGTTATATCGTTAAATCAAGGTACCTAAAAGCGGAGCCAGTTGCGTGTCGTTTGCCGTTGTAGTTATATGAGTGCATGAGGTGAATTTTGGATTTAAAAAAAAAAAAACTGACGTTATTTACTTCGGCTAGCATGAAATAATAACGGGCATTGCACCGTGATGTAGAATAGTATTGGTAGCCTACGTAGCTACTCGACTGTAGCTTGAACATAGATTTTTGCCTGGGAGTTGACGTTCTGTTTGTATACTATCAGGGGCTTCCAAATGGGACATCCGGCAGAAAGTGTGGGACTATATTGAAGCTAAGAACTTAGCAAACTTTCCACGGCCTGTTCACAACAGAATTCCAAATTTTAAGGTATTTAAATTAGTATGCAAGTTCGTGATTTCAACATTTTTAATGTATTTTGTACCTACTTAAGCATTCACATCTGTCTTCATTATGTATTAGAGTTTGGGAAACTGTGTGTGCCAGTCAAATAGCTAATTTGCTATATCTGTAGAAGTGCTATTAACTTTTATTGCAACATTGTACTGATTCTGTCTGGTGTTTTGCCATTATATAATTTATAAGTAGTTCATTTATAATAGTTTCTATTTGACTATTTGGAATAGTTGGATTATTTTTCCTTTTTTTGATTGTGTTGCTAATAGTTCTGTTTGTTGGGTACCTCCCAAAGCTACTGAGTAGTTGTCAGCTTTTCAAAGTTAAAGATATAAATAGACCCAGCAGCAAGTGGCTTTCCCTAATTCTTCTCACAAATCTCATTGGCCTCTGTTTGCTGTAGGGGGCCCAGAGTGCCTGCACACATGTCTCAAACCTTGAAGTGTTCCACAGAACAAATGAGATCAAGGTGGACCCAGATAAGCCATTGGAAGGAGCTCGCCTAGCTGTCCTACAGGTAAATATTTGTCCAGCTGAAAGATAACAGTACTGCAGAATTGGTGCTGTTTCTAAATTATACTACCATCATGTGGAATTCACCACATCCATCCCATTATTACTTTTTCACGCTGAAATAATTTCAGTCAAGTGAATACATGAATGAGAACCTAGGAATTCTTACAATCCAAGTCCGTGTGTTCACCATATCAGAGGCACAATGTCCCTTTCAAAATAATGTGCTCCCTTTCCAAAAAAACAAACACATTAGAATTAATATGAGGTCATGATAATTTGCCTTTGGGGATTTGCCAAAATATTTTTGTAGCTGTGTGAGTTTGCTGTGCGTAACATTAATTTGGTGTTTTGATTTCAGGCTGGAAAAACATTGCTGGTTCCAACTCCCCGTCTGCGCACTGGGCTGCTGAATAAGATTGTTCCTCCCCAGGGAGCAAGCAGGGATGACCTGCATGTGTGTGCCACCTCTCAGGTGACTGCACTCCCCAAAACACTGTGTATCTCTGTATCAAAGCCAGGTTATTTGTATTCTTTACCCAGAAGTGTCTGTCCATATCGCAGTTTAGTATGAGTTATTCTCTGCCACGTGTGCGTTATTGATAGTCCATCTCTCCATACACCATACATTTATTTCTTGTCTCTTTTGCAGCTAATCAGTTCAAGTAGTTACAGTAATGAGAAAGTCCCCCATCTCCTTCAAACTGCCCGTGAGAATGTTGGGGGGACCTGCTAGAGAGGTCATCGGGTCATCTATAGGAAGAAGCCCCTTGAACTCTTTAAAGTAATAGTCATTCACATAACGGGGATGACAGGCAATGTGAGCAAGACTCACATCTCTGTAATGCTATGTGGTAGGATTGGAGATATGGACACATTAACATAGAATGGTCAAAACATTAATGGGGCACCATTGGACCCACTTACTGGCAGAGCTCTCAGGTTGCAAGTAGAGAAACCTGGAAAGGATAGGTCTTGTTTAGATTAGTTTAAAAAATGCCAAAGGTCTACCAGTTATTTTGTTTGTGGAATTGTCTGCCTCAAAGCTTCAAAGTGTGTATGTGTCATGTGACCTTTTTTGGTCCTTTTGACTTTGAATTCAGGGGGTGAAGGAGTACAGTGTGCCTATCGGTCTTGATGAAAAAGTCAAAGTGGACTTGCTTGTGGTTGGATCAGTGGCCGTGTCTGAAAAAGGTAAAAACAAAGAAAACTCACACGCTGTGTCATTAACTGGTATGTTACTGTAGTGAAGGGAGAGAGCAGTCACCCCACCCGGCCTCGAACCCGGGTCTACGGGGTCCCAAACCTGCAGCTTGACCGCAACACCAAAGAGCCAAGCTTGTTGGTATGGCAGTCAGAGTGCATACTCAGCCGTAGTGACAGCACTCCGTCACACTGCCCTCTCCTTCAGGAAGCGCACCCATGCGCTTCACGCACAGAGGTGTCCCTCGTGCATTCCCCCACCGTCCTTCTCCCATCCTAGGGTGCCCCACTCACTAGTGCTTCACCCATATCTGGGGTCCCTCACACCAGGGTCAACCTAACCTGGGGGTCCCTCATACGGCTCACACACTGGGCACGGCTCCAATGGCCTCGTGGCAAGCCATCCTACTCTGACACCACTTGTAGCGAAGGGAGAGAGCAGTCACCCCACCCGGCCTCGAACCTGGGTCTACGGGGTCCCAAACCTGCAGCTTGACCGCAGCGCCAAAGAGCCAGGCTTGTTGGTATGGCAGTCAGAGCACGTACTCAACTGTAGTGATGGCACTCTGTCACAGTTACCTGTGCTTAACCTAAAGAGGTTTTCATGATTATACTTTTGTGCTTAATTTATTTACTGTTTAATTGTCTAGGATATCGTATTGGCAAAGGAGAAGGCTTTTCAGATATGGAATATGCGATGATGGTATCAACTGGAGCAGTGAGAGATCCAGTGGTTGTTACTGTTGTCCATGACTGTCAGGTTTGTACCGACAATGTTTAATCCTAAAGCTTGTTTACCATTGTGGATTATCCAAGTCATTTTTCACAAACAACTATTGACAAAGAGCTGACTGAAGAAACAAGTTCCTATTTAATATGTATTTGTTCCCAGACAGAGTGGGCCAGTCTACCAACAGTTGTAATGGGCACTTAGAATAATGTTTGAATACTTAAAAGAATGGATGATTAAAGACGTACAACAACAAATGAAAGCATTCTAAACAATATTGTAGTAATATTAAACATTATTTTTGTCCCATTGCGCACTAGTTGACACTTTTGTACATGCTGTGAGCAGATTACAGTTGAGTACATGCATTTTTTTGTACTATAAGTGCACAGATATATAAAAAGTTTGTATTTGGCTACATCTGTGAAATGTATTATTTATAAAAATGAATTGGACTAGAAAATACTGAATTGTTTTTTTTACAAATACATACTGTGGTCAGATACTCACTATGAAAAATCATGCTGCATATGTACAAACACAATAAAGAAACAACTACAAGTTTAAATTATCTCTAAGGCAATCCAAATATATATAATAATCTGATATTTATATGGATATTAACATAGTGGTTAGATTAAATGCTGTATGTTTCACAAAACATGGTTTCTATTATATGGCAACTTTAAAAATGTGGTACTGAATGTTTAATTTTTTTATGTAGGTCATGGATATTCCTGAAAATCTAACAGAAAGTCATGACCTCACAGTGGATTATGTCCTCACCCCAACCAGAGTCATCAAGACAGACTGTAAACACCCCAAGCCCCAGGGCATCATATGGGCAAAGGTAAAAAAAAAAAAAAAAAAAAACCACTTTACTGATTCTGTGAAGGAAAAGTAGATCATGTTACATGGGAGAACACTTATCTTTGAATCTTCAGGGTATTCCCGTTTTAACTGTACCTTTGTGGTCCATTTTAATTAAGGTTGAGCACCTCCTTCAAAGGCCTTGTTTTCATTTGACAGCTTACCTGATATGGCTGTGCGAAGCTTCACAAAGTCAGTGGCTGCCTACATAATCTGTGTTACATGATAGAATTAGGCTGCCTACTGCGTGTCATTTAACACCTTGCTGATACACTGGTACACGGGTCTGATGCTGCACATGTAGTTGGATGCAATTTAATGCACAATACAGATGTTGTTTACCAAACAATATTTTCTAAGTATATTTGAATGGGTGATAAATCTAACAAAATTATTTTGCAGTGATTTGTGAATTTTGAACGTATTTTGCTTATCCACTTATATAAGAATCAACATACAGTGATCAAAAATACTAGAACAAAATGATACTGTCCCTTTTTCTTATAAGAATCAGCCTGGGCTCACTTAAAACATATTATACAATATTCACTGTATGTGCAATGGTGCATAATTAATGAAAAATCCCATAGGATATTAATATAGTGTATCTGTTATCAGGCCTTAATTGCCAAGATACCTAGCAAGGGAACTATTTTGAGATATTTTTTGAGACAGTTGAAATATGTAACATTGTACAGTTGAGTGAAGTGCCTGGATGCCAGTGGACATGGCAGGAATAAGAATGTTATACAAAAAAACTTGTGATTATAACTTGTAAAATTGTTATTATTAATATTAAGAAAGGCAAGAAGCACTGCTTTTTTGAGTCTTACGAGGGTCTTGGGCCAATTAAAGAAATTTAGCTGCAAAGTAGAGCATTCCACGGCACACACTTTTGAGGATTCTGTGAAGAACTAAAGAGGTGTTACATGAATAAAGCAAGTAAGAACAAGAAAGGCCAATTTTCATTGAGACATGAGTAATGTATGTTTTAATTTAGTGAGGCACATTGAAAAATGACATGATTGTGTGATAAGGGCAGCAGTTGCATGATGACATTCAAATAATTTGAAAGTAATTTCATTATTATTTAATAAATGATTGGTATAAAAATACTAAACCATTTAAGTTGATCTGGTTCCATTTTTGCAAAACTTAGCTAAGGACACTTCTCAATTAATAAAGAGAAAAATGTTGTTGAATACATAAACGTCCATTTCACCACTTAATTTGGAACTTCACTTTTGAGAATCGAATCATCCGGGACCGATTGTAATTCTTACAAGCAGATTCTCTTACAAGCAGAGTCACTGTCTAATGTACGAGGCAGACAGCTTGTTACTGGTGCTCTCATTGTATGACTAAAATATAAACATGTTTGGAAGACATAGCTTATTTGTATTTGAGGATATGTTTGTTGTGCCCTGTATGATTTTCAAAATGGCACCAATATATTCTTAGGGAGAACGATATCTGAAGACGGGGAGTGCCTGAATGATTTTCAAGAGCCTTTATTTTTGAATATTCAGAGGCCAGGTAAAATAGTGACATCATGAAATCAAACTATAATACTGTTACATTTTATTTGTGTCTTATAAAAAAACTGTTTATAGCCAGTTTCTGTTTCTTTCAGTTTTTTAGAAGAAGAGTAGCTCTGCAGATAGTGAGATTGTAAATCATCCAGGATGCAACAGTGTACTATTACCCATATTTTCCCATATGATTTATTTGTTATCAGCTGTTTTTAGAAATATCAGCAGTACTGAACTTTTTATGTTAACATTATTTCCAAAGAAGGAATATAAATAATCCATTACGTTTATGGATGTCATTACAAATGTTTTATGTCAGTGACATCAGGAATTTCATTTGCATTGTGCAATTCAAGTTCCATTTCACCTCAACAATAAACGCCAGTCTAGCTGCATCACCAGCTAAGTAGGCCTGACTTTGCTCTCTACGCTGCCTTGATCTGCGTGAACCACCCTGCTCCTGTAGTAATGCACACTATAACATGTTTCACACCTCCAGCTGGACGCAGCCATGCTGGAAAAGATACCAGTTCTGAAGAAGCTGCGTTACATGGAACAGCAGGCCGGGAGAGACGTGACGCTGAGGGGGGCTCCGGTCGGAGCGGCGGTAGAGGAGACAAAGCAGAGTCCAGACAGAGAACAGGAGCCCATACTCAAGCGGGAGGACACTGAGGAAGGTGCCCCCGGGCAGACAGCTGTCACCACGGTGTACCTGGGCAGAATACCTGCTGGGCTGCGTGTAAGCGAGCTGAAGAGTGCCCTGAGGGAGCGCGGCGCCACACCACTGAGGCTGAACTGGCAGGGTGCACAGCACAGGGCCTTCTTAGACTACTGCGACAGGCAGGCCGCAGAAGCTGCCCTGCTCGCCCTGGAGGGACTGTCCATAAACGGGAGGAGCATACAGGCCGAGCTCGCTAAGAGTCAAAGGAGCAGCAGAAAACCTAGCCATAAGCACAGGCAAGCCCAGATGACAAGAGCCCAAACTGGGGCTGAGGCTCGCAGTGTTACATAAACACACTTTACCACCCATAGGCTTCAGACACTTGACACTTTTGAAACACAGGGAAAAGAAGAGCCTGTTCTGAAAACAAGTGTTACCACCTTTAGAAACATTTTGCCGTCTTATTGCTAACAGTATTGTAATCCCTTTAATGCATGGCTGACATGCAGGAGCAGCTGCTATCTGTATTGGCAATGCATTTTATTGTTTTGTTGTTTGCAGTGAAAGTAAAAGATGGAATATACAAAACAGTCTCAATTTACCACTGGATTCTACTGAACCAAAATTTTAGGACTTACTCGGAGCTGATGGAAGCTGTAGAATGCTGAAGACCTGGTTACTGTGTCTTTACCACAGTATTTTGGTTTTATAGAAGTAGTAAATCAAACTTAATTTAAGAGAAGAATGAAGTAATGATTTTTCAAGTTGATGTGTTATTCTAATTTTGATTTATTCTAAGGCATGGTCGTCCGAGTTTATTTTGGAGTGCTTCTTGACGTAGCGCCAGTGTTAATCTTAGCAAGCAACAGAAGTGAAAAACATCAGGGTCAGATATTTTATGGTACAAATATGCTTTTTTCTTGAACTGTTTTATAACTGGTCCTGCCCTGTCAAAAGGTCAGATTAAAGGTTTATTACAATATTTGAATTTTCTTTCTCCTCTCATTTACTCAAGTGTAGCTTTAGTAATGTAAAGAATTGTATTATTAAGGTTGACAGATTTAGTTTGTCAGATTTCAGTGTGATATTCAGGTGTTCAAGATGAGATGACCTACTTGCTCAAAACTGAAAACATATGTACGTCACTGGAGTCAGTGTCTTATGTAGATAGTATCTGGAGTATCAATGCATTTAGGGAGTTTTATTTCCTTGTTACTGTGGTAACTGATTATTGTTACTACTGGAAATGGATGTCTCAGCATAGAAGGGTCCCATTGCTCACCACCTTACACAGAGATTGTCTATAAGAGGACGAATCGTGCCCAGCACAAATTGTTCAGGCAGTGATGCATCAACTAGGTTCACCTCAGAATGCTTTCCACTGGCAGTGAAACTATTAAAGTTTAATGAGGACTTTGTCGGACTGGCCATTGGCGTAGTCTCCCTCCAGCTGATGGACTGTGTACCTGCGCACAGCATGGCCAGTAGGTTGCTGTAGTTTAGACAGAGGCTGACAGATGAGAGCATTGCATGCCGACTTCACTAAACAAGCCTGGCTTTTTATGGAGTTGTCATCTACCTTGTCTAACAGCTGTGGGCTGCGAGCAGGAATTTTGCCCGAGCCACAGCCAAGATGCTCTGTCTAATGTCAGGAGCTGGCCAATGTGTGGTCCCTACATTACAGAAAACTTGGACAGCCTCCTCTGTGTGTACGCAAAGGAATTTCACCAAGTTCAGCAAGTGGTCACTACTTCTGATTGCTCAGTAGTGATATGCGATATGGGTATGTTTTTGAGGCAAGAACACTGTTTTATGAGGTAAGCAGAAGCCATAAAAATAATTGGATCAACATCATACACACCATGGATCTTAATGGTCTATGCTGATCTTTACATAGGTTTGTCTGTTGAAGTATAAATTATTAATAGAGATATGGTGTTTTGTGTGCAAAGTAGCGAGTAAATATTTTATTATTTAATTCCTACGGAATTATGCTTTTAGAGAGTAGACACTGAAATGTAACACAATAATAATGACCCAATTTACATATGGCTATTTGGTAAACGTAAATAGGACAGGTTGTCCGACCAGTTGTCACCTACAAACTTGAATGGATATCACTTGTTAGTATATACTTGTCACATCAGCAGGTAAATTAAAATAATACAGGCTGGGAATATTACCATACCAATTAAATATTCATACCACAAACACCAAGTAACTTCACACAGTCATACTCCAAATATCTCAGTTGTAATAAATCAAAATTATGTCATATAATTTATAATTCACACATTGCAAATACAAAATAAGTTCACAGGTTTTTTGTCTTAAGGGTACCGTAATTAAGATTTTTTCGGTAGAAGTCATTATTCACAACTAACCTCGCGCCCTTAAAATATATGTGAGTATGCGTTAAATTTCTAACTCCAATTCACAAAAATATAACGTAGCCTATTCAAAATCAGCCTCTCAAACAACCACTCTAAATAATGGTAGACTTTCGGTGATTACTATTCTGTCAAATATAAAACAAAGTGTATGGTATTTGTGTAACGACCTGTTCCTTAGGAGAGTACATGTCATTGTGAATGCGTTATTGCAGAATTATCCTCCCTTCTCAACCTGTCCGCAACTATTCCCTCATATGTAAAATACGTCGTTGAAACATTTTATAAATACATTTGCGAGTGTATTTACTGCTTCACAACCCTACATATAATTGTCACGAAGCCTGAAATACATCTGGAGTCGTAAAGGTCATATTTTTGCGACCAAAAAAATTCCGTCCGTCAAATATGGACCAGTGACTCCACATGATGTAGGAACGAAGAAACTTGTTTTTCCAAAGGCAGACATTGTGTGCAGACATTGTATTATCGACGTCATATTTGGTTGTGACATTGGTCCCATAATACCCATAGCATTAGGAACATAATGTCTAGACCGATGTAAGTAGTTCTAGCTAAGAGCGTCTGCTAAATGCCTGTAATGTAATGTAGACTATACAAAATTCTATTTGAATATTTAAACAGCCTTCGTATTTTTACAGAGAAAAAAATTTGTATAGCTTTAAAACTAATGTTTTGTTGTTGGAGTGGTGGGCTATAAATGAACCTACTGTAAATTAATCTACACTCTCTTGTTTACAGCCACTAGAATTAAGTCAACCTTTGTCCTTCACTTGGATTCACAATTAAATCCAAACGTTATTTTTCTCCACAAACGCCATTTGACTTCAGCGATCGCCAAGTGAATGAAAATGTTGACTGAATCCGCAGGGCCGGCGCCATGGGGGTGCTTAAGGGTGCATTGTATCCCCACTCGGACCTCAGTGCACCCCTAGTCGTCTCCTTATAACCCGATGTCTACATAATATTTATTACTTTTTAAATATATGACGTTTTGTGGCCCCCCGTGGATTGCAAGTGCTCCTCTCTGTAGGCGCCGAGCCTGTGCATCCAGGGGTTGGTGTTGCCAAGTAGGTTTGTAAGCCTTTTTGGTGTTGCCCATTGATTGTAAAGCCGTGCCAGTATAGTGCCGTTAGGTGCCGCTAACACAGAAGGAGCCATAATTTCAGTTTTACGCCTTCGTAAACATGAATTAAACAACTAGAATGTTTTTGATTATTTAATGAAGTGAAACCGATTAATACAATTTATATTTCGTGACTGTCTATTTTAAAGTGCAGAAAAGTGGGCCACATGAGAATCCACTACCTAGTAAGATGTAATGAGATGTAATAATGAACTTCACAACAAAACCATCCAGTTTAAAATAATTTAACCCTTCTTTCTGTATGTAACATTTGAAATTATAAAAAGTAATGATACCAAGTTGGTCATATGCATAGAACCTGTTTCAAAGCACTCTGACATGGGTTACACGTTAAATAATAAAAATTTAAATAACTCTCATCGGATTCACTATAATAACGTAGCTCAGAAATTCATAATGGATCTATAGTTTATGAGTGTCCTACATATGTTAAATTACTTACTGAGTTGTTATTGTAATATTATTTTAATGCCAAAGAGGCTTAATTATCAAAAAGTGGGTTTACTTTCCTAATATGTAAAATTCAGCGATCATGGGCAATGCAGCTAGAGTAAGGCACTTGAAAGATTAAGCGCCGGCTATTCCAAAGTGAATAAAAAATATATATAAAAAACCTCTCACTTATCTATATATCTTTAAAAGTAAACATTATGTCCAAAATGACATATTTGAAAAGAAGCAGTTTCTGCTGAAGGCATGTTGGTGGGAGAGGACGAAAAGAGCAACAGTGGTGGTCGTACTTTCCTCCCTCTTTGTATAAAAGAATCTGATACGAACTTCGCACTCCCTCCCGTCGTCAGACATGCCCGGGACTTCTACTGTACACGATTTCTTATCTTGCACAAAAATGATGAAAACTATTCTGAACATGCAATGTTATTCCATTACTATAAAACCTGGCTACCATTCGCTTTGAGTTAATCGGTTTAGTAGGCCTGATGCAGTATGCATGGTAATGGCTGCTCCTGCCAATTATGACAAGTCATTGAAATGAACAGAAAGGCCTCTGAATAGGCTAATACAAAGCTGTGCAAAAAGAGTTCACAAAGATCCAGATCAGTTGACATGGAATTTACAGGTAATTGAGAATCTTCGATAATTTGGTGCGTTGAACGCAAAATGTATTTTACATTCCGTTCTATAAAATGTATAATGATATATACCGGCGGCCTAATTTACGAGTTAGTAAGGTAGAAAGAGAACTAAGACTCGATTTGCTAGTTATTTCCTATTTTACTGGCAGTTTATTGTAACAACGTGACATGTATAAATACAAACACCCCACTTGTACAAATTGTAGTAGTAATATAGTTGGGGTTATATTTTGAGTAAGATGGCGGTGATTTGGAGCCCTGCCGCATTGGTATGAGTTTGACTGAGGTTTTTGGGGAAATGGGTGGTCTTACTTTTTAACCCAGTGGTGACTACTCTTAATCCTGCATTTGGAAAACCCAGCATTGTAAATATAACTGTGGTATAAATTTGCGACAAATAAAGGGACAACAAATGTATTTGGAAAAACAAAACAAAAACAGGAACAAATGTTTATAATGATTTCTAACAGTTCCACTCAAACTACATGCTGGTACTCATAGTTTTATACAAATAGTGTGTTATCTATATACAAGCTAATCTAAAGAAATTTGAGCAGAAACATACACAAAAAGACATTACATCATGTACAATTTATACAGTGCAGGAAAAGGAACACGAGTGTCAATACGGATATACACACAAAGAAACATGAACAATGTAACTGACAGAAGTTACATATTATCTTCATTTTTTTCGTTTACATCAAATAGAAAAGGTTTCATGGCAAATATTGCCAATAAGGTACATTTTAATACTGAGGTTATATTTTACAATTAAAGTTGCCTATATGCAGAATAAATAAAGGGGTTTGCGGTTTACATTTTTAAAAAAGTGCCATAATTTGTCCGGAATTGATAATAATATGTCCACTTTCAACTGAAGGAAACAAAAACAAAGGCAAATGATTTAGGACCATATTCAATTTAACCGCTATTATCTTCGCCTTTAACTTTGAATAGTGAATCCTGCTCCTTTACCCTTTTTACCTGCATGATATATTTTTAGTGTTTTTCTTTTCTCGTATATGAAACTCATGTTACATAAGTAAAAAACGAATCTTGCGTAACTGTGTTATTAAGGTAAGGGCAAACGCATACAGGAATAATTGAATAGCTCCCTGCATCTGGGCCTTTGTTATCTCTAAATCCCAGTGGACCAAGCTTGTCCTATACTGAAAACAAAACAAACAAACAAAAACATATAGGCTATAAAGTAATTGCTTTGATATATCGGTCAAGCCAAATACCCCATGTAAAAAGAAAAACTCTACTCAGCTCCTCTCGTCTCTAAAGAATTCATAATTATAATAAAGTAACATTTTATAAGAAACAAAGGTTGTCAAGTTGTAGTCTTCCGCCAGCAGAGTTAGTACCTAGCTGTGCTCTTTGGGGGACAGAGGGCCTGATTCAATAGAACCTGCTTCTGTTTGTCATTACAGTTCAATAATACATTAAGCAAAATGTTCACAACATTTTAAGTCCAATTGTCGCTTAAATTAAAGAAATGTTGTATTGATAGCAATCGAAAAAAGAAACACTTGCTTAAATCGAATCAGGCCCAAAGTTGCACTCTTGTGTGTTCAAACGATCCATTGCATTACCTTTTTCGCTCGAAGCAGTTTCTTCAAATGAAATGTCCTTCCACAGTATTTTCCCACTTCCTTGACAGTTAGGGAAGTGTAGGGATCGATTGAGCCGGTTTTGAAAGTTTTTGAGTTTACTGATGTCTGTACAGTGCTTAGGTTCTGTACCAATCCGTTCCTCTTTCATAGTTCAGAACTGTATCATTTATTTTGTAATGCCATGTTTGTGACGCTTGCATTTTTGCATTACACAGGTGCTCTTGAATAAGACGTCAGTCTCTGTTACTTCCCGGGGACAGAATGCTCGCTTGCACCCCTCCAACTATATAGGATTTTAGTGGCTTTCATCAGAGACGGAGCGTCATTATTTATTGCAAATGATGTTTACTGGACTGTCACATTACGCAGGGCTTGATGTCCTGATAAGCAACTTGTTGGTGATGATAGTAGGACCCGCTACCTGGTGAATGCATTGCGGATGATGTCATTGCGTTGAAAGAGAAGACGAACTCCTTCCTGTCACACATGCTGGGGGACTGGGAATGATAGCGAGGAATACCTGACATGAAAAGAAACACATACTTATTAGTAAAAGAACACTGAGACATGAACAAAACTCGCAAAATTATGTATGCAAATACAAAACATGACATGACAGTTACTGCAAGACCGCTTACAGGCCCTAAATGTCATCCGCGTTGTAATAGCACAAAGTTAATGTATAAATACTTAACAGCGGTAAAATTTAACCTTTGTCTTTATAATTGCAAAGTCACTGGCAGTGATCCATAAAACAGCAAAAATATTAAAACATTTAAAGTGAGATCTTAAAATCAGCTCATTTAACTAAAATAGCAAGTTATACCAATAAATTTATTTAAGACATATACAGTCCCTCCATCGTCGTTTGCGAATTTCGGATATTCATTTTAGTCCATTCATTCTGTGCTTGGAACTAAACTGTAAAAAATACATATAAAGACATATTCATCCGAACCAGATTTGCAAACTGTTATTTCTCAACAGTCGACATCCATATATTCTAAATTACTCATTTGGAATCATGGTTCTCGTTATAATTTATATTCAATATTAAGGCAATGACAGATCACAAACAGTATCTTCCTTCTGAATATATTGCAGTTCATTAGAATCTATGCAGATGGGAAAAAATCAAGAGCTGTATAAAACTTACAAAAACTAAATTCTTAAGTAAATTCTATTGTATAACACACGCGTTGAACAATTCAGACGGGTTTCTCAACTGGAATAGTTTCTCTAGAGGAAAATCTAGAATTCATTCGATCACTGTTGTCGAAGTTACAGTTTTACACAGTTTTATATACAGCATTATGATCACTTGCGATTTACAGGATGTCGGCCCAGTCTCAGATTGATATTAAAATATAGGACGAAAAACTCGCCGTCTGCCGGTGAAATATGAGCTGAAATGACACATTTAACTTAAGCTTTCATTAGCCGCTGATCATGGTAAAGAATTACAGGGAATAGTCATGTCTGGCCAAGGCCGGGGTGGATTGTTTTAATTGACAGTAGGCTGCTTGGTCTGCTTGCACGCTAATCCCTTAGGACATAGTGCTGCAGGGCGCATTGACTGGCTCCACTTGCGATTGTTGTTCTTGCCGCTGGATTGGCATCATTCTAAACACTTCTCCCTGCAGAGATGTCTTCCGCGTGCTTTCTGTAACCACCTCAGGAATTTATTAGGAAAACAGAGGGAATGTTATGCTCTATATTAGTTATCTACTCAAGACCATGTCCAGTTAATCTAGAGCAGGAAACAAAGGTATTTAGTAAGGTATTTTGTAATTCTTGCCATAAAATAATTAGACGTCTCAGTTTTTTTTCCTGTAATTTAAAAATATTCCACAGGCATCACACATAGTCTAGAGTTCATTCAATCTACATTTCTAACATTTATATTGTGTAGTTCCTGTAGTATGTAAAATAATATTATGCAGTCACATCGCTGCTTTGGCTCTTAAAAATAGATGCTTGTCTACTTTATGTACAACGTACAAAATTAAACACTGCGGTAATACTGCAGTTATTTGAGTTATGACAGACTACATTCTAACTTTTATGTGGTTGATATCTCCATCTCACATTTCTAAGTAGTGGACTTGTTTTGGAACGCACTGGTAAATGTTTAACACATTTTCTATTGAGCGTTTTAGTTAAAACTACTTTCATGCACATGCTTTTTAAAAGTATGAATAGTGTACCTTGCAGGTCGGCAGTACTGTGGCCATTCTGATGAAGATATGACTGGTCTAGGGAGTGTGTTGGTAAACTTGGCTGTAGCGGATTCGCTCCAGGGTTGCAAGGTGACAGCGGCTGCTGCTTGATGTAAGAAGCGCCGTTATTCAGAGAAGCCGAGGCCGTAGGAGCCCAAGCGGATGTTGTGCTGGAGTAGACTGGATGAGGCTCCATAACTCCTCCACTCGTAAGCAGTGGCGACGCAGAATTGTCGTGATGTGGGTACTCGCCCCCAGTGGACCCTGTACAACTCCCCATGTAGGAATGTCCACTGTTGGACGACAAATGCGACACAGAGTGTCCCGCCAAACCCATCCCTTCCATATTGCTTGCCAAGTGTCCGTTCATCATCCCAATACCACTGTCCAAGGATAAACTGTTTGGAGGACAAGACAGGGCTCCCCCGGTCCCCTGGAAGTTGTAGGACTCGGGTAGATGGTTGAATCCAAGTCCGTTCATCATGCTGTACATCGGCTTCAGCGCCTGACATTTACGCCTGAACCCCCTCGGCCTTCGACGGAAAGATCCCTCCTCAAACATAAACTCACTGGCAGGGTCGATAGTCCAGTAATGACCCTTTCCCGGTCTACCAAGACCCTTTGGCAACTTGATGAAACATTCGTTAAGAGACAAGTTGTGACGCACAGAATTTTTCCATCCTTGGTAAGAACCTCTGAAAAACGGAAAACGGCTTTGGAGAAATTGGTAAATTTCACTAAGCGTCAAGCGCTTTGTTGGAGAGCTTTGAATGGCCATGACTATCAAAGCTATGTAAGAGTAAGGCGGTTTCTCCGGCCGGCGGATTCCGGCATTGGTCTTTTTGGTTTTAGTAGTTGAGGAGGCAGTCTCCATCACTGAAGTCTGCCCGTTTGGCTTTTCCGGTGGAGCAGACATCGGGCTGCTTTGTGCTGGCGTCTGTGCCGAGGGTTGTTGGATCTCTGCCGTCATTAGTTCTTTGCGCAATGTCAAAATTCCTAAATTCCCAAAGTGAAGGCTGGCTAGACACACAGTTAAAACTACTGAAAGACACTGCGTTTAACTAAGTATCAAGCTGTAACTACTAGTAGAATTACTACACTTAAACCAAACAACCAAAAAGAACCCGGTTTTCTTACTGCGTGCGTAAATGCGCTTTCCTACAATGCAACTTTAATTCCTGTGTTTGAGTCCAAATACGCAATGGGAGCCGCTTTCAACGTAGTCGGACTGTTCTCTTCCTTCCTAACGAGATCGCCTTTTACTTATCTGTTGTCATCAGCGTCTGTTGTCATCAGCGTATGCAAGCTCTTGACCGTCAGAAACGTCACGAGCAGGGAGAAGCCCGCCCAGTCTCCACCCACACAGCAGCGTACGCCCGGGTGGGCTGGGGCAAAGTAGGCTGCCCGCCTTAATTTTCAGTGTGGAAAAATCGCATATTTTCAATTGAAATCCATTGCACATTTTCCAAACGTATATCTGAAAAATAAGACTATGAAGTAAGTAACCGAATAGATACATAGGTCTACAAATGAAGTCGAAACAGTCTGTATCAGTGTGATTAATTCAGTTTCAACGATTGAGATATTATTTGTGTACTCAGTTTGTTTTGTCCCAGGATGCACTGATATTCATCACTATAATGGTAATATGCATTTATAAAATAAAATTTCAGCTGTGCACTTTATTGTTGGTCCCCATTATATTACAGTAATATTTGCCATCGATGTCAACTGAAATTATGAATTCAAAAACCAGCAACATGTACATAGAAGCTGCAACAAATTACATGTTACTGAAGTTATTTAAATATAAAAATGTTTAAATGTTGGTAAACGAAGCGGTTATTTAATTGAGACTACATACCCATTTAAAACGCGTTTCTGATTTCTTTTTAAGATAGACAGGAACAAGGGCAGGATGTTTATAGATCGAAATGTAAACATTTTCGCTGGGCTTCTTTAAATAAAAAATCAAGCAAAAAGTCCCGCTAGATCAGCTAATGCACCTTTCTGAAACTTTCAAAATGTCCGTTTTAGACAACGTCGTGTATTTGGATTTGACTTTTGAAAATAATTGCCGAAAGCCTTTCAATAAGACATTATTTTCACAAAAAGAGCTTGAGAAGCCACTTTCAGCTTTTTCGTTCACTTTCTACCCTGAAAAACTTGGACTGGATAAAACGCCGGCGCCTGCAAACTTTTCTATCATCGGAAGACATCCTCAAAGAAAGGCAAGTCACTTAAAAAAACTTTGTCACAGTTATGTGTAATATTGTGTCAGAACTTATTTTTTCCCAGGTCCCAGGTCTAACAGACGTGTAGATTATTTCAAAACAAAGTGTCAGATAACATTAGTACCATGCGTTATGGTAAGCGCAGTTACACTTATGATCGAAAATGTGTAAGGACACGACACCTACGAGTTTAAGTACAACGCAAAAATAAATAAAATAAAAAGGACGTTTTGTCAAAACCATCAAATAAAATACAATAATGCGATGTTTGTTAGAGCAGTCTGTGGATCGTTTAAATACACTAGTAATACATCATTAAATCACGACATCGCAGAATGAAATTAAGTAGCATCATGTTGTTCAGTCACAGAGTAATTAATATCTTATCAGCATCATGATATGGGTACATGAGCGCCGCACTCGTGGTAATCTTAATCAATAAAGCACATAGCGGCAGCTTTATTGTAAAACCTTGTTTTCTGTTTGTTGTGAGGTTTGTTAAGGATTCGTTTTTCGCGTCTGAAAATGAGTTTTCCCTCTCCATAAGTATACCTCTAGTCTATACGAGGGTCCATAGCCAAAGTAATAATCTGCGTATTAGTCCCCGGAGAACGGACCCGTTCGCAGCTCTCTGCCCTCGCAGACACGCGGTTTTACACCGGTTGCTCGTGGGTCATTGACCTTAAACATGAAAACTGGTGCAGCATGAGTGCGATTCTTGATTTCGCTGATGTCAAATTTTCAGGAGACTTTCAAAGAAAACATGTTTAAAACAGATGCAGGGATGAATCGGGGAATACAATGTGTACACCTTCCTCCGATTGTTGTGTGCGTGAAAATGGTCTTTGTGAAGTATTTGTGAAACTAACAGTAGTAACATGTGTGGAAGTAGTGGTATGATTAGTAGTAACACTGCAAATGTTCGATGATCTGTGAATAAACCATGTAGAGACCACTCCATCCTAAGAAATCAATTTTGAGATTGAGCATGTTGGAAATCTCCATACAAAGTGTTTTGCGATGGTCAAACCAATTGATGCAACATTCTCAGTTATATGTAACAAGCATTCTGTATTTGTCGTGCATTGTGAAAAGATTCAGGAAATACAAGCCTGTAGATTATGTATATGCATAATATTTTCTGTCATGTACAAAGCACGCTAAATAAAAATTTCATCTAGCAAGAAGGATGGAGGAATATTTAATTTAATAAAAAATATAAATAAGAAGGAACGTATATATCTACATATATCTCAAATTTTTCATTTGTATTAATGCACGTATTTGAAGATAGCATGTTGTGTGTCGCATCGTCCCCAATGGCTGGCTACTGGGTGACGCCTGACCGCAAGGGAAAACAAATATATACATCTCAGTGGTCTGAGGTATGCGTTAAGAGGTAACAGCACAAGCGAGGTAGGCTCTGTAGCGGCTGAGTTTGTAACCCAAGTAAAGAAATGTGTATAGGTACTATTGTTTTAACCAGTCTCTGCAGCGGGCGCCCAGTTGGAAGGGGGCCCATGCATTTATCAGAGGAACAGACCACCCAGCGTGCAAGGACAAGGGGTAGGCGCGCGCCCGTCTACCCTCCCCTGTTTTTAATTAACGTTGATGACTTCATTCTAAGAAGACCCTTGTTTCAACGCACTTTACCATTTTAACACCGAAGCCTCTCTCCCACTCCTCCGCCCTCACCTCTCTTCTCAACCTACACTATAAAATCCAAAAGTCTTCAGCCAATTGATCCCTAAACGTTTACACTAACCAGAAGGGGGAGTGACAGGAGGAATTCAACCAGTCTTTTAAAGGGGAAAATAGAGACGATTGGCATTTTGTTAACAAGCAAATGTTCCAGTTCAGTGGTGTTGACAGGGTAGCGTAATATTTTATAGCCACTCTTTATAGTAGTTTGGTTTGCGGGGTACGAATAAATTTGGTTTTTTTCGGTCTGTGAAGTTATTCTGTGTTTTAAAAACCCTTTTGAATGCCGTTGAATGTTGTTTTGTATAATCAGATAGTTCAATTACACAGGATTGTTTTCACCTCCAAAAGGAAGGACTGGTTGCTTTCAGACACCGCGTTTGTAATATTACACATTTGACTGACATTTTTAATACACTAAAATATACAAATGATAAAAAATACATCCTGTGAAGCCGAACAATGGTATTGCGGATGCGGTACATTGCATACCGGATGATTCGCATTTGATATATACAGATATAGATTATAACTTGCTTTAATTTTTGAATGTCGTCGATTGTTAAAAAGCACACAGTGGAATTCATATCCGTATTTTTAAAAGGTCGTTTCATGGTCATAAGAAAGTATTTTTTTCATTTTACATCCAGAGGTTACTCCTTTCCAGTTGGCCCTTTCAGCTCAAAGCACGCGCATTTTCCATGACGTCCTTTAATGAAATATTTGACAACATAGCATCCCTTGGAATTCACGAGCACTTCGCTGGGAGAATTCAACATTTGGCTTTTACACCACGCGTATTAGTCACGACGCTGAACTGCGTTCCAAATAACATCAGTGACCTTAGATTGCTTGTGTTCGCTTTTACACCGATCTATACAATGATTTAAACTTTCTTTTCGTTCTTATCACATGATTAAGAACTCTTGTCAAAAGACATTTTTTGTGATTTATATTTTGCCATTCTGATATGAAAAAATCATTGTTTTCTCCCAAATATGGTTTATAAATAGTAATGCTAGCATATGCATGCAGATTTCTTTCTGATTGTCTGTCTCTTTTTGGATCATTCACTCACTAGTACGCGCGCCCGCGTCTTGATCTTTGGGCAGTTAAACCAGCTATTAGGCTTTCTGTTATGGGATAAATTGAGGCCAGTTGTGTAACCCTTTAAAATCAATAAGCTCTACAGACATACGTTGCCTTCAAGTTGTCAATCTTTTGAGGAAAACATGTAATATTAATTTTTCTGCTGTTACTCACACTGTGATGAGCCAGCTACTATTCTAACTGATGCTGCCTCTGCTGTTGATATTATTGCGAGTTATGAAACTGAATAAAACTGGCAACTGCATTTTCGACGCGGGTTAACTATTTATTGTGACATAACTACAAAATGGAACGTTAGTCAGATATTGTTTAGATTAAAACTGTTATTTGTCAGTTTCATACGACGGCCTACATTGACATTTTGACAGAGGTGCTACTCTACTGAAGCCATCTGGTAGCTTTTGTATTGTAATCCTATTGGGCTCATTGCCTCTGAGCCCACAGGTCCACATGTATTGCCCCTGAGATCTTCGTCGATATGTTTTTCATGTAACTTGAAGTAAAATGTCCCTTTATGTTCCGACTTAGTTTATTTTCTTTTTTGTACTAGGCTACTCCTTAGGAAATCCCACAATACTATCTGGTGGCTAATTAACTGAGAAGATTTCCCAACATACACTAAAACTGCCTTTTAATGACAATAATAGGGGTCTCATTTCTCTATGAGTAGATAGAAAGTAAATTACAATCGCTCCAAAGTAGATTACAGTTGAGCCTACCTATATTTTGTCACAGTTATTTTGGTTTGGCAGAGTCTCATTAAATTATAACCTTGCCTCTAACCTTCCACAACTCTTCGTATTTTCTTTGATTATTGTTAGAATTGAAACCTCTTCCTTAACAATGAGATAGACCTAACATATAATCATTGCAGCATCTTATTTAGGCGCGCATCATATTTAGGAAATTGATCCTCTAATTTAAAATTTTATGTGTGTGTCCTGATTCTGTTTTGAAAGCCAAAACAGTGTTCCCTCTGGACACACTAGGACATGTTTCTGAAAGTTAAAAAACAACACCAATAGTGAAAAAACACAACAATAAATCAAGTAACAAATGATTTCCTAGAATATTTTTCCTGCAAATGCGGGGTAATTGTTAAAAATTAATAACTATATAACACATATTTCGGAACAAGAATGCTGGCAGGAGTAACTGGTAGTCTGAAGATAGGAAGTCCAAGGAGTCCATTTTCCTGTGAGTGGACCTTACTGTATATGACCACTGCGATCAGACACTCAGTTCAGAACACTAAACTTGGCCTTTTGCAGAAAACAGCAGATCTGGGAAAATTTCAGACGTGTTTATAGTTATATTCAGCATAAAACATACTTTGTTCAATCACTTTATTTGTGTCATCATTCTTACAGATTGTTAAGTCGGACTTTTAGAATAAACAACAAACAGAATTTCGGTTGAAATGTGCTGTAAAATTGTTCATGTCAATTCTAACATATAAAGTGTTGTTTTCTCGAATAATAAATCCAGAAAGGTGAAAGAGCAAAAGGTCCATGATGAAAGTATGAAAAAACAGATTGACAGATTGTTCAAAAAGAAATCGTTCTTAATATACACATTCACTATGATCAAAAAAGCATACACTGCTTCGAAGGCTTGAAGTGTGCTTGAATTGTCGAACAAATCAACTGACGTAAATCACGCTTGAGTTCATGAACACACTGTAGGGAATGTAATCATCAGCATTATCATTAAAATAGAAAAGGGTAAACTACTGCAATTTCTCCTAATCCGAACATCAGTGTTATAGATTGACCTACAGTGCATGGTCATTTGATGCGTTTAATTGAGTGTTTAAACCTCAGGCAAAATGGACAGTCTTACAAGCAAATTAAAAAAATATCCAGGATATGCAGCATTAATATGCCTAGGAATTATTACAACAACATTTCAATATAGGCTTACATACAATTTCAATATACATACGTTCTTAAAATATAAATGCATTGATGAGGTCCATCATTTCATAGCATATAATAATATAATTTATTATTGTAAGCGCATTTGTCTGAAGAAGGGTACACCTATTTTAACTAATTGTAAGTTGATTTTATTAAAGACATTATGACGTACAATCAATTATGAAATAATGTGTATATACATATATATGTACATATACATATGTATGTGTGTGCGTGCGTGTGAGTGTGTGTGTGTCTGAGAGAGAGAGAGAGAGAGAGAGAGAGAGAGAGAGAGAGAGAGAGAGAGAGAGAGAGAAACCGCTTGAATTTACCTTTGCACACCTTTGCACATAGTGTGTGTGGTGGTATATATATTATATAACTATAATGGAGCTTCTCGTGCGCTCCATTATAGTTATCTTATGAACCAACACCAAACACTCAAACAGCAGCAGATTTCTAGATCGTTACTGACTCATGTTTATAGTTGCTTGCTTTAAATCAGTGGCTTTGTGCATCTAATAATGCGTTTATTTTTATTTATACTTTTTAAGGATGTAATTTATTTGCCATAAGGCAATAATAATGGTAAACATATATGTGAGGTGTGATGCAGTTATAATGTATCACAATAATTTAATGTATTTTAATGACATGTTTACATTGGTATAAGGCAAAATGGTATTAATATCAGCGTTTATTTTGGTAATAGATTCATAGTGATTTATTGTGCTATCAGTCATCTGTAATTCTTATTTTCGCACCGCGGTGCAACTCATTGGCCCACGCCTCAATAAAACACACTGATGCCACCGCGCCAGTTTCATCCTCAAGAACAGTGTTTTGCATTTCATTGTTAGGCGGCATGACTAATAATCCGTTCCCTTTAAAAACTAAATTGAGCAGATCAAATCATATCTATTTCTAATAATCTGAAATATAAAGGGACTATTTACTTCATGCATCACTGAGACTACAACATTGTCGTATAATTGAAACCAGTATAAAATAGTAGTGGGTACTCCCTCATCACTTTCACTTACTTAGTAGGTGGCATGTATATTTTTGTTCAAGTGGTGTTTATGTTAATGAAAAAGGATGGGATTACAAACAGACCACTGATTGCACTCATTGGACTGCTAGATTGAACTGAGCTGTGTAGTTGTGGGCCCCACCCTTTCATGTAATCAACAGTACCAGAATCGCACTGTATGACTTTTTAATTTCTCTGGCGCTGTTGGACCTCCGAGGCGCAGTACTGTGCAAAAGGACGAGAGAGAACGACCAGTTCGTGTGCTATAACGTAATTACACCACTACAGTTAATCGAGCATGAATATAAATGGGAATCATGCATCACTTTGCATTGTTCGTATTTTGCACATTTGGGCTGTCTTAACAGTATTTACATTATATTATATAACTGAAATAATTAACAGTGGGTTTTAGATGATCTCTGTAGCCCTCTCCCTTATCTTAAAGAAGTTTCTGCATAAATCTGTAGCCTACTGTTTCTACACGAAACCAGAACGTAATATTTCCTCCGTGATAAAAGCATTGTGAAGAATTTCTCATATTATAGCTATTTCCCCATCTATTATGCTGTATGTAATATGACTTTAATTTCATCACTTCAAATGGAGGCGCATTTGAATGGCACGCATCCAAATTTCACAATGTTTATGTATTTGGTGTAGGACTAGTTTTTGTGCGTAAACCAGAAGCATTGAATTAAAGTTTGGTATTTTAGTGCAGATACTGTAAGTTTGGAAGAATGACTTTAAAGACAAGGTAAATGATGTGAAATTTTGTTCTAGATTGTCATTCATCTCAGAGGAAAATGCCTGAGATAATGCCTTCTTAGTTAGCTTGGTATCTTTTTGGATAAGAAAGCACTGGATAAAGATGATTTATTGCTTGGTGAGTATGCTTGAGGTTGGCATAGTTTGCGTCTTAGGTCATGTTATTGTTAAATTGATTCTGATCTTTGCTCTTTTAACAAGAGACTTGACCATATTAAATATAAATTGTTGACTCAGTCTGTTTCAGTAGAATAGTAACAACACTAACACTAATAAAGTAATAACTATAATTAAAAATTTCAAGTGTTTAATGTGTTTCCTGTTTGTTATCTAGGTACATTTGTCATATGATTTTACAAAATATACTAATGTTTTCAGATTTACTTAATATTTTATAACTCATACAGGTGTAAACATCCTCTTCACCTTCACGTGGGTATAAAGATACAAAGGTAATCTCTTTGAGCTAGTATTCTTACAGATCTGAAAGGGCTCACCCTCCTCAGCAGGTGTTATATAACACGTCCAACATTGCATGACTAAACTGACCCTCAGCTTGCGCGTACACACGAGGTATATGCAAACGTGTTATCCAAGCGTGGGTCCCGCGTACCAAGTTGAAGCTTGCCTATCTGCTTCTTTATCTTGTGCACCTAAAAAGTTTTGAGCATAAGCAAATTTTGATTGCTCCACTAATGTCATTTAGAGAGCTTTTAGTAGCGAGATAAATATGTTTTATGGTGAAATCATATCATTTTTTATTTTGCTTAAGAACGCAAACTAGATTGTCTTTAAATTCGCTGTTCAGTGCTGAAAGCATTGCAGCACAGCATCCGCGCCAGGGAAATTAGATTGCCACCAACCGATTCACTAAGAGCACTCGCTTATTATTATTACTTATTTGGGCATAATACGTATTGAACTGTGGGATTACGTTCTGGGGAATGATCAGATATTATTGGTAGTCTTATCTATATCAACAGTAGGTTAATTTTAAACGCCTGAAAGATTAATTTTCAGATGGAAACATCCAATACCCGTGAAGTGTAAACGTTAACAAATACGCACACTACCGTACCTCTTTTTAAACTTGATCACTCCTCATCAGCATTAATTCGCTGTATAGCCCAGAATGAGTTTCTTTGTAGTGCGTTTTTACCATAAACCATAAAATTAGGAAATTACACGTGTAAATTTACAGATTATGTGCGCGATTATGAGTTGCTGGGTTCATTTTATCCAAAGTTAAGGACAAAGTACCCCGTTTTTAGACTGAACGTGGCCGTCAAAACGAATTATAATGCTCCATCAGTTAGTTACACATAACGTTTCACACGTGGATTGTGCGATCTCGATCCTAATGCATTGTTTTTTCATTTGGTAATTTCTGAAAATGATGAAGTCACTATTATATTGCATATCAAAGAATATAGGGGAAAAGTATATGGTACTCCCACACACACACACACACATACATACAAATAAAAATAAAAATAAAAATAAATGAACACACAAAGTGGTGCAGAGGACAGAGGAAATAATTCATATTTACCTCTAAACATGTGTTTTAACACAGTCTAACATATTATCTACAATACTATTATGTATTGAAGACTTCTCATGAAGACTACTTGGATGAACTAGGGAAAACCTTGCACTAAAGCATTTTCCTGGCACAGAGATTGTGAGAATACTGAGCTCCTCTGATGTCCCCTTGCAGTTTCCTGGAAAATGTGGCAGGGCTGTTGAATAAGCACCCCACACTCAATTATCAAGGTGGCATTGTCAAATGGAAATAAGTTCTCAGTCATGCTCGCTTCTACAAACCTGAACTCCTTTCATAACACTGAACACGGCATTTTGAAAAATACAGATGCTATGCAAGAGGCTTTTAACAAAAGAATAAATAAATAAATAAATAAATAAATAAATAAATAAATAAATAATTTAGGTCAAAGGATAAAAGCAAAGTAAAATACTTTTGTGACATTGTACAATCACACTGTGTGTGTTACAATATTTTACATGACTGAGTAGCATTAAGATTACGGTTGCATCAGTGTGCCTACATTTTATGTATACTGCATAACTTTCTGCTAATAATCTTGTTCCATCCATGCAGGCAAATACATGTGTATGTACCATATGTTTGTGTGGAGAAGAAAACAGGGTGACTAAGCAGATATAATGAGGAAAAGAGAAACAACTAAGCCCATCCAAGACTGGAACATTCATAAAACCAAAGGGTCAAATCTAAGGAAGGCTTTTGTGTTATGTTACTTTAAGTATTTAAACATTTGACGTCTATTTCACCATGAAATAATACACAAGTAGGTTGTCACACACAAGTTGTAGGTTGTCACATAGTAATGTCAATACAACATCAATATAAATATGTTGTAGTGGATTTAGTTTTCTTTACAAATGGCAGTTACGACAGATGCAGACTGTGGTGCATGACTATGATTTCAGGAATGTGGGCAATTTAAGATGCCTTCTGAGTCATGTTAAATAATTGCCATGCTCTTAGAAAGTTTACAGATGAACCTGCTCACTCCTGCTCAGGTGACATGCTCCTCTGTGTCTCCAGCTATGGAATATATGGTGATCCTTTAATAGTGGTTCCATGTTTTCACAATTTTTAAAAAAATTAATTGATGTAACTTGTTACCTTAAGACAAATGTACTAATATCCTCTGAGTCCATTTCCCATTTTTCCAAAGGGAAATGTTGAGAGGCTTTAAGTTAATGCTATCATGAAAAGCCTTAGTGGTTTTTTGTTATGTTTAATGACAGTCATTGGTTTTTGTTGACATATCACAATATACTGTTCTGTTCTGTTAACAGATTGCAAACAGCTGGTTAATCAAGATGGCTGGGCATAGGTAGATGGCAGACAAGGTGTTAATGTGACTGTTCTGTTGATGTTGCATTTTCTGTAAAATACTAGATATGATTTTATCACTTGCTTGAATACAGTGTGTTATACTGTCTCAAAACCTTTTGATCTAATTTTCTGCTTGAGTGTAATAATAATAGTCCTATTGCACATTACAGCATAAACTCTCAGAATTTGTCCAAAAATTATTAATATATTGGACCGTATGATACTTGTTATAATTATGATGAAGATGTCTTTAGGTTTCCTCAATTTGCTGGAATCTGAATGCAGCTTTTTTCTACCCACAGCCCTTGGTGTAAATAGGAACGTAGTCATGTTGTCCTGGGACAAAATCCCAAGATCCCCTTGGCCTGTCAGTATTCTCTGCAGACACTGCTAATGATAATTGTGAGGTATGGATTGAGAAGACTGTGTATGGGTATAATTTCTCCGCCTGCAAAATACCAGAGAAACCACTATAAAATTGCCATTTTCCTTCTCACGCACTGCACACGAGTTCCTTAGCTCAACACATGGTCACAGAGTGTTGGCTGAAGGAAATCATTGTGATTTCTGTTTGTTTCCCTCTTCAACTACAAAAAGGCCCATTCATGTCAACTCATTATGGCTCTGGAGTGAAACATCATAAGCATGAATTTGACCTGAACCTATAAAACCACAACTTCTGGAGCAGGTTAATCTGCAGAGAGCTTTGAAAGTGATTTCATTTTGCAGAAAAAAGAAGAAACACATGAGAAATGCACATTTATGTGCATATTTATATGTTCCATTTTCCCACCTTTTGATGGGTGATTTTCCTGTGGAAAGCATTTAAGAAAAGCAATTTAGAATCCCCAAACAGTAAATAACAATAGAAAATGTGATTGTGCAATGTGTTTTTTAGACCCTTGGGGTTTCTTCTGAAACGGCCTTGCTATTTTAATCCACAAAGCACCCACCTACAGTAATGAAAACCGCTAATTGAGTTTGAGGGAGGTGGCTGGTGGGAGGCAGGTTTTCAAGTAAATTTCCATATGTGGTGCTTGACAACAAATGTTCTTTTCTGTTTTCAAATACGACAGGCAGTCTTAGCAACCCACACTCTGATTACTGTTAGGGTTTTATTTTTTTCTGAACATGCAAGTGTCTTTGAATTGGGACACATCCTCCCTTCCTAGTAACTGATAGCCAAACACTGGGTTACAAACAGCAATGCCTTGTAACCTAACATGGTTTGATGTGTAATATTTACTTTTTACAGCAATGGGGCATGGGTGGGAATGTTGCTGTGCATAGTTCCTGCACAGAGGGGGTCCCAGTCATGCATCATACCAACTGGCATTATGTGACATGAATCCTTCCAGGGCAGAGTTTATGATCTCAACTAGAGAATAAGAGGGGTGTGTCAAAACTGGCTTCCACATTTCCCCATGGTTATGGAGAGCGGTCTGGAGAAGTCTGAGGGCTGGCTGGGTATCAAACACTGTAGTTATGATTGCCTGGAGACATCTGCCATGTCCCTCCTTTACCAGGCAAGAAAGTGCTGCTCTATATTTTACAACAGACAGAGGAATTATACTAGACAGATCCAAGGGTTATGAGCATGTTGTGGTGAACGGAAAGCCCTTCATAGCAACACCAAAAAATTCAGCTGTGGAAAAATCTCTTCATGTGCTGTCACCTCATCTTAATGAAGGTAGTAGGCTTCTGGCATGATAAGGGTCTCTTTGGGTAGAAACATTGTTTCAGAGGTGGCCAAAGTACCAGTAAGTACACCTATGTTGTTTTTCGTCATCGTGATCATTGCAATGTATGGCTATGCAATGAAGATTATAAGCAACCAGCAGTGACATTTATTGGCCCTCTGGGCTGAAAGAGAATGGAAGGGGTGCAATGAAGTCAGACAGAACAAGAGGATGAAACAAACATGCCTTTGTGCCAAAGGGAGACAGTGTGAATCCAGTCTTGTCTCACAGCCAAGACCAGCTCCCAGAGGCTTGTGTAAATGTTGAGTGGAGCTTGCAGGGAATCTTTCTTGAAATCGTCAAAGGGCTTTTTATTTCCACCTGCTCAGGCCTCTTTCCGTTGCCCAGTTTGTAACAATGGAAGTGGAAAAGTTGGGGAGCGCCACATGACAGTTGTGAGATTAATATTAGATTGTGCTTGGCCCTTCTTCAGATGTAAACCAAAAGGGAAGTAGCATATTTCCTCTGAAAACAGGGCTTAAAAGAGGGCAAAGTGCTGATCAGGACGTTCTGAGAAATTCTTACATAAAAGTGCCATTCCCCAGAAAAGGCAACTTGGCAGGCAATTGTAAACAAGGTTTTCACTACCCATAAATCAATTCACCACTACATGAAACAGGATAAACCTAATTCATACCGCTCCATCGAAACCGAACCACTCCACCTCTACTTTACCCACACTCTTCATTTGGATAAAAGGCTCTAGTAGAAAGAGATACATGATGCTCATCTGTTTTGCATACTTTCCATTTAACCATATCACGCCAAAGAATGATTCCTTATTGAAAATGATTGTTTGCTTTTCAACCAAGATTATTAAGTGAAAGAATTGTGGTCCACTTGATTCCCTGGTAGGACCATATGAAACTGTGAATTCCATGTGAATAGTGTTATATTATCACTCTCTGGCACGCTCCAGGGTATGCAGTGTTTGTACCCAAGCATGTTGTCGAGAATGTGGTCTGAAGGTGTCTTCAACCTTTCTAGATTTGGCCTAATTGATCTGACAGATACTGATGAGTCACTTTCTGCAGCTGTTTACATTACAGAGTCACGCAAGGAAGGATATGAGCCATGGTTGGCCTTAGGCACTGATGCGTGAGAAAATAAAATGGTTATTAAATACAACTACAGTCATTTCCATTCATCAGTACTCCTTACCTTCCATTCTCTGCCAATTAACCATTTAGCTATTTTGTATGTGTGAGCCACACATTTTGAAATTCTATGGTCCGTTGCATGAGCCATATTTATATGTACTGCATAATAGATTGATATTTATTCTTCACTTAAGACCATGACACAAAGTTAGGTCTTTTTCTAATGGCCATACTGTGGTGACGTGCTATGCATTGCTTTAAGGACATGAAAATCAGTGAACAAGGCATCTGTGTTACTGTCTTTGATGGCAAACGCCAAAGTGGCGGGAGAACATCCTAATTGCTTAGCACTTGGTATACTATTTTCATCCACTTAATTGACTTTGTATGTATATGTCTTTATTTTTAATGTATAGTCTTTTTTATTCCACTGTGGAGCTCTTTTGTCTGCCTGTCTGCCATGCAAAGTGAACTTTGCCTGGAAAGAAAGGTGCCCTACAAGTAAATGTATTATTATTATTATTATTATTATTATTATTATTATTATTATTGCAGTATGCATAACATTTTTATACACACACCTCAAGGTCTTGAGCAGAAGGACAGATGTGCTGATTCTCCACTATTAAAGTTAAACATCAAAAATGAGAGATCTCCATACTGTCATTTTTAATATGGACAAAGAAATTGAAAGACGTTTAGTTGAAAACAATGCAAAACTTTATTTGCTTTTTTGTCACACTGTTTAGAGGAGTGCTCCGCAAACATGAGAATCTACATGTATAAACTAACCCCCTTCTCATCAGAATATGGCACCTGAATTTTTCACAGTCCTTAATTCCACATATGACAAAGAAATGATCTCCCATCATATCCCAACTTCATTTTACTTAACTTACTTCACTTTTAACTTAACAACAAATTGGACCTAATTATCATGAGAAGGCATAGTGTTATTCTTTAAACGACCGCATTGTGTTTTCATTATCATTTTTCTTTCCACAGGCAGACAGAATGTGTTTTGTAGAAGGGGCAGAGTCAGCCTATAAATTAATGACATAAATTGTATCTCCTTTTCCAGTGAAATTGGAGCAGAAGACCCATCACTGGACTGAGAGGACTGTCCCTCTCCCCCTCATGTGCCCCACTGTGAGAGCCAGCAGCTCCTATTTTGGACATTTCCCCCTGAATTGAAAGGCATGTCAAAGTGGTTGATTGATAGCCGTGTTTATCAACATATTATTAAGTAATCAGTGCTTACCACAGCTGTTCCTAAAGCTCCTTAATTCCAGTAAAAGGACTGAAATTTGACTATAATTAAAGGCTTTGGAAAGCTGTTTATTTTCAGTGGAAGTTCTGTAAAATATATATAAAAAAACATATAGTTAAAAATTGGTATCTTGATCATACTTCTGTCAGTATCTGTGTTTGGCAGCATCTGGCTGTTGATTTGAATAATTATTATTAACACCATCCTAAGCACAATATGAACAGAATCACAATTAAATGGATTTGATATATAAATGTATCTTCCTTGTCTTCTGGTGTTTTTCTGGATTTTCATACTCTATGCATGCTGTCACTTAAGTCTCTTCTTTAAAGCACACAGTAAGTATAAAGTATGTTCTGCATGTAACAGTTGATCTGAATTAGAAGTGCACTGCCTTGTATTTCATCACATGTTGATGTTAGATGCATGAAGCGTTGTGTGAGTGATAGTGAATACAGTTAAATTTTTCATCTAGAATCAAAGTGCAGTCCTGACATTTCCATGGATAATTCCAAGACTAGTTACGCTGAGGCAAATAATACTTGCAAGGAGCTAAAGGACTAAGGTGACAATGAAAAGTGAAAAACTATATGCAGAACTCAGGACTAAATATTGTATTGTTCATTTAAGGAACTGTTTGAATAAGTCTACAAAAATTAAATTTTCTTCTGCAGTAAATGCATCTGTGCCATTTTGAGTGTGTCAAGCATATGTGGAGTTAGATTCAAAAAGTGATTCTATGACAGCATGGCCCCTGAGGTGTAGAGCCTGACAAATGTGATGAATAGCTATTTGGTAATGGTCCATGTATTAAAAGAAATGGCTGTTTTAAAAGCTTAAACTCATTTTGTCTCTATGGCTGATTTGATTCAAGAATCAATCAGGCAACAGATGTTTTATGTCAAAATATCAGTGGTCAAACACACACACACACACACACACACACACACACACACACACACACACACACACACACACACACACATATACACTTAACTTTTAAATCTTGCAGAGCATCACCACTGAAAATAGTGTCAGTGGGATCAGGAAACCTCTGATGTTCTCGATCATAGCAGCTTGAATTTCCCCCCTCTATACCATTTGTCACTGGAAGAAGGACACACACAGTGCTTGTGGGAATCCAGTTTGTAAATAACATTTTAATCTATAGACAAGTGTAGATGTGGCCAGATGAGTCGATGCATGCAAAGTGAACTTTGTCTCACAAAATAAATTTGCAACATTTTATTTGCAACCTCTCGCTTTATCTGAATTAATAATATGAAGCAAATGTATCTAACATAAACAATCATTGCTTTAAAAGTCAAGAATTTAATCAGTTGTTAATTGTTGTATTTGTATTGTCTTATATTTAAATGTCTCATCAGCTTAAAAGAATGTTGTCCAATGTATTATTTTATTTATTTTTTTTTAAATAACATATAGCCTTAGAAAGCTTATCAGTTAATAGTTATGGGCAGATGACATATAAACATAGTAGCAGACAAACGGAATGCAATAAATACAAATAATCAGTCAACGTGTGTTCCATTGGAGATCATAAAAATATGAATTTAACAACACACTGGCACAAGGAGGGTGATGGATAACAGACCCAGCTCTAAACATAGAACACTTCTAATTTCCATTCCATTATCTTGAAAAAGCTGAAAACTTCAAATGTGGCTTAATTAGCCCAAAATACAAAGCAATAAACACTCATGTTTTCCCTGTATTTAAATGTACCCTGGTCATATGGGAATAACATCTTTTAACACAAGCTACATTGCTGCAAAACTGCATTGTCTTGGCATGTGGCATAACCACCTGTTCCTTGATTGTGAGTAAGTCCAGCAAGAAAGAAAAACATGTCTTGCTATGATCATTTCACTATACCAAAATCAATATCATCACAAAATTTTAACTGTCATTGCACAGGAAGGGGGTAATTTTCCTTTTTTAAATTTTGGTGTTTAATCTGGCTGCCAATTGCATAAACTCAGACTTGATTTCAATGCAGTCACTGCACTCTTTCAGACTTTGGATTGCTGTTACTTCCAGTTCTAAAAGAGTTATGTGGTCTGGTGGTCTAAACTTGAGGTTTAATCCTCTGGTAGGGTCATTGCAATAGGTCGGTTTGGTCTATTTGTTCAACATAATTAGTTTTTCAGTAGGCTTGTTGTGTTATGTTAGTAGAAATAATACAGGCTGAATACCTGAGAATGCATATATTTGAATGGGCTCATCAATGTAAATAAAAACTAATGTGTGTTTCCAATAATGTAGTTCTGTGTGTAAACAGTTTCAGATTTTGCTCATCATTCATAGTGTGTCTTTACCAGGTGTTAGGAAGCCTACTGTTAGTAATTTTTTGTTTATCCACAGAAAAATTGAACTGGTTTCTGAAAATAAAGACTAATTTACTAATTTCTGTTCCTCTGAATGCAATATGTTTACGGCAGGAAAAACGTTAAGGAATCTGTATTGATGTCGTTTTGTGCACAGGTGTTTAGGAATAAAGTAAACACATACTTGAGCTGTGTAAATGTAACTTTGGTGGTCCCGTGTGTACAGACCCACTTAAAACTAAGATTTATCATACGTAAAACCACTGTTCAACAGGAAGGGGTTCATAAGGACAGAGACATCATCCATGAGGGAAGATTAGGGAAGTGATCACCCTCCCTGGTTTTTAAGCAATATTTATGCAGCCAGCTGTTTAAGTACAGGTGGTGTTACATTAGTGTGGTTTGATGTATGCTTAAAAATTCACCTCTTACCTGTTACCCGGAACAGTGGAGTGCTTGTGGCTACTACACTGAGCTGCTCCAAAATTCATCCTCCTTAGTGACCACAGGAAAGCCATATAAATATGCCAGCACAATTTAAACTTCTCATGAATTTCCCAGTCGAGAATGTTGAACATTTCTCTGTGTTTATAGTGTACTTATTTATTATGGTGTGGGCTAGACATTTCATTGGTCTATTTTCCCTCAACACTGCATAACCAAACTTGAGGGTGAAAACCATAAATGTTTGCCGAAATGGGTAAAATGAACATACTTCATAGGAGCACTTCTTTCCAATCATGAAAATAATTTACATAAATTAAGCTTAACTTTGGAGATCACTCAGATCTAACAGGAACACAATTTTGTGTTTTAGTTCTACATTATACAGCCATTGAGCAGCTCTCCTGTTAGTTCAAAATATGGTGAAATGTCAATAATAAAACCTGATAGTATCCATTGAAACAAATTCATATGCATTTAATATATACATTACAGTGTTATATATTAAAGTATTTGGATTTGCAGTACGCTGTAATTTTAAATGTTAATTTCCCCACAGGTAAAATTGCACATCATGAGGGTTTACTCTTGTTAGCATATGTATAAACACTGACTCGCTCAAACACTTTGGCTAAGTGGGAAACATGTAACATCCATTGAACTACAGCAAAGAATGGATGTTTTTTTTCCACGGGACATGATAGGTTTGGTTGTTTTCAATGTTAATTTCAAACTGAGAGATGAATCTGCACAGGCCAGGTTATGATAAAGTGAGTCATTTTCTCATGCGCATGTAATTATTAGCTGCTGTAACAGGGAGACCACAGACCAGCATGGTGCTTTTGATGTGGTGGAGTGGGATCTGTGTGTAACATGGGGCTCCCCCACAAAGGGAGCCTGATACCAATGCTCTCCCCAGACATGCTCATTGGGGCAGCAGGCGTATGGGGATTCCATGGCTCAGGATGTGTAGGCCTAACCATGCCCTGTATCCTCATCTTTTAATCATATAGGGCTACTTACAATTACCAGATTAGGGTTTTCTCCTTTTCATGTGGAGTGCACCGCTCTCCAAAATAGGGGCAGTAAGACAGACAGACAGACAGCTGCTTTTGTGATGTCTGAAAAAAGGGTTCCTTTTTAAATGACACCTATGGGAATGCGTAGGTTTGCCTTGAGAATGTAATTTAGAAACAGCTTAAAGATGAAAGTTAGCAAAATAAATAAGCAACAGAAGACCATCAGTTTTGTTTCACCATTGTGCACCCGTAATGTAAGACATTCAGACATGTAGCTCAAACAAGCCTCGTCTGGTTATTGTGTTTTCTGAAGTATCTATGGAAATGGTGATGGAAAGAAGTTTTGTGGTAAGAGCTTTTTTGTCTGGAGTTTTTATTTGTTTGTTTTTGCCATTGGTATTGAAAAAATTGAGCTGAGGTTTTTCCATGGTTTTGTCTGCTGATCCTCTTTTTAGCCATTTTCTTTCTATATTTCACAGTTTTGTGAGTCATAAAATCAAATTCTTCTTTGCACAACACCAATGCTACAAAAACCTCTTCTTTGCAAAATTCTGTTCTTACTTAAAGTGGAGTTGATATATTCCAGGTAACAAAGCTATTAATTAATCTGACCTCTGGAACAGATGGCTTTTTAACCTTCCTCAATGAACTCATGTTGCTGTATCCTGCGTTGACTAAGTGAAGCAATTGTAAAGCTATCCTCAGTTGCCTCATTAGGCTTGCTCATTTTCTCCAAAACAATAGACTGAGACTGACCTTTACTTTCAAGCGTTAAAACACATTTGCTATTTCTGTCATCTTTGTGTGTTGTTCCAATGCAGAATACCCGCCGCAAGCATATGGTTTATGGTGAGGGGGTGGCGGCCTACCTTTTTGTTGAAAAATGACCAGACTTTTTCTGAATCACACAGTAACTTTTTGGCCAAATGCAGGCCTTACAGAGGGGATTGAACAAGCCTTTGTTTAATTGCACCCGTTTTGGAGAAGTGAGGGAAAAACCATGGCAGAAGAGGGAAAATGAAGAGTTTGGGCCAACTCTAATTACAGCTAAGTTAGCTCCTTAAGAAATCACAGAAATATCTGTAAATTGGAAAGTAAACAAGCCTATTCGCAGAGATGTGTTTGATTTGGCAAGAAGCACGGGGCTGGAGCTCAGAGCTGCTCTCCTTGGTGCCATGGATGGGGAGTGAATCACTCCGAGCTGGATAATCCGTCCTCTTCACTGATTAGCAGCAAGGGATATTCCAACGATTGGACTGACCACCACCAGTGCTCGAAGGTCCTGCATTTGCCAATGTAAACACTACTGCTGTGATTCTTTATCCCTTTCACTATTGGATGTGTGTGAACAGTTGATTTAAACATCTGTAACAGCATTGCCCCACATTAATAAGGTTGTGATTTGTGATTGGAATAAACTAGGTCTTGTCTATTTGCCTGACAAGTAAAGTCAGAGTCAATAATTTGTAACCGTTTAGCAACTACCTAGTTTATCAACTGTTGCGTTATTTCCCCTGTTAAAACTTTCTGAATCCAATATTTTCATTTCCAGGATATACTGTAACTGACTGTGTGTCACTCACAGTGTTGATTACAGTCTCATTCTGAATATGAATGTCTTAATTCCAGTCAATTTCCCCTTTTGTAGCACATTTTTTGGCCTAATTGAGAGGCTTATTTTTTATTTGAATATGTGATTTCGTAGATGTGTTCAGATACAGACAGTAATAGTGATGGTAATGTAATAGTCATAGTAATATGTTTCTGGCTCAGGTGATGTAGGATAATTCTGAAAATCAAATGGAAATGTGAACTATCTGATTTTACTGCCCAACATTCACTTAGTCAGAAACCATCCATCTTCTTAAAGAAACCTCAGCATTACCCTTGGAAATAACGCACCACAAGCTACTACTTATATCTTTGAGATTTGCCAAAAAAGTAATACAAAATTGGAAAAAAAAGCCATGGTTCTTTGGTGCGTTGGTATAACTTAATGATTAACTGTTGCAACACTATATGAAACATGAAAACCATTTTTAGACACCTAGAACCCACATAAACTGCAATATGCTTGACTGTTATCTTGAACAAGTTTCAGAGCCAAAACCATGCTCTATTCTTACCATTTTTCAGTTTTTCGTGATTTATCATAGCTTGTTCTTACCTTTTCTTATTCTTATTTTGTATCTTATTCTTATCTTTTCATTTTGACATTTCTGCTGTTTTTGGTTGTTTTTCTGTCTCTGAAATGTTCATATTTTGAGGGATGGGGGTGGCGGCTTGGAGTGGCGTAGGGGCTACAGGGTGTGGAGGTGCCAGTGGGTGTGGGGACGGCTGGTTGGTCCAGGGGAGATGTGAGATGTGAGGTAGAGTGCTGGGGAAATTGAAACTTATGTTGAAGAAAGTAGTATGCTGAGGATGAGAGTGGGGCAAAAAATAAAGTATAAATAAAATCAGGGTACTGTAAATGATTGAGTTGAGATGAAACACATACATGCAGGAGATGCAACTGTATAATGGCTTTAGAGTAGCACAGGTAGTCCCTTTTGTTAGAGGGAAGGGGAGTTTGCTGTACTCTCCTTAAGTTGTAGAGGGAGACCATACATTTTATTCACCATTTGCAGTAGCTGGGTGATTGACAGAACCATAAATGTGTTGATTTTTAAAGAGTTCTTTCCAGGAGCTGAAGATGTATTATTATTGGCTACTTATATTAGTATCACAATCATAATGCCCCAAGTGGTATTTTAAATTCCTCTCTGAAGACTTGTCTAGAGTTTGGTTATGGCCGTAGTAACAAAGGTGTTTAAATAAATCTAATCCAACTCTAAATGTCAGCTAGCACGGTTCAGACAAATTGGTTTTTGTACGTGATCAGTAACACTGTGGGTTAACCTCTGACATTTTATGTGCATTTTTCTTTGAAACAATGTTGAATATGAATTGAGCTGGCAGCTGACTGTGACGAAGATGCAAACCTTTATGAAAATAAATAGAATAATATAATATGTGTAATTTAATTTTATCACGGTGTGACCAAAAGTTCTGACACACTTCCACTAAATACTTTGAAACCTCCTGTGAAGTTTACTTTATAATATGAAAACAAAACAATCAAAAACCAGTATGTGTTTAACAGTTCATAGCTGTTGAATAAACAGCTTAATATTTTTTCCTTCTCATTGTTATCCAGATTGAAAATGCATAAATCTCTTCAGAATTGCACTTGAAATGAATCTTAATTTCACAACAATTTTCCTGTAATATAACAATATTTCTATATACCAATTGTGGTCAGGATTGTTTTCGATGCATTAATCAAGTTTTCCTCATGAGGACTGGAGGATTGGGCAGTGTTCTGAATAAAAGTCCATGTTGAGCTCATGATAAATATATTGGTTTGAAATAACTCTTTTCACATAAACAATGAATGCAAAACTACATAAGGACAAAAAAAAATTACATGAGGAAATGAAATAATTGATCAATGGTTGCTGTGAAGTGTGTAAAATGCTTTATGCTAAATGTAGTTCTCTTTTCCAGCTCCACAGTGATGGAATGAACTGTGTGCTTATTGCATTACATTGTTCACACAGACCTCACTAAAGACATAAAAGACAAAGTTTTTCTATATTGCCTCTATTTCTTTGTCCTGTTTCTTTCTTATGAACACAAACATTCTCAATGTCTATTATTTTTTACTTGTAGATGTTGTTGGTTTGATTGACTCACTTTCATATTAACTGTTATGAAGATTGACCAAGGGTGCAATTCACTGTATTGTTGATGGGACTGTTTTGTTGCTTTCTTTTTGGTTGAACTTGGACGGGGCTTTTGGAATACACACATTATAGTGATGCTATAAAAGGAAGTTGTTTTTCTATCTTTAAACCTTAATAACTAGACTCTGCAGAATACAATTTACATCTGTGAAGTCACTTTCACAAAACTTACACAAAAAGTACTTGTTGTGAAACAACATAAACAAATATGTAAAGCAAAAAAAAAACATGGCATTACAGTCCATTGTTATACCAGATACATGCTGTACCAAAATCCTCATGGCCAAATATTTTGCAGTTCAGTTTCACATTTGGACAGAATGCTTCTGGTACCAAAAAACTTTAAACATTTTATAATTTACATGTTCTTGTCCAATGTAACTGACTCATGTAACTGACTCATCTTACAACTTGTAATGGGTGGCTAGCTTCTTTTCACATTGGCATGCTTCCTGTTTGACTTTATGATGTATGCAGTTTACAAATACAGTATTGGTGCCACAATAAAACTGCCCTTTTCTTAATATATGATCTGAAAATAGAAATAAAATTACCATGCAGAGGAGCTCAAACCAATTGTACAGTAATATTGAAAACTTGTTTCCTGAATGCAATATTTCTTTTTGCATTATATCCTTTCTATAAGCACAAGTAAACAACAATTATAAATATTGATTTGAGAACAGCTTTCTGTTTTTAATTGAGCCTCCTTTCATTTCTGAACATGTGTCCAGAGCTTTATATTATAGGACTTTTTAAAACTGTACCTGGTTGTGACATCATAAATATATGGCAATTAACACTGGCATGTGAACAAGAAAAAAATGTCAATATATACTGTAAAATTAAACAGACGAATCCTGCCACAATGACAGAAAATGCAAACCCTTTGTAGTGGAGTTGTAACATGCAGCACATGTGATCTGTACCTTGTGAGAAGTGTCTCATCTCACAGGGAACATCTCTTGCACCAAAAGCTTTATCTACTTTGTTTTTCTGCAATTCTGAATTTCTGGGAAAGACTTAAACAACATATACAACTATCTCATAAACCCTAAGTATGAGGTCTGAAATGTATTACCTTTGGTTAATGCATTGTTTAAATTTTGGTGGACGTGTTTCTTAGCACAGCTACCAAGGACCAGTTAATTTGCGAATTTTGTGAATTGCAAATTTGTGAAGTATAATATTTCTTGGTTGAAAGCCCAACACAGTCTGTGCAGGTATAGTAATTAATACTGATATACTGTATGCTCATCTGACTTGTAATCGTGTGCTGGAGTCATCAGTTGTGTTGGATTTGTACAACGCAAACACCAGCTTCGATCAAACCATTTATCCTAGTGGCATTAATATAGGCATACATAATGCTTGCATCTTACCAATAGTATCTTGTCATCAAGGGGTCTATTGGTGGCAGTTAAACTGCAATAGTGCTTGTTATATTCCTCTATGTTATAAGCCCATTATTGTATTTGCATATTTTAAGCCTTACATTACATTACAGCCTTATATATGCATAACAGATAATAACAGATGCAACAGTAATTGAACCTCATGGCAAAGATACTCTGACTGATCTGTTTTTGGACACTGCCAGCAGTATGATACCAAAGATTTTTTTTTGCTTTAGAGGTGTCTGCGAGTAAAAATATGCTGTATGCAAAGCAGTTTGTGATATTAGGTCACACACACACATATCCTAAACTGTGATATCTTATCTTGGTAACCATACAGATATCTAAAACTTAAGTGAAACCTGATGTACATAAACTGCTTTGTTTCTACATTTTTTTAATTTCAAACCAGCACATAAATTAACATGATGGCTACAAATATGCAATGATAGTTACATCTCATGGCAGAGATATCCATATTGGTTGTTTTGTTAGTTTACTGGCTAGTTATCTTTTTTCCGGGCATAAAGCATGTTATCTGTTTGCCATCCCTCTGTTGTCTGCTTGCCGTCTGTCCCTCTTCAGTGCGTCTGCAGCTCAATCTCTCGCAAGCTGCATGCAATCACCAAAATACTTGTGCAGGATTGTTCCATTGGATTTTAATGTACAGTGTAATTTTTACACACATTTTATACACATGCCCATATAAATGCCTGGTCTTTTTTTCCCACAGTGCTCACTAATGGCAGTGTAATGGTACAGTAAATTCCTGATTGTACATTACCCAGAGTATTATGGGATCAAATCCCTGTTGGAAATGTCATCAAGAGAGTAATAAATGTATTGAACAAGTTAAATATAAAAGAGAAATTGAATTTGAATTATTGTGCATTTGGAAAAAGGGGACAAAAGCAGTGTTTACCTGCCTGTGTTTGCTCATTGTTCCAGTTAATGAACTTGCAACCAATTTAGGCCATTGCATCTGCATAGATGACGTTTTATGACATATTATTGTTACTTATGATATTTGGAACTGTTCTTTCTTTACCAGGGGTGATTCATGACTTAAGATGCTATTTATGTACAGAATAAAACACATTAACTGCAGGGTCAATCACAATGGCATTTTGGATTTGTATTTTTGCCAATGTTGTGATTTGTATGTTGAATCTTTTTCTTAACATCGACTCTGCTTTTCTTTTACTTTCATTACTGCTTCAGATATTTTGTTATTATTTTTATTTAAACATGCACCATGTGTTCCTTATGTGAGTTGTTTTTAATCATAAATTGCAGCTGCAGAAACAGTGATGTGAATTGTATGACAAAGCAGAGAATTATTTCTGTAATGTGAAATTTCACCTTTCAGGTGCAGCATTTGTTTGCTGCCTTCCCCTGTTCCAGGCCATTGAGATTGCCCTAATTCTTCAGCTCACTATTACAAGAGCTCCAATGTTCATCTTCCACAGGCTCTCTCTCTTTACTGTCTTGAGCCCCACCGCTGTCAGTCAAACCAATCCTGAAAGTCTACCTTCCTCTCATGGCTGCCTGTCAAAAAACCCCAAACTAAGATGGAACAAAACATGTTGTAAAATGACGAGGACTGAGGGGAAGGAATTGTTGGCAAGCTATGCAGAGTAAACCTGGACAATATTCCTGCTTCATGCTTGAAAATCGATAGCCAAGCCTTGTGCTGCATGCAAGACCCCACACATCGCCTCCTGGGTCCACCAGGAACTCTGGCTACTGAGAAAGAGTGAGAAACACAGTGCGCCTCTCCCCTCAGCCCCTGTGGTATTCTGGGAATCCTTTAAATTGCAGTGATAGAGCATCTACTTTCTGATGAGCATGGGGAAGAGGGAGTGAGAAAGCCATGCTGGCTTCAACAGGAAAATTGTTCTAAAATTACTCATCCCCTGACCTTTCCTTTCCATGTTTGATATACATCCTCTCTGTTTATCCAACTGGGGTTTGTATTTATTTGTATTTTTCTTCTTGTTAAAATTTGCCTTCCAACTGGGATTAAAGGTTGCATAATCAAAATGACCAAGACAAGATAAACACCTGCCGTATCTGAAAAACTCTGTTTTAGGCATGTAATGATTGCTGTCATAAATTTCCTCAAGAACTATTACACATGACTGTAATGACAAAGGGTTTCCATGTGCATGGCATTTTTGTACTTGCCATGTGCCATTATGTGTTGTCATTCTCTCCTCCCCATTTGACATGTTTGTATATCAGTTTCTCATATTTTATGATACATTCACTGTAGCACCAACCACCCGTTATTGTCAAAGGTCTCAATGTATAATAGTATTATCAGTTAAGAATTCTTGATGCTGATTCATTTATTGGAAAATTATTAATTTTTTAGCTAAGGATTAATTGTACCTTGTATCCACATTTACTGAGCAGGTGACCTGAATGGAAACAATATCATTCTGAAGAGAAAGTACATTATATTATTATCTGAAGAAATGTACTGTTTGCTGTGGCAATATTGGTAACCAGGTACAGTAACATTTCTAGTCAGCACATTTTTTGGAGAGGAAGAGGAGAAGTAAAGCTGCCTTTTAAACCCATAATTCTGCCTGCCAGTGTTTATCCACAGCAGTCTTATTGTTTTTTCCATAAAAGGCACGATGGTGACGTTGATTTGAGTCACAGGAAGCAGAGAGCCTCCATTAAGTGAACCTGTGCGCTTTACATGTTTTCCTTGTACTCCAGCCATCAAGCATTGCTCATATTTTTGCCTGTGTCTCAAGGGATTTCCTCAATTAACTTTTACAAATAGCAAATAAATTACACTCAACTTAATTAAACTGTTCTAATTGCGCTTTAGTAATTCTTGGCCTTGGTTCTTCTACTAAAAACTTATTAAACTTGCTGAAAATGTTAAAGAAACCCAATTAGTTATTATTTTTATTTATTATTATTTTTTAAATTTAGGAACTGAGTGAGAATATCCTGACCTTCTGAAAAACCTCATAGTGTCTGCCACTCTCATTTTTTTCTAAATTCTTCCTTGACTACCACGTGCATGTTAGCTCATTTAATTTGTCCTCTGAAATAAATAATCCTCCAGACTGCAATAAACAGAATGCTTATTCTGCATATGAATTTTTCCAAGATGCTTTCAGCAAGACCTCCTGTAAACAGGAATATTGAATTACTTGTACAGTGCGAAAGCAAGTGGTGACATTCTATAGTAAGCTTAGAGAGAGCAACATTAAATTTCATTAAAACATGCTGCCATCTTTTGTAATTCTCCTTGCGATTGTTTCTGTGGCATTCAGACAAGCTGCCAGGCATTCTGTTGGGGGGTCCTGCTCTTGTAAAGAGCTCCCATGACAGAAGGAGCTGGAATGGCAGCAGGAGGAAATTCCAATCTACCCAGAAACATTGGAATTCCAGGCTCTGGGATGGAGGTCTTATTGGTGCAATTAGACAATCAGGAGCAGGCTGCACTGAGAGAAAAGAGATCCCCCAACTAGTTCTTGTGTGGAAGTGAGGGAACAACAGTACTTTTCTGTCATCATTAGCCTGGTGTTTTCTTTTGGACAGGTATTTTTGATATTGAGGTTGATGTTTTTTAGGTAAACGTTTTATTGATTACGATCCAGGTAATTTCTGTCCCACAATATTTTCTTAACCTTTAGGAGTCATGATGTATGTTTACTGGATGGTGCTTTAACTTCACACTGGGGACTTGCACATGGCTTGGGTTTGTTTGTGGTGGTAGTCTATTGATTATTCTGTGTGATATGAGTGGGCTAGACTGATTGGAATGCTTAGAGTGCCTGTGGGCCTATAATGGGAGCAGGGAAGCTCATGAGAACAGCTTTGGCAGTTGCACTTCATGAGAGAATTTTCTTTTTTCTCCAAGGCTAGACGTAATACATTTGGATGTTATGGTCCAATCCTAAGCCCAGGATTTCTTTTTTCTATTAATCAACATCCAAAAAAGTCTGATTTCTTGGCTTGCTTTTAATAGCTCAGGCCGTGACTTTTTAATTTTCCTTTGTGTCTCCCATTACATTTGTGCTTATAATTAACATGCTTCCCTACTCTTTCTGGACTCTCTTGATAAGAGCGGATAAAGGCGGAAAAAAGGGGCGTTACAAGCCTGTGATTGGCAGGGGTGATAACTGGGTCAGACATAAGAATTGGAGTCACCAGCAGGGCAGTGGTGTTGGTGACTACACTGGGCTGGGGGTCCTGGGGGCTGCATATTCACACAGACTGGGAGTGAGCCGTTCATTGTTTCATAGGCACATGCCTATGCACCCCATTAATCTGGCAGATTCTCAGTATTGTGTGCAGACAAGCACGGGTGTTAGTCACCAGTCCACCTGGGACGAGAATAGTGCTGTTTGATATTTGTGCCATGGGGCTTTTTTTAAAAAAAAAGCAGATATTTCAGTCATTCAAGTCAGCAAAATTGTTAGTGTGTGTGCGAATGCAAAAGAAAGACAGATGTTGTATTATGGGAATGTTAAGATATTGAACGTGGTGTTTGTGAATGTGATGAGTATTAAAACGCACCCTCCACTTCTGAGTAGCCATTGGGTTTATGTTGAAAGAACATAGGATGAGCCCCATTTTTCCATTTGACTTTTATTGCTCTCTTTTCATTACACAGCCAAAAGAGCCTGACAGAGAGGACCCACAACATCAAGATGATTTCTGACACTCCTCTGGATGGCATTACAGAGTATGTCAGACTGACCAAGTGGGTAGGAAACCTTCTGTTAACGCATTTCTCCTCTTCAGCTGATTGTCCATACCACTTGGCACAACTGAGTAATTGTAACAAAAGTATTCATTTTTGAATACCAAATCATGTGTGGTATGCTCTCTTATGAGGAAGAAATGCTGCCCTGGATTGAAATGGATATCATAAGGATTGTAAGTGTTGGGGGCTGACATGTTAATCCACTGTACGATTTTGTCCAACTCAAACACAAATGAAAATCTGGTTCTTGGAAATGTATCTAATTAACTTCAAGTGCTGGCAAATTCTTGGTAGAAATGCTTTTATTGTGTTTAACTTGTGAATTTAAGTTTCTTGTGATCAGACAGAAATGCACTGTATGGGAAAAGAAGAGTTCATTAAGAATCACTATAAAAGTAAACAACCAAAAATGCATTATCTGGCAAGTGAAGTAAGAAATCTGGATGGGATAGCTGTAGGTCTATTAGCTTTGATTGAATTTCGGTATTTTTAACCATGCTTTGGTTCACTGGGATGATAGACAAAAAAATTAAATCAAGGATCAAGAAAATCAGTTGTGTAAAAAAGATAGAGCCGAATAGTGTTTTGTCCCAATATAGTTTATATTGCTTGAAACAGCATCCTTTCTGCTGCATGCTAACATCTTTAAGCAAGCAGCAAAAATCATGTGATTTTTTGGGGTGTGAAATTTTTTGGGGTGTGAAATTTTATTTGGCACTGCATGTCAAGGTTAATATTTAAAGCCACAGGGGCTGCACAAATAAAGAACGCCAACAGCTCCTGCATGGATCAGGGTGTCTGGTTCTCATAATGGGCAAGGCTCCCTTTACATGTGCTGCCATCTTGAAAATCAGTGTTTGCGTGACCTTTGAACCCCCACCTTCCTGCTGAGTATCTTTCTGCTGGTTTGCTCCCCAGGATGAAAACAATAAACCCATTTTTTTAAACTGTAAGTCTTGGGGTTAATGCCTTTAACAAGCTAATGTTACTTAAGGGAACTGTAAATGAAATCAGTGCTAAATTCCATTTGCCTGCTCGGGCCAGAATGGCACTGTGAAACCAGATGTGAACCACTCTGGTATTGAGACTTGCTGTGAGTTGAACACACTCTGTGAGTTTAGCTGCAGGCTGGCAGCGCCAAGCCTGTGAGGTATGTACACAGAAATGTAAGTTTTTTTCCTTGAAAAGCAGAACAGACACTAATGAAGCCTATTTGATTTTGAGCCTTGCTCATATTCCAGGCATTTAATTTTAATGCCCCCTTTTTAAAAGGAATCTCATCATGTGAGTCACAGTAGGTTTGTCTTGGCGATGATCTGCGTGTTATGGAGCGCAGATGTTCCAGCTCTGTGTGTGTTTCCCAATTAAAACATTAATCCAAATCAGTTCAAATGATCACATGCAGCGAAGAACGCCCACGAAATTCTCACTTCTCAATCTGTGGCCTTCGTAATAGGTTCATCCCCTCAGTTCATCACAGAGTATGTAAACTCTCTCCTCTCTGATTGCTGATGAAACATTCTTCCACTTAACATCAAATAAACATTCAAAAAATCTCTAATGTGGCGAAAAAATGTAAGCTGAAAAGAAAAGTAGCCCAAGTAGTTATTGGTAAATGGTAAATGTGGAAAATCTGAGTATGACAAGCGAGATGAGGATGAAATTACACAGAAATCTCTCCCATTTTATTTTCCACGGTTTGCATCCATCCAACTCTATTTTGAGGGCACCGTTAAGATGGCTACAAGGTTTTGACTAAACCATAACCAGTTTCAGTTTGGTGTCAGCAGAATCCTGGGGTCACAGTAAGGTCATACACAGGTTACATCAAGTTCAGATAGTTTCTCTGCTGTGACTATAAGTGAGTGCTTGAAAAGAGAGTTTTCTCATTACTGACTACAAACTAAAAAAAGAAAAAACACTCCCAATGACTGTGGTGCAGCAACACTGGCCAGCCTGCTGCCCCTGGCTCCATGTGCACTGACAGATGACCAGCAGAGACAGAGGAGGCAGATCTGGAAACACCTGCAATCTGCAAGATTTAGGGTGCTCTGAGACAGACCCAGCCTTCACTGAGTCACAGCTTTCCTCATGAAACACACTATTTATAGAATTTGAAAAAGCTTCAGTCATTTCTTAAAACCCAACAGATAAAAAGAATAAATAAATACAAGCTTTCAGCTAAAATATACTCCATATGCTGAGGGGAAAAGGGATAAAAGATGTCAGGTTCATCTGTTCTGTTCATTCACATGCTCTTGGAAGACAGTGATTAGTAATCCTCTATAATTACATGCAGTTTTTTTTTTTATTCTGTTCATCGAAGACGTTCTTGATTTTTGTGTAAATTCTGTGTTTCTATAGAAAGCATCCTTCTGTAACTTGTGCTGTGTATGCATACTGTATTTATCCATAATATCAAAATTTAGGATTCCAAGATTGTTCCTGCAATATGTTTAGTACAGAGGGCAAAGTCGGAAACTGAAGAAAAAGGTGTTATGGCGAGGGATAAGAGGTATTTTGCAGGGAGTGGGGGATGGTTCGGGCATTGTAAGTCTGTGATAAGGAGGGGGTAGAAGGCCATAGAACTGTGGAGAGAGAACAGTATTCTATTGTAGGGAATGGCAGGTTCCTGAACATAGCAGGCAGGAAGTGCACCTCAAGGCGAAGGCTAAAATGCACATTAATTACTCTTGTAAGGTCATAAAACACCTGTCCAGGCCCAGAACTTTTCAATAGAGAGGAATGTCCACACTGCCGGCAGTTCATTAATATGTGCTCGGCAGAAAATGAGGTGCCTGCTTGTAAATTTAGTTTGATGTTAATATGATTGATTGTTATAATCATTTTCCTGCAATAACTCTTAAATCATGTATCTGAGAAAAGTTAAAATGTTGGTCCTTTTTTATTCAGTACAATAATAATTTTTATTATTTATTTTCTGATTTCAGAATGAAGGAATATACATTTATAATAAAGCATTTCCAGAATTCATTCATTTATTATAAAAACCTTTTATGACCTTAAAAAATTTTAATGAACATATTTAGACATTAAGCAGCAACTACCATTTAGCTGAAAACACTGTCAACTTTTTGTCATTCACAAAAAGACTGAAATTATTTAAGACAGAATATCTTTTAAACAAACAGTTAAACAAATCTGTTTAAAGAATGCAATTCTGTGCGAAACAGAGCTTTAATAAGGTATGGTTCCAGCATGAACACTGGATGGATACCTGAATTTTCGTATAAAAGGTGAGTGTCTCAGCATGTAGGTGTATTTTTACAGCAAAAAAAATGCATTTATACATGCCTTTTCAGTGGAGCTCAACAGCAGGAAATCCTACAACCCTCTGCCTCCAACTGTAAGCCATTGTAAAGCACTCCGCTACAAGAAGAGACTCAGTGTTTATTACCAGAGTGCGAGCATGAGTGTCAACCAGACCTGAAGAAAGGACAGAAACAGCTCTCAAAGAGGTGGTGTGTGAGAGAGAGTGGGTGTGAAGTGAGGCAGGGCGAAGCTGGAACACCAGCAACAGATAGACCTCCTGCTTAGTGAACCCACTCTGCAGAGTTATTTCAGATCTTAAATTAGTCTCATATAAAGCTGTGTCACAGCACATGGTACTACATCGAATTCACAGAACATGGTATTGTTCTGAAAACTGGGAAGGTATTAGGGAATGAGATTCATATACAGGTTGATATGTTGTGTAGTTTTAGTCAATTTTTTTGCAGATTTGATTTAAACTATGTTATAATTTTAAAGATTGTGGGGTGGAATTTGTCATTTGGAATGTAGCCCAGTTTGTATCAAGATGTTGACCAAATGTTGACCAAAGAGCCATGAACAAAGTGCTGACAGCTCATTTGCAATTCTTATGCAAATATTTTATTAAATCATTTGAGGGACTTCGTATTGAAACTGGTTTCCTTTGTAACGCTGAATGTCTTGGATTGAAGAATGAAGTCAACCCAGTGTTAATTCACTGATTAATTGCTTTGGTTTAAACCAAAATGAATGCCTTCTGTCTTTTTAGTAAGTTGTGTGTTCATTTGCGCAATATACAAATACGACAGGTGATTTTGCAGACTTACTAGGTGGTAAAGCTCCCCATTTATCAGTGCTCAGGACAGACTGGTGAAGTGGGGCCTGCGGTAAAGAGGCACTAACCCTTTCCTTTACCTCTCCATAACCTGCAGGTCAAGGACCCCGGTTGATTCTCAGAGTAATGTGTGAGGAGATTGCCAGATTGCTGTGGTTTCTAATGCTTCCTCAGATCCCCTTATTCCATCTGTATGGGCTGGTGGTTAAACATAATGTCAGACCAGGATATATCTACCTGGCAAGTTGTGTAGGAATTACCGTATATAATTTTCTGTACCACTGGTCATATTGTGCTGCTGCGATCCTGCATCTGTATATAGAGGGAAAGGGTTAATTGCTACTCTGCTAATTGCATATGCTGTAACAGTTAGATAAAAAAAAATAAAAATAAAACGTGCCACAAAAGAAAAAAAAAATTAGAAAGAAAAAGAAAATGCGCAATCTGCCTGGAAACCACAGTTTATGGAACCCAGAAGTTCCATTCACTCAGGTCAAGCTAAAAGCTTGGCAAAAGCTACAGTTGAAATTTTTCTCTGTCAGGCTACAGGAGTCAGTACAAAGAACACAGCTGTCGGGGCTCATGGAACCTGGCCTCTAATTAAAACAGTGGAAAATTAGATAACTCCACAAATTCATCACTGCCGCCACTGGCCGTCAGAAAAGGCTTCAGGGCTACCACCCACCTTTTGTTTATATGAGGGAGATTTGGCCCTTTTCTGGTGTGTGTTTTTATAGTTTGGGGCTGATTTTTCTAATGGGGCGCGAGTTTCTCCTCGCCCGCTTGGGTTTTCGGTTGTCTGAAGTGTTTCGGATGGGCCTGACAGAATAGCAGTGCTAAGTTCTCCCCAGCCTGCCTTGTTAGCCAGTCATTTATAAGGCTCTAATGGAAGAAACAAGCCCTGTGAAAGCATACTGCCTTCACATAGGTGAACTTTTTTCCCTTTCATTGTTGATAGATGTAGCTTTTATGACAGCATCCGTTGAAAATGGAGCAAGAAGGTATCATTATGATTGAATAATTGTGGAAAAGATTTATCATTTGACGTTATTTGATGAATGAGAATGTAACGTAATCTAAAATGCAGTGGAAATTTGAGAATGGATTCTGTTCTGTCTGATGTATCCTGAAGCTAATGAAGAGGACTTCTACTCTACAGTCAGAGTACAGCCTTTTTGTGGTTGCTAACCAATGCACAAAGAAGCACATATTATCATATTTATAATCATATTTGTTTCTACAAGTTGGTACATCCATGGTGAAAGCTGAAGATTATTCAAACTCTTGTTCTGGTTTACACACTGCATGATATTGGTGACTTCAATCAGCCACATGTTTTCCATTGAAAATAATGGACTGAAGCATTACATTACATTACTGGCATTTAGCAGATGCTCTTATCCAGAGCGACTTACATTGTTTACAGTTTTTGTTTTTTTTTTTTACAATGTTATCCATTTATACAGCTAGATATTTTTGAAGTCAGTTGTGGGTTAAGTACCTTTTCCAGGGGTACAGCAGCAGTGCTCCAGCAGGGAACTGAACTGGCAACCTTTCGGTTACAAGTCCTCCTCCGTAACCACTATGCTGCACTGCCACCCCCCTTTGCCTTTGAATGGGGATGACTACACATTTATCGAATATCTTTGACACATCATGACTGGTTATCAGAGAGACATTTTGATGGCTTGCACTCCTCCTGAGAGCACTAATGCTGACTATCCCCTTCACCACGGGCAGTGTGACCCACAGCTCTTCAGTGACAGAGGCTGAATTTAGCATTGAGCCCTATCCTACAGGGAGGCTATTCTAACCCAGCCCATGATCCTGTGGTTTGTCTCGATGGACTGCCCACACTGGGTGGAGCGCCGTGGATACCAGTGCCTCTGTGCGCAAGGCCTAATGTGCCAAGTAGGACCCATATGAATCTAAGCTGTATGTAGCATCGCCTGTGTCTGGCTGCACAAGACATGCTGCTTCAGTATGAGTTGTTTCTCCACCAATTTGTCATAATCAAGCTTTTCTACATTTGATTTAATTTTCCCCCGTATTCTTTTTCAATGTCGTAATCCAAACCTGTTATTGAAAACATTTAAAATAAAGAAAGGACTTTAAACATGTGAATCATAACTTGAATGAGATTGTTGCACACATGACAGGCTGTTGAGCAGTGAGTGTTTATGAAAAACCGATCCTGTGATGGAAAACAGTGAGGTAAATGGCATTGCAGGACAAATGTCTTTTTTCTTAAATATAGGTTGAGAGGATTCATTGTATTTTATAATGTTGCAATGACTAGCATTCAACTCTAGTGCTTTAATGAACACAGTTTGTCTCTGGATATCATAGACACAGGGCTTCTCTTACACTTTTGCAGAATAAAAGAAGGTGTAGCAACTGTTATAAATATTAGGAAAGACATGTCAACCTATGATTTTCATGGGACTATAGTAAATAATGTAAATAATATTATGCATTGGTTCAATGGTTCCATGCCCTGAAGTGGGCCAATGAACATAATCATCATTCATGGTTGGACTTTACTGTGTAGTGGAAATCCTGGTAGCATTTCATTAACAATGTCATCTGGGAAACATATAAATGTTAGCCACATGCATCTCAGTTGTCAGGGATCATGTGTTTATCTAGCAAGGACATGTACTGTAATAATGTGTCAAAACTTCATTATTGTTGTGATGACATGCGTGGTACTATCCCCATAATCCTACACATATGATTTATTTGACCACAGTCATTTGAATGCAATATTTCGAAACAGTATAAATCACAAAAGACTGTTAGTATAATTGTTTTTGACATATCAGCAACTGTCAATGTTGACAAAGTTGACACTTAAAAAAAAATAAAAACATACCTTTTTAGTCTTTGTTTTACCTAGGAACAGCTGTCTTTTTAAATTTTATCTCCTATTTCTGTATATATTAGTATTGTTGTTTTTATGGTGTCTATTTTCTTGTCTTTCCCTGTAATTTTTTTCTTGTCTTTGTTTTTATTGTGAAGTGCATTGCATTGCAAACTCATGTATGAAATGTGCTATATAAATAAATCAATAAATGAATAAATGTGCAGACAGATGCTGATCTGAACTTGCTTTTTCTCAGAGGAAAGAACAATATCCTCATTCAATGTCAACAATATTGGATCAATTACTGTACATTTAAATATAAGATAATGAATATTATACAAATAATACTATGTATAACACTATAATACTATACAAATAATATTATACAAAAATGCAACTAATGTGGTACAGAATGATAGTTACACACAAGCAGAAAAAGATCATATAAGTTTAAGTATTAATTCAATAAAACACAGTGGTGAAGAACTGCCAAGAAATATCCAAAAATGACAACTAAAAGAATGCATACAATTTTTTTCATTGCTTTAGTAATGATTCATGATACATGTTCACCATCTTAGGATGTAATTATTGTGTTCATATTGAAGTTGGGTGTCAGTGTATGTGTATATATATAATAACCATTTCAATAAAACACCTCTGTCCCTAAGACAGATGGGAGTGAAGAGGAAGAAAAGCATCTTTGTGGAAAGAGATTGCACCAAGATGCAGGAAACAAGATGCTATTTCTGTTTAGGTATTGTGAACCAGGCAGTTAATACTACATTTTTCCACAGCTTTTCACATTAAAACATTCATGCACTGCTTTGACAGAAATGAACATAAAACTAAATCATAAATAGTCCAACAAACAGCTTTACTACCCTCTTTTAGCAAATTCTTTTGTTTGATTTTTGAAATCTGTTTACCTGTCAACCTGTAACATTTGTACGTCACAGCTCAATATAAGCCAAAGAGCTCTTCCTTTTTTGCAAACTCACTGAAAAGGATAGTGCTTCTCTCCCAATTGTCTGCCTTCAACTGGGATGGATAAAGGTCATCTGAAATGAAAATGGTGGGAAATAAACACAGGCGAAAGATCAAGCGCGTTTCACACCAGGAATAAATATTTGCAAAAATGTGGCTGCAACACGTGCGACACACATGGCATAAAGAGTGCTCTGGCCATCACAATCAGTGTTCCCTGTGATTTCTTCCTCTGTCTTTTTTTCAGCCTAGCAGTAGGAACATGGAAATCAGTGGTTGTCATTAACTGCTTTTCTTCTGCATCTTTTACTTTATCCCAGTTGAACTTGAATGGTATCACTCTCCACAAGTCTGGAAATACCCCTCAGCTTTAGTCTGTAATATAAATGGTTTGCAATACAGTATGTGTTTTTAATTATAGCTTTTTTCTTTGAACAGTAATGAGTTCTTTTAGTGTACAGTAACACTCAACTAAAGCGCTGCACATTTTTCTGTACAGTAACAGTTACTTCAAATGCTCATGCAGTTACATTATGCTCAAACTTAATTACAGTCACCAGAAACCCCTTTGATGGTCTGAGCTCTGTATGTCTGCTTGAGCTAAGCTTTCTTTTGTGAACCTTAATCATCTCCTCAGTGTTTGTCTCCTTGCTGGTTATCTAATGTGGCAATAACAGCTGCTGTGTCCTCTGAGGAGATGCAGAGTCATAACAGATACTGTACCAGCTATTACCATTTTCTTCTGAGCAGCAGTTATGAAAAAAGGCTGTCACTAGCAGACCAGCTGAAAAAGTACAATACTTCAGGAATGGGCAGCAGGTTGCCCATAGTCTAGCTTTACCATCTATTTGAGCCAGTGAAAGTGATGGAAAGAGTGGGAGGTTTATGGCCATTTTGTTTTTACTCCACTGTATTCTGGTATGGAGACTTTCCCAGATCGAGGAGTGATGACTAATCCTGGAGATCTCCAGCCTGTCGCCATCATTTCTATAAAATGAAAGCTATAGAGGTTGTGTAGAGTGTGCAATGTAGAGGCTGGACAGTCCTCGCTGTCTGTGGTGGGGTAGGTGGGGGTTAGGGTGTGAGTGCAGTAATCGTGTTTGCATTAAACACAGATACCAACCACGCCACTCAAGTGTAAAACCTTGCTGCTGCCTTATAAGGCAGTATGTGTCCACAGAGCAGAGACCTGACAGTGAGTTGTACCTCTGCCTCTCCGTACTGCACATTCCCCTGAGCGCTCCAAACGGCTCTCGTCACTGCTCTGACACATGCTGCTCCCAGAATAGAGCACTGTCCTGGGAGCACACTGGATATATGATTGATCTTTGTTTTAAAAAATCTTGGACCTCAGTCATAAAAACACTGTATTTACAATGAATATAGAGCGAATATTCTTCTTCCATACTTGCACAATTTATTCAGTATCAAGTACTTGCATACCATGTTGCTTCATGCAGTTGGTTTTAGTAGCTTGTAATGGCAGAATTGTGAAAAGAGGATAATCTGCTTCAAGCCAGCAGGTTTGTCAGTGTGGTGAATGTATGCTCATTTCTATGCCACATTATAATTATAAAAGTAAAAAATATTAAACATGATTATAACGGCGACAGTTTATGTATTCACACAGGAACCATCAAAATGCTTGCAGTTTCCCCTCTGTAAGACTCAGTGCTCAGATTTAGCTGTACCTTTGAGCAGCAATGTTTGCTTGTTGTGTCTTATATCAGCCTTAGACTTGGCTTTGCAAAGCCCCTGGACACCTTCCAGTAATGCAGTGGGAGTGTTCTGAAGATTTGCGTTCCAGGAGAGCTGCAGAGAGGGGAGGCTTGCACCTGTGGTGTGTTTCTGTGCTTGTCTCTGCTCTTGATACCTCTGCTGCTCTGTACAGCATTCAAACAATGCTTTGCTTGCTCTTGTCAAACCCCACACTGTGGCGCAATTATCATCAGCAAGTTTCTGAGACACCCCTCCCCGCACACAAACCCCAATCACCCCCTTTTCCCCATCCAGCCCCCTCAAACTGCTTTTTGACGGGACTGTTTTCTGCTGATTGCTTCTGACACTGCACACTTTTGGTTTTGGCAGGACATGAGGAACTGGCTTGCAGGGATAGTTTTCTTGTAAACAGTCTAACTCCAGAATTTGTTCGCAATTGTGGGGAAGGCTGCCAGTGTGAAGCAGCGCTGTACTCTGCAGGGCAGGGCCTGGCCTCTCAGGCTCAGCACCCCCCTCCACTGCTGGCTGCCTCACTCATCAAATCTGTTCATTTCATTGCCCTTTGCACCAGTTTGCATGTGTACATCTTCATCTGGTTTCTTAGTGTGATGGAAAGGGTGGAATTTAAAAAACAACCAAATGACCGTGCCTTTTAATAATTTCTTTATATCAACTTTCCAGCCCAAGAAGCAAACTGCTTGTGTCAAATTCTATTTTGGCTGTTTATTTTATAAATTGCACAAAGAATAGTAGGAACAGTAGCAATGACTAGGAAGGCAAATTTAGTGGCCAGACATGGCCAATTTTGTGGCGCACTCCTTTTGTTTTTCAGTCCATTACACAATAAATTGTCATTTTCTTGTTGTAAACAGACTTTATACACATAAGTGAAATCTGCTTTTTCTTTGCTCAAGGTGTAATATTTATTAATTTTCCTAATTCGCTCTAATATTGTAATTTGGAACTTTAGTCTGATAGAATATACTTTTCAGAGGGACTGAAGCTCAACTCATCTTACGCAGGATATAACAATTTTTTTTAACCTGGAAGAGTAACATGTCAGTTTTCTATTGGATTAAACAGAGGATACCCATCCTTAGATATTATCTATATGTACAATTAAACATTCAAGCATATTTGAATTATTAGCATTATAAGCATCCATCAAAATATCTGTCTGTGTTTGGCCAAAAAAAAAAAATCAAGACAGTTCATGTGTATATTATAAGGGGCAATTTCTGTATGAAATGCTTTTCACCACAAATACTGGGCATTAGCACTCAACATCCAGAATATCATTTTCTCATAATACTGGGACTGTTTAATAGGGGGAAAGCAGGATGGTGAGTCAGCAGTCTGAATCCCCCTCCCAGACTCAAATAAGTTGTTATGCCAGAGTGACACTGTCTGCATGCACTGAAATACTGAATTAAACTGTTTACATACTTGGCACTTGTGGCTTACTTAAGCAGATATAGATTTCCCCTAATACATAGCAAATAATCAGACTGTATGTTGACAGCATGGTTGATTTGGGGTGACTCTGTGTTCTGAGGTCTCAAACTCAGCACTGCTCTGTGTGTGTTGTAGTGTAGCCAACATTGTGGGGATTCCAAGAATGCTCTAGTTCTTTGTGATTAGTTTCTGGCCCAAAGGCCAGTTATTGTTGTAGTTTTGTACATCATTGCCTGCATCCATCCATACTTCTATTTTTTGCTGACTGCTGTATCCTTTAGAGGGTCGTGGTGACCCAGAGCTGAACCCAGCAAGCACAGGGCACAAAATAGGACCACACCCTAGACGGGAAAACAGTGTGTCGCAGGGCACATGCACATACTGTGTGCACACACGCACACACAACCACATGCAATTTTGAAATGCCAGCGAATAGAAATCACATTTGTTTTGATGGTGGGAGAAAAGATTCCAGAAAAACACACAAAAGTCCACAACAGACAGAGCAAGATTTCTACTAGATTTGATGCAACATCCCTACGTACTGCATCACCATGCTGCCCCCACGATTCGCAATTATTCTTCGGGTTGAGTAGATCAGTGTTGCAGAGATCTCTTAAAATGCATTCATTTTGTCTAATTTTCAGTAAGACATAAACAGTGTTTACAGGAACATAAAAAGTTTACAACACTAGGCTGATACAGTATGAGCTCAGGCGTTGTGTGGGAATGCAGTTTGCTGCGAGAGCACGTATGCATGTCTTTGTGTGTGTGTGCTGAGAGTGGACGGACATTGGCACAGCCTCCTGCCTCTCTCCAGCTGCAATGCGTCCCAGGGGAAACCTCTTTATTGAGCCATAGAGTCCAAGTAATGACAGGAGCCTTCACTGTAGCAGCTGCTGGCTGTCTGAGCCTTGCAGGGGCCATTTGCACTTTACAAGAGGCCTGCCCCATTGGACAGCAGAAATGCCCTGCGCTGACTGACGAATGTGTCGGCCAGCGAGAGATACAAGTGCTAATTGAACACGTGCTGCCAACTCTCTGAGGCAGCTCTTATCGCTGGCAGCTCACTGTAAAAGTTCAGGCCTTCTTAACAACCCAGAGTGCCGTTGAGAAAGAGCTGCTTCATTGCCCTGCTTTTTGTGCTTGCAATACTTCAGTGGTAATGGATAGGTGTTAGAGAGTGGACTCACCAGTGCCCCTTCAAGAGGAGGTTATAAGTCATTCACACAACGTGTGCAAAACATCTGTAAAATGTGCCGCGTGAAAAATTGGTTGTATTGAAATGCTGAACAACAGACAATACACAGAGGAAGGAAAAGTTTAATAAAGTTCTTTCGTCTTGTTTGATTGTTTCAAGCGCAAATAAGTGGACTGGGCAGAGGTTTTGTGTTCAGTGTGCTGAGCTAAACTACAGCCCTCTGGGCCAATTACAAACAATCGCAAAGGTCAAGACCAAGTCTTACACTTTAACAACCTAATACCTAATCATATTTTGCTGTATGTCCTACATACAGCAACATATGATATGATCCGGAAATTCAGCAACTTGCAGAAAAACAGGTCATCCCTTCTGCAGTAGCCTGTGTTTGCTCTACAATGTTGATCTGTGAATTTTTGAATCAGAGTGAGTTTTTCAGGCAAAGTAAATTAAAAATTAGTTTGACCAATAAGAAACTTAAAAACATTTATGCTGGCAATTCTCTTTCATAACATGCTGTGCATAGCAATGCACAAGGACTTGTATGACTATGATGACAAGAACTATAAGGACAATGACAGAAAAATGAAAACTATGGGAATGAGCTGGGAATGAATAGTAAGTTAGTACAGTTATATTGGTAGTGTAGGGTAATAATTACCAATGTAAATGAAAAAAACATTATTTAACATTTATATTTAACATTATATAAAAACATAAAAACATATATAACATTATATAAATATTATTTGTTCCCACCAGCTCTTTCTGCATGCAAAGCAACCTGTTCATTCTTTATGGTTGGTTCAACATGATAACATTTTTGTTTCAGTTCTTTTCCACCATGTACAGATTCCACCAGTTCACATTTGTATGGCTCTACTGTTATTAATACTGTACAGATCAGTACTACTTTTCAGCTGAATACTGAATATTTTTCCCTTCCATGGCATGCCACTACTCTTCATTCCTTCTCCAAATGTGGTTTAAATTAGAAAAGTCAGAGTAGATTGACTAAAACAGGAGTAAATACATTGCGTAAGATGAAGTCTTTCATAATAACACTGTGGGATATCCAAAGCCTGAACTCCTCTGTGTGTGGACTCCAGAGCAAAGCCCCGCAGTTCAAGCAAAATAGGAGAGATATGGCTATTTCCATTGTGCAGGGGCCTTGGTGCAGGGCAGACGTGACCACTCACTCACTCAAAGAAATAAATTACTTACATCAAAAATATCCACAGTTAATTGGAGCACAGTCTCTTCAAGAGTCATCATTCCGGACAAATCACAGCTTAGTACTTAGATTAAAAAAACCCAACTAAATATGGGATTCACACACAATCAAGAAATTGATTAAACACAGCAAAATATTTTCCTGTTTGCAGTGTAGTTACCCACTACAGATTACCAATATTACTGCAGTTTGGTCCTTTGCAGCCTCCACACAGAATTATGTACTTTCCAGGCCCAGGGGTATGTGCCTATCTATGGTGATCTGAATGCCAGGGTAGGCACACAGCCAGGCTTCATCAACATGCTAGGAAACAAACATATTTTTGGACAGCTCTCCTTAAACACTGCTGTCAATTCCCCTCAGAAATAGCTGTAACCACCAAAGAAAGAAAATGGTAAACACCTGCAGAAGCTCTGTCACAGCCTGAGTCTGTGCATTGTCAATGGAAGGGCGCCAGGGGACTTATATACCTAAAGCTCACCTCTTGGCAGCAGTACAGTTGATTATGTGGTCACAGATCCAGGTTGCCCCTCTTTCAGTACGTTCATGGTCAAGCCACTCACCCCTCCGTTTGACCACAGCCAAATTGCTGTGTTTCCCAAAAGGACAGAACAAAACAACAACTCGTACACACAACCCTACAATCTGTGCAATCTCAAACAATCCTACAGATGGGTTCCAAACAGTACACATGAGTACCAGAAAGCTTTTGATAATCAGGCAATCTAAGCACAATTGCATGCCTTTCAGGACAATGCATATATTTACTGTTGAAAGGAAAAGAATATAAATGGCATATTTGAAAAAAGTAACTTTAATCGCAGAATTCAAAATGAGAAAGTACATACAAATGACAAGTCAGAGAAGAAAAAGTTCAACAGTAGATTGCAGGCACACAGAAAAGACTAATTAAACTAAACTAAAAACAAAGCAATCAGCAAAACCAAGATATGTGTAATATATTTTGGCAGGGCAGATGCCATATATGTCATACCAGTGAAGGCATTTGACTGGAATTGAAGTGAAATGGAAATCCAGTGCGGCCCCTGTGGGTCCTCAGCCTCCCCTTATCTCTGTGTGATGGAGGTCACAGAGGCTGCCGGCCCTCCAGTGCTGAGTGGCACAAAGCCGCATGGTGAGAGCACTCAAATAAGATTGAGCAACAAGATAATTGAGTGTGAGATGCAGATAAGAGTTGTAACTGGCATTTTTTAAAAGAGTGAATTGATCTGTTGGCACCAATGTGAGCTGATAAGGTGAGGTAAAAACACCCAGGCAATTTGTCAGCTTTACTCTGCCATTTGCAAGGAATGTCAGACTACCATCATTAAAGCCATGTCACACATTGGTGCCACTCAGCAGGAGTGGGTGTGGCTGTGTCTTTTTCCTTGTGGGGGGTGTAATGGGTGTTAGTGGTTTTGGTGGTTGTTGGGGGTGGATTGGCTGCTGTAGCACATGCAATACCTCACAGCACCCCCAAATGCATCACTTTATCACACAATCTACCGGCCTTTTTGTCTGTCTTGAAAACTTAACATGCACAAAATGTAAGGGGGTAATTTTTACAGTGTAAAAACATTTAGGATGAAACAAATGTTGGAGAGGCTGCTAAACTGCCAGTATATTCACTACACTGTAGAGGAAATACTGTGAGGTTCCCAATGCACCTGGGAGAGATTATGCATTATGTGACGGAATCCTGCAGAGGCTTAGGATTTGGGCCACAGTTGTATTGGATGTATTTCCCAGCAAGTTCAGCCCCTCTGACAAGTGATGACGCCAGCACTCTGGGCTCTTATTTTCAGGTCAGACGGAGTTTTTTTAGCATGTCTCCCTGTGGATCCACAAAGGCCCAACCTTTGCACTGCAGCTGCGAGGGATAGTGGGGTCAGGTGGCTCACTCCCCATCAGCTGTAACACACATCAGCACTGATGTCACTCCCATCACCACGTCACTGCGCTGTGTGTTAAAGCTTGCTCCCATTAGAAAAATACGACAGGAGCTGTTTTCAACCAAAATATTAGAGCAGGTCCGTTGTTTCAACAAGTCTGAAACAATCTGTGTAGTTACTCCGGATATGGTCTCTTCAAACAACAAAAGTTATGTTGTTAAAAATATACTGTATCTGCAGCTGTTAAAGTCTTTTTGACTAGTATAGATACACACTAAATATGTCAGCTTTGTGGTAACCCACCCTATGTGGGATCTCCAAAAAAACTGAAAATTGCCAAGTGCAATACCACAGCAACAGATAAAGATTTAAAATGAGCTATTTGTTCCCAAAGCTCTTTATTTTGTTTTTTTATCAGAAGTAAGTATCCGAAACAGGAATAAGAAAAAAGTCAAAAATAGACTGCTCTCAGCATTGACGAAGGCCACTGTAGTTCCTCCACAAAAAGTTTTCCTTAATTATGCAAGTTTGAAATCATGAGTGCCTTGATATACAAGATTAAGAAGTTTAATGAACCCATGGGGCCTTTCCAGGCCTTGTAATGGCCCATTTTTATCATCCTACGACTTCCTCCAGCAGCCCCTCCTGGGAATCTCAAGAGTCCTGCAAGAGCCCACAGATAAAATAATTGGCTGAGGTTCACAAGCTGCTGAGAATAGGCCCAAATTTTTACCCTATCCAGTGTACTGAGGACAGAGGCAACACAGGGGAAGGGGACAGGGGAAGAAGATGAGCTCTGATTAAAAAGGTCCGTTTTCAGCTCTGATGTGGGGTTTACTGTTTAACTACATATGAATTTCACCAGTACAGACTCGCTGATTTGATTTCCATGTGTTGCTGTAAGCATGTACAGCATTTCCCAGCTGTGTTTTCCAGCAGTGACTCAAAGGGGAGACAGCTATCTATACAGGGACACATTAATGTCCCCCTACTGTATTTTTTTTTTGGAGACTCTTTCTCTGTCACTTGTTAGGTTGCATTTCCTCACTGCGGCAGATTCCTGGAGGTCTGAAGGCTTCATGAGAATGGCTCTGTGAGAGTCTTTCAGGGAAGTGTGTCACCAGGAGACTGCCGTGGAAAAAATGTATTTTTTTGTTTGGCCCCACTTGAGAGCTGCAAGCTCAGAGGATCGGCATGCATGCCTTTACGCAGACAGACCATGAGGGACATCTCAGTGATGATCAAGCAGAAAAACTTAAAAGCTCCTCAAAGAATCCTGCTGCTGCTTCCCACGTTGGGAAGACTCTGAATGAGGCCTCACAGTATAGTTAGAAAGGCCAATTAGACAATCTGCCAGTGGAAGAGAGAAAATGCTTGCGAGAACATGGAGAACTTTGCTCTGATGAAGATGTTCTCTGATGGAAATGGTCACCACAGTTTCTCTATTGTAGCTTAACTTGGGACTTTTGTTGATCATCAATATGTAAAAGAAGTTCTATAGAAAAAACTAATTCCCATTCTTTTATGAATTGAAGAAATCATTTTGCCCTCTTTAATGATCTTGACAGAGATGCATAGTGGTGATGTACTAGTGACATTATCAGTGCTATTATATGGGTTGCAGTTACATTTAACCATCCAAATGCAGCATTTCCAAGTGGTGTTGAAAAATGTTGATATATCCAAACTACAAAATATTTGCTCATCTGACAAAAAAGTGCTTGCTAAAGATTTGATAAAAGATTTTTTTTCAATGTTGACCCTCTGAATGAACATACTCAGCAGTGGAAGATCATTCTGCATTATTTGGCATAGTGTTGTGGGCCTCCTCTTACCCTATGCTGTCCATCTTATGAGATAGAGTCTCTCTGTGCCTGGGCTTCATTACTCAAGCACCAGTCTGGATGAGATGAATCCTTGTGCAGGGGTGGGCTGCTGTAGTTATCTGGCCTCTGCCTGCTTTGTTTGCTGGAATGTGTGGAGATGAGAGCTTCTGACTCTCCCTGTTGGATCCCATACTCACAGCCCAATCCTGCTGATTCTGTTAGCCAACTCTCCCCCCTCTTTTTTTCTCTCTCTCTCTAAAAATATATATATAAATAGAAAATAGAAAATAGAAAATATAATATATATATATATATGTGTGTGTGTGTGTGTGTGTGTGTGTATATATATATATATATATATATACATATATTATATATATATACACACACACACATACACACATCCCTGAGAGAAACCCTATTGAATGGTTGCCCTTATCAGGGTCTATCTCTCCCATGTACATCCAACAGAAGACAGATATGGAGAAGTGTCGAGACTGTGTCTTATATAGGGATATTGGCCTTAGATAAGGCCATGATGACTTAATACCAATGTAAATCATTTCATAAATCTTTCTCCTTATTAAACTTGCTCATTAGGGAAAACACAGAAGTAAATGTCTGCGGTAAATGATCATTCTGACAGTCTGTTTTTACAATTGTCTTCTTATTGTTTATAATAATTTACTAATCTGTTAGTGGAATTTCAAAAAGTAGTGAAAACTATGATACAGTACCAGGAGAATCTAAGCTGAATCCACGTGCTGATGGCATAGTTACAAGAGCATGAGATTTCAATCATAGCATTGTCATATCACCACCTTTCAACTGAGGGTATCAAGGTTATTAGTAATCATAATGAGCTAAGCGTACCTTTCATGGCATCGGTGTAGGCAATTATTACCTAAGACAGGGTATAGCTTTCTCTTGTTTTCCTGATATAATTTCCCTGTCTGTCATACAGCTATTTTGTTTAAATATCAAATATTATTGAGCCCTGTCATGTCTAGCATTATAAAATGCTAAAGGCAGGTTAGGTACTGTTCTTTATCATAAGATGTTTTTGCATATAAGGTTAGCTGTAGCTGGTAAACAGAGACAAAGGCAGGTGTTTGAGAGAAGACGCCTGTCTGAGTCCAGAATCCAATGTTGAACGAATTCTATTAGGACGCAAATTACCTTTAATAATAAAACAACAGGCAATTATGATCGCTGTTAAAAAGGTTTGGAGGTGTGAGTACAGGGCAGGGGTAACATATGGCTCATTTCAGTTAAAGCACTGCCTAATAAAGCTAACTTTGTCATGACTGATGTATGGGAGCATTATAGTGGGCACTGAAAGATTCATTTGTCTTCTCAATCAAAGAAAATAGGAGAAGAACGGATGAGTGTGGCAGGCCCCGTGCGGTCTTTACTCATGGACTTGTTAGAAGAAACAGCAATTGGACAGGAGCCAGAGGAAAGGGTTAGCTTGGGAGTCTTTTCCAGCCTGCCGTGTTTACCGAGCAGCCTGGAATCCCTTCCCTGGAGGAGAAGCTGCTTTAATGTGGAGAGCCCAGCACCAGCAATCAGCAGCCAGCCCCAACGAAACCCCCACCACCAACCCCCCTTCCCCCACCACCAGCCCTTATCTGACAGACAGCCATTGCGTGCAAGCCATGTATTTTCTAGCAATAATCTGTCTCTCTCCTGCTACCTTGCAAGACTCCAAGGTAAAGAAAAAAAACAGTGAATAAGGGAAAGAGAGAGAAGCTGGTTTTTGAAAGGAATCACTCAAAAGCCACAGAATAATTTTTTACCCATTAGTACATTAGTTTTTTGAGGCCAGTTACAGCAGTCTATTATCTACAAAGAAGTGCTTTGATGTCAGTAGTTTGTTATCGGGCAAAATGGTAGTTGTACAAGAAAAAGGAGTTTTATCTTACAACTAAAACTACCACTTGAAACATTATTTTCCTCATTTAGTTCTTATTAATTAAAATGGTCTCCATGATGTCTGAGAATGCTGTGACAAGACCATAGACTGGGGACTTTCAACAACTCTGTGTATGACTGCTCAGAAATAATGATTTGGGTTCCCACAAATTTTAGAAAGGAAAAGCAAAACATTACTGTCATACAGGATTAAAGAAAGCTTTACTTACAGCCACCTCTGTGAAAGTGCACAACAGGCCAAATGAAATCCTGAGGGACATTTAGCAGCTCTCTCATCAGTTAATTTGTGATAAACAGGCAAATGCCATGTGGAAATATATAATATGTTATATGTGTAAAAAAAAAAGTTATAAAAATATATTAATCCCTCAAACTTTCCATGGCTACCATATGTGATCAAATTAACAGGGTAATTGGACTGGCTGCATGTAGATGTAAGCAATCAAAAAATGGTTAATGGCACGCATTTATTATGTCCACTGTAAAGACCAAAATGTCACAAACAGACCCATTCTGAGACTAAACAGCTCATTGTTTAATTTCATTTTCCAAATATAAATCCCCAAGCTGTCTGTGCTCATTAAGCAGACATTCCAAACTGTGGAAGACATCATTGTTTATTTTGTTACATAATATCAAACAGTTATTATATTTCTTATACCAAATATATAACAAAATTATATCTCAGCAATCATACTACTGTCAAAGTTGGGCACAGATTACACATGAATTTGTTTGTATCTATCCATTGAATTTCCCAATATACGCAAAGTAGTCAACACAGTAAGGTCTTTGTATACAAAAGCGTGAACCTGTAGTTACTAGATGTAAACACTTATTGCTCTGCTCAAGATAGATTCAATAAAATCATCATTAAAAAATAGGATTTCAGAGCCTACATTTCCATGTCATTTCAGAATTTTATCAAACCCCTGCTAGCAGATTTAGCTGCTTTTAGCTCTGGAGCTTTTCTGTAGATAATTTCAGTCAGTGAGATGAATGGGGCTGTTCTGCTGAATCATAGCTAGAATATCAGCAATGTCAGGATGGATCGTGGCAGAGAAGAAGCACATTGCACTTTGTTAACCTACATTACTCACACAATGATACTAGAAAACCAGGTACAATGCACTGATATAAATTCAGTCCTCCTGCATTCATGCATGTGATCATACACTGCACACTCTTCACTGATATGTTGTCATAGAAGGTTAGGATTAGGGTTAGAGTGCAGTGTGATGTGCATTAATATTAACCTAAGAGTGATGAATGGCACAGAGCCCTATAATTCAAGGTGTCGTTAGTTTTCTTTCCTCAAGGAAAAAAAAATCAACCATCTTTTAATGAAGAACTTGCAGTTTTAAGAATGCATGTTTAATGACTATGTAGTATACAACTATAGCACTGTCTCTCATATATCTGTACTGCACTTAAGGGGCCACTCCCTTTGCACTGATGGGGTGAAGATGAGTTTCTGTGAGCACAGTTGAAAGAGGAAACTACACAAAGTGATAATGCTGCATCATTAGCATGCTTTTTTCAAAGCATGTCATGCATCAGAGTAATGTTGATATCTTTTTAATGGACGATCTACAACCAGCAAATTCATTCAGGTATTTGCAGGGGTAATTTGCACAGCTGAGAAGAATGTGCAATACTAATTCCACTATGAAAGTGTACAAGTTATTCCAAGTGTGGAGCCCTGTGTGTTGATACTGCTCCAATGTTAACTGTTCACTGACACATCCATGGGCAGTATTTTACCCGCATTCTCATTTTTGTTTATTGTGAAAATATATATTAACTAAACCGAGTGGTTTTTGGAGGAAATGGTTTCTGCTGGACTACGTCTGTGAAACCGTATGCCGTGCAGCGTTATGGAAGTTTGGGTGGTTTCACAGGGAAAGCAAATGAAGGCAACTTAACAGTGTAATGTTTTTTTTAATGAAATCAGGAGGATAGTTTGCTTTTCAAGCCTCAGGAATGCAATATATGTTGTTTTAAAATCTTTGCTGTCATTTATTTTGCTATTTTCCTATAAAACCAATGTTTTCACCAAGCTCACCCAGATCTTGGTAAAATCTTGCCATTTACTGGAAGGTCGATATATCTAGTTTAGCTCTGAGCATATTTTAGACTTGCAGTGCATTAGTGTGTGGTTGTATGAGATGTTCTGTGGTGGAGTGGGTTGAGGAGTGTGGACATAGAACCAAAAGAAAGAGAAGTTGAGGGTTTTCTCTTTCTCTATCCCCTGGACACTTCATTCCCTGTAACCATGTTGTTATGAAAACAAGGAGCTTCATTTGGCAGTCTTAGTCATTTTAATGACCAGGAGAATTCTGGATGCATAAGTATCCTGTAGAACATTTTTTCTAAATTACTTAGAAAATATATGGTGTGCCAAGGTATGTAATGCAATACATTGTATACACATACACGTTATAATCCTATGCCAGAAAAATAGGTAATTATTTACAGGTATTGAAATATTTTTCCTTTATGTTATTTGACCAAAGAGTTTGTTTGAGGTCTTAATTTTGGGTGCAGACCCCTCAAAGTGGACACCCATGAAGGCTGCCTAGCCTGAGGTATGGGGTTAATTAGATTTGTCCTCATTCGGAGTGGAGTCCCTTCTACTTTAAATATTTATGGATCACACATCAATGAAACAGACATTTGAGCCCTGTTCTGTCTGTGTAAACTCTGTCTGTCTGTCCTCTGTGGGTCAGACACTATCAGCCCCACCCTGTTTCTTCCTGGCTCCGGAAGTGGAGTAAAATTTCTGTGGCAGCCCTGCTGGACTGACTTGTTTGTCCCCCGTGCATTTTCATATCTGTTGCTCTGTTGATTTGTACGTGCACACACAAAGCGTTGCTTTGGGAATTTCTACTCTCAGTGGTGCATCTTGGGTTCACTGGGTTATCTTTGTCTTAGAGCAGGTCTGGAACCAATCTCTGATTTGTGTTGTTTTCTGCCTTAGAGAGAGAATGAGACAGTGAGAGAGCACTACCCAGGCTGACTGTAATATTAGATGTTTGGAGGAGGAAAGCTGAATCAAATTGTCATGAAGTGTTATCTTGTTCCCCGTCCTCCCCATAAAATCAGATTTTGAAACTGCAGATTCAGCATTCGGACAGCAGGCTCTTAATGGCCGAGCTCTGGTGTATATACCAGGTGGTCTCTGTCAGTGTTGGGTGATTTATGCTCTCTAACTCACTCTCTCCCTCTTGAGCCACTTTTATTTAGTTTAGGGGAATTTACCATCACAGAGGTCATGGGCACCATAGCCATCGGTGGCTTGCGTGATGAAATGGAAAGATTCCTTTGTAAGGCATCCTGCTAAAAATACCGGAGGCTTGTTGTGAGAAACATCACCAGACCACCGTGTGCTGTCCTAACGGGTAGGAAGACACTTTGGTATGCCCGTTGTTTTCAGCTAATTACTCAGGCATTGTGTGCAGCAGGAAACCTCAGTTTTGTATCATGAGTGCACACAGACAGACTTTATGCTACACCACTGTATGGTATGCAGTCGTACATTACTGAATTGCTATGATGCATGTAACATCATTGTTTAGACATGTTTTTCATTTTTATTCGGCAGTTCTCATGTCTTGGTGGCATTAAAATTTATGTGTGTGTGTGTGTGTCTGTGTGTGTGGCAAAATGGCCTGCAGAATGACTTTTTCATTTCTATTTCTTTTCCTGTATTTCATGTGACGACCACTGTCTCTTGAAGTTATTAAAGCAGTGTTTCAGGAATGGCATTCAGAAAGTTTCCTCATAATTTTCATTCATTTTTTGGTAAAAACTTCTTCCTAATGTGTTGTCTTTCTGTGGCTATCAAATCTGGTTACATTTAAAAGGTAGTTAAGTCCAGCCATGTGTGTGTGAGTTGTTTTGCTGATTAAGGAAATAGATAGATGGATGAATAATAAATAGAGGACAGGATGGGCAGCTTTTGGTCTGCCAAGAGCTCTTCATGATATATGGAGCAAAAACACCAGTTGACACTGAAATTGTGGAAGAAAGCAAGCCTTGATGGATTGGTTTGCAGAATTTATAACACTTTGCACAAAAAGGGTCATGCATCACTCATCCATGCAGACCGATAGATCATTATTGATATGTATTCTGCACTGATTCATGGACTTCACTGACTATTTATTTCATACCGTATACTCCCCCACCTCCATTCCCTTTGTCTAATGACATGAAATGTGTCCGATTGTGATCTGTGGTTGAGAGCGAGTATAGGTGTGGGCAGGCATGTTTATTTGCTCCCCTGGCCACAAGTGTGCGGCCTGGGTGTGAGCTGAAGCCAGCACTGGACATGTTGATTTGTGAATGACAGGGCCTGATAAGGGCTCTCTGCCATCTCTGCAGCCCCGTGATGGGTAGCAGACCCTGGGAGATCTCCATGGACCTTCTCTGGTTACTGTTTTCTCTGCCCTCACAAGTGCTTATATTAGCTTATAGACCTTCAGCTCAACTTTCTCATAAACAACTGATGCCCATTCATCACAAACACAGCTGAAAACAAACCAACACTTCTTACTGTGCTCATCCTAGCATCTATGGATTTTTAAAATTATTTATTGCTGCTTGCACTGAGGATTATATTATATTATATTATATTATATTATATTATATTATATTATATTATATTATATTATATTATAGATGTTTGTCACAGCGCTTACTGAATTACACTGTTTCTTCATTGGTTAACTGACATTATTCCTCAAACAGTCCTTGCTGCATGTTTTATCTCAACAATGTACTATGTGTTTCTGTATATATGTAGCTACATACATCTATAAATGTATTGATTACATTCTCCCAGATCAGTTCTATTTTAGGTGAACATAATTACTTTTCCAGTGTTCACTGACATCAGTACCAGATGTGATGCTTAACATTGCATAAACAGATGTGCTAATGTTACCAATATTGCAAAAACACCACTGTTTTGGCTTTTTAAAGATGAATTCAGAGACATTAATTTAGGAAATCTTAACAAAACTATATAATGAAGTAAAATATTATGGCAAGCTGTTTTGGTGAACATCAAGTGGCAGTGGATGGATAACCAAAAAGTGTAATCTAATAGTTAGTTTTCCTCTTTTTGCCCAGATTGCATCTTTATGCTAGGCAATAACATCAAACTCATGATAATCTGCACCAGTCAAATGCACACGACAGGTGATATACCTGTCTATATAATGGAACCTTAAGAACATGTCAGCTGTTTGTACGATTGTAAAACACCATTTGAAATAGTTCAGCACAATTAAGCTGCATTACACCGCCAGTTATAATATAAAAAAAATTAAGTGTCTCACTTAGAGAAAGTAGCATTTTTGTCTAGATTCCTGAACAATACACAAATCGACAGTAACTTCATACGGAGGTTGAGGAATTAGCAACTCCTAACACTCACTGGCAACTTTTTGACAGCAGCCAACAGCTGTTGCCACTTCATAAATAACTGCTTTACCTTTGGCAGAGCTTTGCATCACCACAGACCTCCACACAGTGCAAGAAAGAGTCAAGAAAGAGTATCTCCCCTAAAGCATATGCTGTCAAGTGATTGTATATACCTGTTTACTGAGATAAAGTTGAAAGGACAGAATACTGGCCAAAGTGTGCTGACCAATTCACCACCTTGGTCAGTAGTGTTAGACTTACTTTATAATTATGATTCTCCTGAGATGCAGAAAGGCATGAATTCTTCATTTTTTAAAATAACCTTTGTCCTTTTCTGGTTGTTATTTTTCATATCCACATAATGTTTTTCTCAAGTGCTTTAAGCATGGCACTACCCTTTTTCAGCCAGCTAAAGCAGGTAATAATATACAGACTGAGATTGTAAAATTAGGATTACATAAAAACAGTGATGACTATTACAAATATCTTTAGAGCTTGTTTTACTGCATTTAGAAAATTGGAAAGAATGATCTGGTCATTAGTGAAACAATGTTGTATTTGACACAGGTGGAATCTTCTGAATTTCTTCTTTTCTTCTTCTTTTATTCTTCACACATTTTCTCTCATGTAACACTGCCACTGAAAATAGAATGTGGCGTTCACATATAAGTCTCAAACCAATCTTGCTTCTGTATAAGTCTTAACTTGTGCCTGTCATAATTTCTACCAAATGGGAAGACTAAAACTAAACCCAGGCATACAAACTGACATCAATATTTAATATTTATTGTGTTTAAGACATTTTATTTAATATTTGAGTTCATAAGCTAATTGTTTTTCATGTTATACTTTTAAATGAACCTAAATGTTTTGATATAGATTTTGTTTCCATACTGCAAGCAACTTCAAACTGATGTTCAGACTACACAGTAAAATATCAGCCTTACCATTAATGACACTTTTGGCCTCTGACTGACATGAGATAGAATGCTTTAATCTGATTTTTGTCTGCCAATACAACCTGAGATGGCTTGTTAATATGTTTATATACATGAACAGTTGCAGACAATTTTTTACAAACACAGACCATGATGGTGACATATCTACTTCAGATGCAATAAAATCCTGATATCCAGCATCGACTGCTTGTTTAAACTGCAAGATGCTATTGATACAAATCAGTAGCACAGCTGAAACACAGGGCAAGTGGGTGAAATAGGATATAGTAATACTGGAACAAATGAGAGACACCTTCCCTAGGATGGGATTTAATTTTGGTTTCAGATCTGAATACTGGATCCACCCAGACAAAACGGGGTTTGTGGTGCACTTTTGAAAGTGCACAAATCTATCATTCATTCATTCCAGGGTAGGGAAGTAGCAGACATTATTAATTCAAATGATTGAAATCTTCTTTTTGACCCATTAGTTGTCTGATAGGCAGATGCATCATGTGTATCAATGTTTATTTGCAGCACAAAATTAGTAAGGTTCCTCATTATTGCTGATAGGAATGTCTTAGTTGGTAGAACATCTTTTAGAGGATGTGGAAGAATAGCATTGTCCAGTTTGTATATTCAGCATTCTGATTGTGCTACACTTTATATCAAAAAAAAAAAAAACAAAAAAACTGGTGTATGAAATTTAAAATCTTTTTGTTAACTTTAGGCAGAATAATTTTATTATTAGTATTGTTGTTCTCCTCGGTATCTATATGTCTGCTAAAGATAAAATTTACATCATATTTTGATAGACACTCCCGTAAATATACAGTTTCCGAACCATATTACAATTATTACAATTCCATTAAGATGACACTTAGCTGTGGGCCACATAAAAGGGAAAATTCTAGGCCAGTGTGTACAATGTAATAATAGAAACCTATCCTTTTAAGAGCACCTGATCTGAAGATGTTCAGACTGTGTGTGTGTGTGTGTTAGGGTGCTTGTGTATGCATTTACATTTTTGCCTGGCGCACGTAACAATTTCTGTATTTTACAGTAGACGCAAAATGTTTTGAAAAACCCTTCCGCTATTCATTATTTCCAGGATATGTGCTTTACTCATATCATATAATTAATGCAGCGCAACTTGTTCGCCTTTCATTTGGGTACTTTCAAGTGAACAATTTTCGAAACGATGATATTGAACACTCTCATGAGCCAGGACCGAGGTATTCTATTGTCAGTGTTAAACCGTTTAAATATGTCCACCTTACACACAAGAGTGTAACAGTAGGTCAGCAGTATTTTGTACCAGAGATTGTGTGTCAGAAATAAATTAAAGGCATGAAGACAGCATTTTCACCGTTTGCCCTTGTTAACATTTTTCTGACCTTGGCATACTAACGATGCTCAGAATTAAAACGGTAAAACAATAATCCTGAACTGGCAGAACTGAAACTGAGATTCGATGAGGTTGAGTAACGCCACCTGGAGGGATATCTATGTAGAACAACGCGTGTTAGTTCATTCCCCGTATTGTGTTACTGCGCGTTTGGTATGTGTCTGCGTGCTTGAGGGGAAGCTGGGGGGGAGAGTAGTGGTAAGGCAACAGCGGCTGTTGTGTACTCCTGAACGAGGCTACCCGTCACGCCATTCAATATATAGCCCACTGAGGATGTGAGGAGGGGAAGAGAGCTAGAGGCATGTCACTGATTTTTCCATAAAGTGTGCTGGAAATGTGTTTCCGTTGATTTGTCTCTAAGAATTCTAAAGATAACCGAGGGATCCCCTCTCCAGAAACATTTTCTTCTTGGCAGTCAAGATATTTACAGTACATCCGAACAGGATTTGTTTCACGAAAGTGATTTTGATTTCGCTTGGCTCGGTCTGATACACTCTCAGGTGCATTAGTTGTGCAGTCCCAGTTTAAAGTACGCCCTGCATGCTGCGTGGGATGTGGCAGTGAAGTACCACCTACACTTTCAAATATCATCAAAATCAAAATGTGTTGACCATGTGACTTATAAGCTACCCCACGTTAAATGTGTTTTAAAGAAGTAGGCTGCTTTAGAACAAGCAAGTGCCTACATGTTAGCTCGCTAAAACCGTATAATTAAATGTGTGTGACTTATTATGTGTGTGCTGGCAGTTCAAAATCAATTCGACACGTAATAATTGCCTTGTATTGCCGTTTTCTGTTTCGGTGTGTTATATTTTTGATTTGTCGCAATAACCTATTTTTGCCTGGTATAATTAACTCGTGTTTTTTTTTATAACTGAACATTTCTACAATACCTAAGCACATTTGTGTCTGTTTAACAAGATAAACTGGTGAGAAATATTGAGAATTTTAATTATATTCATTTTTAGCATATGACAACTTTCATCACAACTTTACAACGTAGGCTAATATTGGCTCTGACCCATAGTACGTCAGTGTGTTCACTGACGGGCGTGCACTTTGCTGAAGGAATTCTCAGGAGAACAGACACAGTAATGTAAGGATGGTGTATATTTATTTGTATTACTGTATACATGACTTATTAGGGCGTTTAGTATATCGTGTGATTAAACTGAGGACAAAATTTGAGAAGCTGTTTCTAATGTGCGTACAATTATCCGGGAAGATTCCATCACTGAGTTTCCTGTGACCAAAGTCATAAAGAACTGACATATTCACATAATTATTTGACATGAACATTCACAGCGTCGTCCTAATTGATACGGAATTATTGCAGCTTCGATGTGAATATAATACACATTTAAAATATTTTTAAAAACTGTGATGTGTTTCAGGGTTTTGGGCACAGGAATACGGACTACATGCTGCGGAATAATTCTGAACTATTTTATCAAACAAACTGAACTTCAGATTTTTGGAACATTGAGAATTATTGGGTTCATTGACAAATATATAATGGCGTATTCTCTAAGTTACATACTGTAAATTAATAATATTAATAACAATAATTGCGTTTTATGTGTGCGACGAGGTAATAGACCGTAGGCCTATTTGTATGTACAAATTAGACATTTGTTTTAATGGTCAGTGTTCACCGACATGTTTAACTTTCCCTTAACTGTTCCCTTTCCTTAGAAAGGTCAGTTAGTGAACGTATATCTTATCTATTCCCCAACTGAAAATGCACTTGAACGGGTTCGTTTAAACTCTGCTTTGATTACTAAGTTTAAGTCCGAATCTGAGTGACTGCAAACCTCCTCCTGTAGCTGCACCCTCCCTTTCCTGGTCCGTCTAACGCCCTCTCTGCAGAGGCGACGCTACTTACACTAATAAAGAAGCCATCATCTGGAAAGCAGTGAGATTTGGATCGGGTTTTCATCGACTGCCGCCACCCTGTACTCTTCATAAGTGTTTGTGGCTCTCAGACGAGATTAATCAATTCTGTATGAATACTCTTTCTACCACCGACAACAGTCTTTTTAATGGATTTTTTTGGTGGTGGTAGGTTAAAGTTGAAGGCTATATTGTCAAACGTTCACTTTCCAAAATGAACAGAATTTGTTTGCCTGAATTAAAACAATTGCTGTACCAAAACGTCTGATTAACTGACTTCCTTGAAGAAATTACAGTGGCCACTTTTTTCCAAATTAAATCAATGTACAGTACAATTTTATGTGACATAGTGGGCACAGCAGGATTTCAATGCTTAATTAAATCTATGTGATTTTTATTTTTTAATATAATATGATTTTAAATGGAATATTGTAATCAAATTAAATCTTGGTTACAGAATTAAACATCTGTATCATATGACTAATAGAGTTTTATCACAGGATAACATTCATTCGTTTTTAGCACACATTGCGGACTCATGGTGAATAATAATTTTAAAAGTATTAGCCTGAGATTTTATTGTAATTGTATTGTAGAATCCTTTTCCTAATATTATTAATGTTAGTAATAATAGTGAACTCGAGATACTTTCACAGTAACATTTGTGTCCCTAAACTTGTCAGATTATGCTCTGTTGAAATAGAAGAATATTTACATTTATTAGCTTTATTGCTATACAGAATAAATGTTATTGCTCTTTATGCTGAAATTATTATATGATTGTTTTTACTCTAAGTATGTGCTTTTCCAGTTAAGCCATGTAAGCAAAGTATTTAATAAGTGTAAGTATTAGTAAATATTTAATGCTGACCTAATGAATTTACTGACTCTACACAGAATTACTATATAGACCTAATTTATGTAGCTAAGTCAAATAAAATAATAAAAATAATAAAAATAAAAATTCAGGATGCTCTATGATATTTTTATAGTAAGCCTAAAACAGTCTGTGTAAGATTGCATTAGTTCCATATTGGAAGAAATATTGAAATTGTAGATTTTAAAATGATTTTAAAATGATTTTAAATGAAATGTATTTGTCTTTGGAAATGTATTTTGTGATTTAAATTACTTGAAATATTATAATGTTATGAATTTTAAATGTTATCATATACGTCCATCATATGTCCATCATATCCATCAGTTATCTTAAGATGAAGATATCAGGGATGCCGGTAATTCTTCATTGAAATGGATCAAGATTCAAATTGAAATTGTGAACCTTCTTTCACTCTAAGTAAAGGTCAAGTTAAGGCACAGAGCAGAGTTGCAGATATCACGCGACGGTGTGTCATTGGCATGAATAGTGTCCGGGGTCACTCCCGGCCGCCGCCAGAGGAAACGCACATCATTTTTCAGGGGAGTGAAATGCCAAAATTAAAAAACAGTGAGTCACTATTTTTTTTAAGTCTTCCTGCATTGTTACGCACACTTAGAAGAAGCTTCCTTGCCAGGTGGGCTGCCTTTTCCGAATAGGAACAACAGGTTAGGCTTCAAAACCTCCCTAGAGCCAGAGGTCAAGGAAAACTACGTGCGAGACCCAGACTGCATTATTTAAAATACCAGAGGAGTGTTAAGTGGGCTAATATTAATCCTATGTTATTAAACAATAGATGGCTCACTGCCAGTGCTTCTATATTTGGATGTGAAATGTGTTTTATGTGCTCAATATCTGACTGAATGCTGATGTAAAAAGAAATGTATTTATGCTTAATGGTTTAATGTAATGAATACCATAGGTGTGTAGTGCAGAGCAGGTTTTGTAAATATAGATTTAATTATTCTATTTGAATATTTTTCTCTGCTTCATTTAGATCATACATTACATCACCCTTGTTTGACAATGTCATTTTAAATGCACATAAATTACTCTGATCTGTCTGCTATCTGTATAATTTTTTATATTTTAAAACATTCTTCATCAAACCTTCTTGGTTATGAATGGTTGTAAAATGAGAAGTTGAAAATGGCCCCATTATTTCTACATTAAACTGTATTATAATTATGTAGAAATATTTAAACCAATTGCACAGAATGGCAGACACATTATGGAATTTACAAATAAAACACATGCCTTAGTCTTGGAAAAAAGGAAAAATATAAGCAATAGAAAATTTTAATATTCAGTTAATATGATATATGGCATTCAGAAACATGAGAGGAGGGATACAGTGCAAGGTATAAACAGAAAGACATGAAGGACAGTGCCTGTATCAGAATGTGCTTCCTTTTCAGGACAGGTACTGTAGATGAACTGTCTGTAAAACTTTAAATTCTCTTCCTGCAGTTTTGTCTTATGTCCATCACAAATGTTTCTGAGGTTTCATGCATATTAGGCATAGTTTCAACTTAAGTATACTGTAGTACATAATGTTGAAGTATAGTGCATAATGGTAAAGAGCAGCACTTGTAACCGAGAGGTTGCCGGTTTGATTCTCCACTTGGGCACTGCTGCTGTACCTTTGGGCAAGGTACATGACCAAGATTTGCCTCAGTAAATATCCAGCTGTATAAATGGATAACATGTAAAAATTATACCCTATGCAAGTTGGTCTGTTAAATGCCAATAGTGTAATGTAAAGTACTATAAATACAATGATAATTAGTCATATTAATATTTGTAATCATTTGGTTGTTAGTTACTGTTGTAATTTTGCTGACTATATTCCAGCAGTGCAGTAATACAAAGATGCCATGTTATAATCTATGAAGAAGGAAATTTTTCTTGCATAACCCTGTGAATTTTTGCAATTAATGCAAGATCGACCATTAATAAGAAAGATTTGCCTGATATGTGTCATCCTTTAATAATAATTATTAAAACTATTAAAATATTAACAAGGTTTTGTGGTCTGAATGTGCTACCATTAATTTTACCAAGATGTTTTTAGATACAACATTGCCTGGATCATTGATAACTTTATTTCAAGTAATAGAGATTGCTTTATTCAATTGCTTTATCATCTAAATTAAGCTGAATGTCCCCCAAGGATTATTTTCCCCTGCCACTCAGAGTGCTGTGTGCAGCTGGTTTATTTGTATGATGGTGTGGTGATTATGTGTGTGTGTGCATGTGTGCATACGTGTGTGTGTGTGTGTGTGTGTGTTTACCACTGCCCTGTGGTTCCCATGGTGTGTGTGTGAGAGCCAGTTTCCCTGACTGCACAGGGCACAACCTCCGTGTTGTCCCCTGTGGACCCAGACACCCTCAGTGTGAGTCGCAGGAAGGACAGAGTCTGTGTTATTCTTTCTCGCTACCTGACAGGCACATTTCACTGCTGCTCTGTGACCTCGTCAGCTACTGACAAGTGCTCCGTGCCTCTCAGCGACAGCAGAGAGGACCCCTGTTCCTAATCTGTACAGGGCAAGCACTAAATAAAGAGACAAACAAAACCACTATCTGCCATCATTGGGTGTTCTTATTGCATTAAATCAATGTGTTAAACGGCTGGACAAAAAATTTACAAGGGATGAAATAAAAAATAACAATAATCTGCAGAAATTCAGAACTATAATTCTTAACATTTACCTCAGGGGCAGGGAACTTTTAATGGAAATTCTGTGCAGCGATCTGGATTTATTGCCAGTTGGTCAATTTATTGCTTTGAAAAAATGTTGTTAAAACTGTTGTATGATAAGGGCATGATGTGAAATGATTAAAACTAACACTGTTTCATATTTTATCATATATGTGGTATTTAATATGAAGATAAGCCTTCAGAGGAGCGAGGAAAAGCTTAACGTGATGTCGGGGCCTCTGATTATTGATGTCGAGTTGTAGCTAACTTTTTGTTGCTGGTTGGCAGTGGAGATGTATCGACGGGTTGCATAAAGCGCACCTTATCTGCCACAAGGTGCTGACTCCAGCTTTCTGGGTGAAGTAAATGGCATGATTGGTGGTGGGGGGAGTAATTATGATTGAGAGCATTACTCCTCTCTCTGCCCTGCAGGTCAGCCTGACAGTGTCCAGATAAACGCAGACTGATTGCTGGGCTGTCTGCAGTGTCAAAGGGTGGGTAAGTGTTTGCGTATTTATGTTTGCATGTGTGTGTGTGCGTCCGTGTGCGAGTGTGTTGTGGTGCATGGGGGCATTTACGAGCAAGAAGCTAAACATTTGCACCCTGCCAAACCTCCTGTGATTATAAAATGTCTGCAATTTATCTAGTGAAAGTGACACAATATTCATTTACTGGATAGGGGAAAGGTATCTAGTGAAACTTGACCAAATGGATAATCAAGGATTTTTAAAATACGTTGGTCTTAGGGGTATTTTTCCCCCTTACCACACTAAATGATACATTTTCAAATATTAGGTATTTTCCTGAATAGTTTGGGATAATCTTTTTTTACATATATCTTTAAAGTGTCACTGTATGCATTGCAGCTGTTGATTTGATGTTTTCCAAGTTATTCCTGCAACATGCATTTAATGGATCAAAGATATAAACCTAAAAATGGAAAATCTACTGTGACCAAAGTCTACAGAGGAAGATGCAAATATTTTAAACCTGTTCCCAATGTTTGGAATATTTTTAGAAATGGCCTGAGTTGCAGACTTGGAGTCTTCTTCTCAAAATGGCATTTTAAGATTGGTGATTGAGTGTTGTGCTCGTCAGGCAATGTTTCCTGTTGATGTTTATTTTAATCTCTCTGCATTATGGGAAGAGAAAAGCCCACTACATATCAAAACGGTCACATTTGTTTATCACACATCGCAGTCACGTTAAGACCATGAGAAACTGGCTTGACAGAGCTGTAGAAACAGAGTTGCAGAATCGCGCTTGATTGGGAACATTCCATGCCAGGCCTCTGTGCCCCTCGCTCAGTGTGGGGCTGCCCTGATCCACAGGCAGCTTCTGCTCGCCGGAGAGGAGTGGCTGGGGTAGATGTATTTGCGTGCAAAGGCCCCTGAGCCCGGTCCCTGTGTGGTCTTCCAGGGATTGCGTGTGTGGTCCGCCCAAGCCCCGATCATCTGTCCAAGGGCTGCTAACTGCCTGCCGAATGACCACGGCTGTTTACTTTAGCTCTGTCTGCACCAACTGAACTCTGATCGCTGTCTTCCTCCAGCTGGGCCAAATCAGGGCCCACAAAAAAAAGAGAGAACGGGCCCCTGAACTGGTGAGGGGACATAGCGGGGCCCTCTGGAGGCCCCGAGACAGTCGGAAATAATTGCTGCCTTGCGTCTCTGACTGGACAACAGGTACAGGTTATACTCTCAGGCACAGTGTTTAGAACTGTGTGTACCAATGCCCTGTATATGAAATATGACACCAGATCAGGATGTTTACCTCTGTACAAAGAAAGGAGTGAAGTCTGCGACAGTAATGAATGATTAGGTCTGCGTTGACAGGAGTGCTGCAGATTTTAATTTTCCACACATTTCTTTTGCTGTCTTTTGGTACTCAGCAAGGAGCCACCCTGATGATATCAAGACAGTTATAGACAATAAGCAATGAATTACTCTAATAAAACAACTAGACCCCCTGTCCTGCAAAGCTGCAGCAGTTTAGCCAGCATCACCAGCAATGAGGCATCACTGCTGGCCGCCCTGATGATATCAAGACAGTTATAGACAATAAGGAATGAATTTCACTAATAAAACAACTAGACCCCCTGTCCTGCTGTCCCACTCAGCAGCCTGTGCAAAGCTGCAACAGTTGAGCCAGCATCACCAGCAATGAGGCATCACTGCTAGTGCACAATTGGTGCATTGCCCCTGACAGTAACCTGCTTAGCTCATAGCACTTCAGCATCGTTACGTTATAATATTTTTGCCACAGTACCCAGGCATTGGGTGATATACTACAATAGCAAAATGTTCTGCAGTTCAGCCCTAAATATTGTTCATGATACTCACCAAAAATATATATATATATATGTTGGATTTTTGAGTAAAATGGTCTTTCAGATGAAATATCTAAATTAGTTTGGATGTAATGTTAGACAGAACTGAGAAAATTAAGGATTTTATTGTTTGTTCTTCTTTTTATTTGTATCTATAAAACATTCAATTGGATTATGATAAAAAAAAGTTATGTTGAATTGTCAAGCTCTTTTTACTAAATAGAACTTATTGGTTTGTGATGCACCAGAGCTGATACTTCCTGCAGTGGAAATAATATGTCAACCTAGTATATTTTTAAGGAAATCGATGTTGAACCATCCTCTCTGTGATTATTTTAAAGACAAACGTGTGTGAAAGAAAACTCACATGTTCCCAGGTCAGATTCAGCTGGACCCATTTTCATCATTCTGTCTTAAACACAGGTTATTTCATATCTGTGTGGTTGTTCATTGTACAATTTAACCTTCATACTCAAAACAATTCTGACTGCCTTAATTACTGATTCGGGTAAGGGTGGCTTTTGCGGGCACAGGAACTTAAGCCCACATTCAGCAATTATAAAATCACAAGAGGAATGACAGACGCTTCTACGACTTCAGGAGAGTCACATCTCCTGTATTTATTGAAATAGAGATCAGGTCTCTGATCCCAGTCCATCCCCTAAAAGATTAACTTCCTATTTATTAATTTCCTTATTGACAATCCGGGTCAAGGAGTTAAGCACGCGAGCCCACTGTTGCATGCACGCTATATGATACCACATCAGCCGAGGCAATAATGAGATGGAGGTGCTTTCATACCTGCCCCAGTGAGGCTAATTCCTCTTATTAAGGGCTGTTTAGCGTGTGGTGCTGTGCCTGTGGCCGCTGGCATCGGGGGCCTGAGTGGCTGTTAGTGTTTAAGCTTGTTGTTTTGTGAGGGAAGCCGTCAGAGGTGGGTGTTTGCTTTTTACAAATTGAGGTCTGCGCTGGCAGGCGCCAGGGCAGTGGAGAATGAGTGCCCTGTTCACCTTTCACCTCCCCAGCATGGACCTCGTAACTGGCACAAGAGACTGCTGACCCCAGGCCACATTCCTACGTTTCCTTTTTAGGGCCAGAGGGAATTCCTGTGATTTGTAAGGCCATTGTGCTAATCAAATTTAATGCAGACTGCTCCACAAATAAACACACAGATAATGCTTTCATTTGTCTTTTCATTTGTGATAAAGCATATTTCAATAGGTGTTTAGCACAACAGAGTCGGTTGTGCTGAGTTTATCACATATTCAAATTTAGCACCTGAAACTGTACATATTTAATTGATATCATGGAATAATATGGTCAGTATACTATTTTTTGATTTCATTTTTAGTAATTTCTTGCAGTCTTATAAAAGTCATTATTTGCATAATGATAAACCATATTCAAGGGAAATAGTGCAGTACAAAAATATATGAGTTAATAAGTATGCCAGAAAGAACTGGTCTCCTTTTCTGGTCTCCCCTTAAAAAAGGTTTTGTGTTGTAACAACTACTGAACAAAACAACACATTTCATTACTGAATGTACATATTTATTGCACATCTGAACAATTAATTCTGCATTTTTATTCTTTATCTTGAAGGCATTGTCACTTTATAAATAAAAATTGTGTTAGAAGAGTTTGGTCATGATGTTGCAGGAATGGTATTATAAAATTTACAATGCTGAGTTTTTGCAGTCCTCATAGGCCCTTACAAATCTCATCAATGTATTTGTGTATTAAGGACCATATCTTAAGCTTGAGATATGCTTTAATTTTGCTTTGAATATTAGGGATGCCTGGGTTGATGGGTACTGTTACACTTCTAAACCCCCTCTACACGTGTAGTGTATGAAATTGGATCCCAGAGTTTCCATGTGAAACTGAGGGACATCTGTCTATAATGTAATATTTCCTAACATTTCATGCCAGGTCGGTAATTCCTGATGGCGTGCAGCCTGTGAAAACAGCTCCCCCCTTGCTCCCCACCCACAATGCACGACCACAAGCCTCTGTGAAACAACTTGCTTCTTCTGTGCGGAGAAGTCATGTTTCCACTTCGTGTGGGTGGCAGGACACAACGTGCATTGCTGTCCAAGCACTGCATGCTGGGATCTGTGAGCCCCTCTGGTAATGGTAATTGCTTCAGGAAGACCCATCAACATGGTTCAAAGAATTCTTAATTCTATCAACATAACAGGGTGCCTGAGAGAGAAAACACTGCATTACGAGACTCCCGAGGATGGTTAAACCTCATTAACCACCCAAACTATTCATATTATTATCTCAGGCTCTCACCTCATGGCGGCAATAATTAACAAGTACAATTTTTCAATGCTTCGGAAGCTGTTGAAATATTTAGTATATTTTGTCTGAACATATCCAACAACAGAATGTACTGATATGTCAGGATTGTGCCATCCATTGTACCATAACAGCATAGTTACAATGTTGCCTCCTCCTCTGACAAAAAAGTAGTGCTTACATTTTAGAGCTGTGGCTTTAGTTCATATAGACAGAGTAAACTGATGTTTTTTTCTGTTTTTCTGATTTCACAAATTTTTTAGCAACAGTGAAAGACTGGGGTGCAAACAGAATTTATTTTTTGCACATTTCTGTGTCCACATGTCGTTTGTACAGCAGGGTTAACGTTATGGCCCTGGAAGTGCATCCTGCCATTACATGTCAGCTATCAGTGGGGGATTTTTGTCACAATCTGTCTGTTTCCATGGACTGACCAGGAGAAGGAACATACTTAAGATGCTGAGTCTCAGCTAAGCAACGAAGATAGTTGATTGATCCATAACATTTTCCCTGAGAGGTCTCAACATGCAAGCATTACTCAGGCCCTGACACAGACGAATCTGTCACCAGCATCATTCCCATAAGATTCATACTAAAAGGCCTGGTGACATATATAGAATAGCAGGAAACTGGAACATCCTAAAAGGCAACTGGAATCTTGCCATCGCATGCAAGCGGCAACTCTCTCTTCAGCAAACCGTGCCAAAAAGGAATCTGTGCAGAGGACAGGAATGGAAAATTATCAGATTACTGGAAAAAAACGGCCCTGGAACAGAACTCTCTATGTGAACTGTGGAAGAACTGGTATGGCCATAAAAGTGGAGGTCGGATCCTGAAGAAGAGGAAAAAGCTACAATATTTTAACTAATACTGCCAAATAGTCCTCCTGACTATAAATTTATGTACATGCTATAGGATTTTTGGCAGAGACTGGGGACACTTGTTCAGTTCTGTTAGTTTAAGGATGAAAGTGGCCTGGGAGAGCAGAGAGTGACAGGACTGCAGTCTGAGAGAGGTACAGACAAGGGGACAGAGGGAGGCACGATGGAGCTGTGGAGTGCAAGCGGAGGGGATGTGTGGTCTTGGGAAATTGAATCTATACGGCCAAGTAGGGAGTTTTTTCTGTACAGAGAACATTACCAAGCCTTTCTGTGTCCAGATGCACAGAATTATTCCAATAAGAATTATCCTGATAACAGTGGAAATGTAAGTCTCAGACCATCAGATTCAGGGTTAAATTTTTTGTGAAGAAGAATGGATGAAAGGAAATAATAAATTACTGATTTCTGTCCAGTATTTTAATTTGCATCACCTAGCTTACCACTTAATAATGTATGTCCAGATTCAGTTTAACCTCAATGCAATTAATATTGAGCAAGTAATAATGGCACATATTTTGGTTTGAGAAATGTTCATTAATATATTCTCAATGTATTTTATAATTTCCTTAAGGGTTTCTTTAAGTCTCACCTGAATTAAATTTATGTAGAAATATGCATGTATGACTTTTAAATTCATAGTCAGTGTCTGTTCTGAGGTTTTTTTTTTTTTATGAGCAGAACCGTCTAATAGACAGTATGCATAAAGAAATTTTGCAGCCATTGTGTTCAGCAATACAAGGTGCTTTTCCATATTAGGCACCGTCCAGTTTGTAGTGAATGACCTCTGTACAGCAGTCATCGCTCACCCTCACTCTGCTGTAATCCCACAGATTTATGAAAGGATTGCCTGCGCACTTTCAGGGAGAGAGAAGCAGGGAAAACAAGATCTCAGAGTGGTATTTGCCTTTAGAAACTGGCAGGGTATGACGAACTCTGAGTGCCTGGCCTATCAATGTTAACTAACACACACACAAACTTGCACAGTTGTACGTACACACATGTAACCACATACTATACAGATACGCACTTGTGTATACACAAACAGCCAAACACTCACACCCGCACCTACATGCACAGACACACCTAAACGGATACACACATTTTACACACATTGCAGAAACATACAGATGGTCGCATGCACACAGTCATGTGCACATACTCAAACATGCCATGCACAGACATGTGCAAAAACACACACAGGTGGGCAAAACCTGCCATGGGAGAGTGCCGGGGTGGTACTGAGCATTCATTGCTGTTCAGCTGTCCACTCATCCAAAGGCCTCTGCAGGGCAGTGCTGGGTGGTGTCTGGCAGGTCTCTCTCTGGACTCTGAGTATAATGCAATGCTAGTGCAATATGTACTGAAGGCTGTCTATAGTTGTCATCATTAGAATGACAGTTGTGCATGCTACAATATGATCTATATCTAGGTGATATTTTTTGTGCACATATAATGATGGTGTTGCATTTTCTTAAATTCATGAAGCTTTGCTAAATGAGCTTTGTCCCAACTTTGTAACGAATAGTGAAAAGACAGCATGGAGTATTGATGAAATGGAAAGAAAAGCCAGTCCCAGATGAGGCAAAGGCTCGTGTGTGAGGTGGTCCGGACAGGCAGTGGAACATGGCTCATGTAAAGGGAGCATGGGGTAGGAAGTGGGTACAGTAGGTTCTGCAGGATGGATGTGGGGCCAGATGGGGAGCGGGACGGTAGACTAAACCGGTGAGCGGCTCTGGAGCCGTTGCCCTGGCCGCAGGTCTGCTGCCCACATGTGTGCTTCCCGCCCAGACGGGCCAGCGTTACACACCCCATTTGCAACAAAAACTTGTCAATAAGGATGGAATGTTGCCTTGCTTTAGGGGAACAGAAGCTGCTGTAAATACCCCTTTTGTTAGGGGGCCCGATCCCTTTTCCCTTCCAGGAATAACAGAGGCTGAATAACACGGAGGGCGTCTGCCACGCTGTCCGAAACCTCAGATCATCGGGCTGTCCAAACAGGAGTCCTGCAGAAACTCGAGCTACCACCGGGGATGGGGGAATGCTGGCAGCGGGGGCAAGTCATTTCATTCAATTGCACGTGAAACGTTTTGCTCCAGGAGGCCCGAGACCCAGGTATGGCCCAGGTCAAACTGAATGAATGAAATTTTGCCTGAAATCAGGCCCGGGTCACTGTGCTCCGGCTCCATTCATCACCCTTGGGCACCGGGCACAGATTAGGCAGCGCTGTGATGGCGGAGACGGATGGTGTTTGACTTGCCTTCTCACGCCCGTGCTGGGTGGTCCAGCAGAGTGGGCCTGATGCACCGTGGCTGGCGAGTTGCCGTGAGACCGCTGTGCCGTTGTCACGGATGCCTGAGTGGATACGCCCATGTGATAATGAACACCCAAGGCACCAACTATGTGCATTTCCCTTTGCTTACTAGTTTCATTTCCACTCTTTAAATCTATACCCACAGTGTTTTCATACTACACACATTATTCAAGGCATTTGTATATATACATGACATACAACTGTATGAGCAATGTTTGCTTTCAATCTCTACTATGTATGTCTGTACATGTTCTACAGATTCAATACTGTGAGGGCCCCTTGGATAATATCTCTGACAAATTATCAGTTCTATACCTCACTTTGTCCGTTTGATATCTGTATCTAATTTCAGCTTGAAGTATAGTCCACAGAAAGAATTTGGTTTAACGTGCTAATGATTCACGCAAGGCTGGTTTTTACCATAATTGCACAGCCCTTCCTGCATTCCTTGGTTACTTCTTTCACAGAACAGCACCATTCTCCTGCGCTGAATCATTATTGGCAAAACTCTAAACTAACGTACTTAATCACAGTATTAATCCCCAGATGATTTGCTCTTTCTAGAGAAGACTTTTATTGGTGGCAAAACAACAGGAATGATGGCCTCTGCTCATTCCCGCTGTGCCTCACAGTTAAGGTCTAATCGCCTCTGCCGTGTCCCTTCTCCAGCGCAGTAGGTCCTGATCTCTCACTCTGGGTCACAGGCAATCAGCCCTCAGTGAAGACAGGTACGTCTGCTCTGTGTCATTTCCATCAAGGCCTGTGTCAACACCACAGCCAGGCTTGTTGACTCACACAAGCCATCACTCCCAGATCCTGGCCCTGGGCCTCTGGTAACCAGCACACACACACGCTGTTCCTTATTGCTCAGTGCAGTAGTGACAGTCTGTTGTAGGGTAAGCCGTAAGCAGTGGTGGTTGTGCTGTTTTGTATGCATCATGCTTCAGCATATGTCAGTCATATTCAGTCACATTTACACTGACAGACAGTTTAGTCTGGCATCAGTCCAGTTTCAAGGAATTTTTAAAGGCTTGATTCTGAATCCAAGGATGGCCAGTAAAATGACATGTTACACTTTACCTTGCGCTAAATATATTGACGTACTTTGTTGTGCAAACATTTTATTTTTCAGCGTGTCACGGCAGATGCTGAATGCCCATCTCTGGCTGTTTCCAGCTGTTCTAGGGTCAGGGCGCCTGATAGAAGCTTGGGTGTTGCCTCCGTCTCCGGCGCTGTTGGTCTCTGCGCTGGGTCTGTTTCAGATGTTGACAGTGACTTGGAACTGCTGCAGGCAATCAGGGATGAGGGGGGAGTGTGAAAGGAGTGCTGTCAGGAACATCTTCATCTCATCGATGCCCTGTTTGTTTTCCCTCTCACAACTGTGAGATTTACGACTGCTGCGAGCACTACTGTAAAGTCGTTGCATCAGATCTTCTCCGTACATGTACAGTGCAGTCTGATTGGGTTAGGCTGAGGATGCTGTAAAGTGCAAAATAAATGGTATTTATAAAACAGTATTATTTTTTGGATAGTGGCACTTTCTGGGAGATACCACACCATGTGTATTTGTAGATGCTGTTGGCAATAAGATGCATGTTCTGGTGGCCTAAACCTTTTCTTCCCCCTACTCATATAGTACTCATATAGTATAGTGAACAAGTTAACATCACCTAATAAAAATACTGCAATTTGTTTTCCTAAAAAAACTCACAATATTTCTAAATGCAGTATGAAAATTTGTATTTTTGGATTAACAAAACATGACAGAAAAACAAAAGGCGAAAAAAAACCTCTGCACCAAGTTTAGATTCACTGTGCATTACATGGTGAGTCAAAGGCGAATCTTTCTCTAATGAAAATAAACCGTGCTGTGTTATTGTGGGGAAACCATGCCCTGTGTTCTTCCACATGTGGTCTGACTGTTTCAGCTGGGCTCCTCACAGACTGTATTGTAGTCTTTTTTTCCTGTAGACTTATGGTTTGGACGCTGCTAGTAATACAAAAGGCATTTCTCTTTGGGAGGTATGCAGTCATAGATGGTCTGTACCCTAAGAAAGACTTCCTTGTATTGCTACCCTCTCTCCTGGGATTATTGGCTTGTATTTTTGCAGAGCCAGAATCTTTACAGGTAAAAAAGCAGCCAAACTTTCATGGAGGTCTCCTTGTAAAGTGGTGTCTATGAACAGGTACAGTACTGCTTTCTGCTCTCGGTTCATTTGTGGATAGTTACCTAACCACAGCACCCATGTGACATATTGTATAAAGAATATATTTTCACAAAATAGCAAGTTCAATATGGCAGCAAGATGCAATTTAAGATTTTTTTGCTTTTGTGGCAGATTTCTCTTTATATCAAAGATATGTGGAATGTGTATGGTTTTCATTTCTGAGTGAAAAGCATGTTAAAACTTTTGACACTAACAATAGACTTGCATATTGGTTTGATTTTTCCAGAGTTGGATTTAATGGGCAAACAAATTGAAGGTTAATCAAGGGTGTAAGAGAATGAAAGGGGATGGATTTCACAGCAATGAAAAGCGGGTGTGGGTGGATTGTGGCTGAAATTGCTGTGACACTGAGAACAAACCCCCCTCCCCAACCAACACACACACACACACACACACACACACACACACACACACACACACACACACACGCATGCACACACACATGCACGCACGCACGTGGGCACACACATGCATGCACGCATGCACGCGCGCACACACACACACACTCCACAGCTGACACAACCAGCTGAGCTCTGTGTGTTCAGAGGCTTTCACAAAATGCCACACAGTAAGGGTAAGATATGTCACCTGACTACTACTTGCTGACTGTGAGACATCTGTGAATAAAGGGGGGCAGAGTGAGAGCAGTGGAGAAGGATAAATGAACTTTTTTTTTTTCAGTTGATCAATGCATTGTTGCCTACTAACTCCATGTGCTCCTGTGATATATCAGTGTAATGCTGAAATGAAGGAGTTAAACCAAAACTGATAAGTAGGCTCCATTGTGGTTGATGCACTGACTTGATCTTCTGATTTCTTAGTTGAAGAACATATTGTACATAGTGTTATCCCGGATTAGAGGTTCCTCTGTGTGTACCTGCCACTTACAAGACTTTTTTCACCTATGGCCAGATGTAGGTGAGGTGCAATAAAATATTTGCAGATCGGCTAAAATACCTATGAATTGACATGGCTGGTTTAATGGTTACACTAGTTTTGGTAAAAGTGAGCGTGTTTATGGACATAAGCAATCTCATACAGTATTGAACATGTCAAGCCAGATGAAATCATTCACTGCATGGGAAAAGGGAGACCTTTTGTTGTATTCACACAAGTGTTTTTTACAAGTGGATAATGCTTGCTAATGTCGTGGATAAAACTATTCAACACTATGTCAAAATCTGTCAAACTGGGCCATTTTCCAATTTTTGTAGCAAGATAGCGGCTTGTATTTGGTCAGGCGCTAGCATTTTAGCTTGCTAGTTAGCAGTCACACTGGTTACCAGTTATTCATCAGTGTAAAAGAGGTGGGCAGCAAAAGGGTTGACATCTGATGTCCTTCCAGATATAACTACAACAGCAAAGATAGGTGTACACTAGCTTTACATTATCACCTGTTCAGTTAATGTCAGATTGAGTCCAGGTAAGGGCTAATGGAAGCAAGGCATAAGTGTTGCAATGAATCAGTTTTTTTAACTGTTTTGGGCATGGAATAGTAATGGATAACCATACCTGAAAGAGATGACTGTGCTATCACTGTGACTGACTAAGTGCTTTTGTAAATAAATCACACCTGATGACCTGTTGTGCTGCTGCTCTGATGATGGCCATGTAGCTGAGCTGTAACATCTACTTTCAATTGTTTAAATATACAAATTCTGTACACTTTTATTTACTGGGGAGTACACACTTGCTTTGTTTTCTGGTTCATAAGATCAGGTTGCAAGCAGCCATTTCAGGACAGTGACAGAGGAGGTGAGAGAATACCCCTCCCCCACCCCCACTGGACTGGCAGCATAAGGTGTTTCTAAAATTACCTGCGAGTGTCAACGTTTGTTTAGACATGCTTTCCGTCTGGAGAAAGCTTTGCTCGTCTCCACTGCCTGGAAACTCCAGCTCTGCTGCTTGTGGTTGTGGCCGGCAACGAAGTAGTTGCCAACTTGAGGGCTCATCCCACAGGAGAACAACTAAACAATTCTGAAAATGTACCTAGCTGTCCCCGAGGAGAATTGCACAGAGCCAGGGCAGATTTACACAGACTCATATGAAGGAGAGGAAATATGCATAGTGTAAGTCTTTTCTTTCAGCATTACAATTAGGGTAGTAACAGATAGCAATGAGGATAGACATTTTGTGCTTTAGATAAGATTTAATCATGAAAAAATGTTGTGATTTAAAGTGGCAATTTTACCACTACATCTGAAGCACATCAGATTGAAATATATCTATTTTGTTTTGAAAGCCTACCTATCCTACGATGACCTACTGATTGCATCCTTGAACTCAGGTATTCCCTAGTTTGAGTACAGAAATCCCAATTTTGGTCATTTCTGGGCAGGATCAGCTGGCTTCTGCTGAGTGCAGTGCAGGCAAAGCAACATGTCATTGGCCCAATCTTCCAACAACACCTCATGTGAGAGAGAGAAAATGTGAGACATAAGAGTGGAAGAGAGGTGTGACCTAATTGGTGATCACTTCCAGCAAACTGAAGTCTGTCAGGAGTCTGGGCAATATTAACACCTCCCAAGTGCAGAGACACGTGGCGCTGTTGTAGGGCCAGGATGGTGGCCAGTATGCTCATGTTGCTTGGGAGATTCTGAAGCAGCTCATCTCAGTGTTCCACTGCACGGCAGGTTACTGTATTTATCGCAGAACTGGAAACTCTGCTGGAGTGTACACTCTGGCCACACAGAGCATTCATCAGATCTGGGGGAATCATGCTACACTCCGGGAGCTGATGTGGGATCCAAGACTCCTCCTGTTGCGAGGGGGAGAGCTCTGTTTGTTCAGCATGAACCTTTCTCCCTGTGGGTCACCTTATTCAAGAAAAAAGTTGACATTATGAAAAGTGACAGTAATTATGATCCATTAACCTTCTCCAGCTCTCGGGCAGATAAGGACCATTATGGCCATGAGCCATACAAGTGATTTAAGCTGTTTTTTTCTCCGGAGGTTAGAATAAGGTTCACAACACAGTAAAAAAAGAGTTTTTCCTCTCCTCTGTAGATGTCTGTAAAATAAGATGACACAAAATGTAGAGGTTCTTTGCAGTGCAGCATGGAAGGAAATGATTTTGATAGCAACACAATAGGGTCATTAAAGGGTGTTTTGTGTGTGACTAATGCAATTCTGGAATTTTTTGTGGAAGAAGTGGAACTTGTTTGTGCTTTAGTCATATCCATAAATCATCTTGGTGGGGAAAATGCCTTTATATCATTTCATACATCATTTCATATCTTTTAGCTTTGTTCATTCTTTTGCAGACCTGCTCTATTTAATTGATTCATTCATTTGTACATATACTATAAACATAATATTTTGAATATATTTAGCATTGGTGTTGGGGGGGACCAATTTGTGCTGTACTGATGCACTGAAATAAAAAAAAAAAGCTTTCTTATTAAGGAAATTACATTGTCAGCACAAGAGGAACTGAGCATCAGATAGAGATTCTGAGAAATGAAGGACCATTTTCCGTGTCACCTTCTTGATTACATGAATTCATCTCCTATCTGATGGTTAGAGTCCTTGAACTAAAAGCTAATGCACATGAAGTAGTAACCTTAAATGATGTTAACTCTGCAAGTGGTTTAAAGCAGATATTTATTGAAATGGATTGATTCACTTAGAAAGGAAATGGAAAAGGGGTGGGGATGGGTGGTGACAAAGTACTAATTACACATAACCAGTAAGTGCTGTGTGTCATTAAATATATTTAATTGGTTGACATTTTGACAGTAGGCTTGTAAAACAGGGCTCACTTGTGTTTTTTTGGGAGATGTTTTGCGAACATCCCACTTTGTTTATGATGTCCTACAAACAGCTGATGAGGGACTTACGACTTATGGATGGTTTTGGTCTGAGTAAGAATCAACAATGGAAGTAGTGCAGAGTAGTGCTGTCTGCGCTGGTTACAGGAGAGTTTGGGGTCAGATGGTGCTGGACTCAGCAGCCAGCCACATAAGCATAGTTTTTACCCTGATCGCTGATATTAAAAGGAACACAATTATTGCTGCCTTCTGGACAACAGAGTGAAGAAGTGAAATGAAATGCCTCATATAATCACTGGATGAATAAATATACAAGTATGCTTCAATGTTTATTGTAGGTTACCTGATACTTTCTTAAGCCTAAGTTTTTAGGGAGGGGAAACCATGTGGCCTAGAAATGAATTGAGTGCAAATTTGGAGTGAAACTAGTGATTACTACAGTATCTTAATCTATCAAAAACTTGGATTAATTATCCCACATATTATAGAGATTTAAGGCATTTTTAGAGATTTCTTCTTTGCAGTTGTTGTCCTTCAGACTCACTGTTTTTTCCTTATGGCTGTGATTAAATAGGTCTGATTATATTATTGATTACTTATCTTGGCACTTTAATTAATAACTTTGTAAGTTCTCTTTGATAGAAACTAGCTTGTTTTATGCTAATAAACAAAATAAGCAGATGGGGAAACTTAAGATTAAGTTTAATCAAAATTTTAAATAAAAAACTTATCTTTTAAATAAAAAACATGACGTATTTTTGCCTAACAACAGATCCTTTTCCAATGTTTCAAATCTAGGTCAGTATTCCGTTAACATCTGAATCAAACCTTTTAATTACCAGCTCAGCTGGAAGAAAACCGGCATGGATTTAAAAACACAGAGTTAGAATACGTGCTACTGTGTACAGTGTGCAATGCCAGAGGCATAGTATAATAAAAGACATTGGAAGATGCATACCTATTTAGCATCATGTTATTCAGTACTTTAAAACTGAAGGGACCGGTATAAGCCGTTAATACACTCTGGTTGCAGTTCACTTTTCAGCGTGGTCTCTGCGTATGAGTCCCTTCTGGCGCAATGCATCTGTCCAGCAGAGCTGGAGCGGTGCTGGCCGCCCTGCCGCCGATTGATGGATTCCGGCTGCACGCGGATGCTCTCGGCAGCGGGCTGGAGATGTGCAGCCGAGGGCTGGGCCGAGTGGCTCTGCCGTATGTTCAGCTCGGAAATGTTTACACTAGCCCGTGATTAACACCTTCCAGGTGTTCTCTTGGAGATGTTCGCCGTGTTTGGTTTAGACACTTTTACATTTTCTCCTAGGCTGGGTGCAGTCATCTATATTTATAAAGCGTGATGGGCCAATATTCTGAACTGTTGACCACCATTTATTTTGGGAATGTCTTATAAACTGTGCTTCTCCTCAGAGGAAAAAAGAGGACTAGAATTCCACAGTGACACCGAGTGTAACTCAGAGGGGGATTGGGGGGGCGGGGTTAGGGGGTGGGCTGAGCCCTGCTTCAAGGGTATGACTTGCGGATTGATACTGCAGACAGCTTTAATAATTGCTCTTCATTTTCATTAACCCTATCTCCCCCAGTCTAGACAGGAAGGCCCTGCTTTGGGCTCAGACAATCGTGGGCTTGTAAACAGGTTGCAGTTGGAGCCCCTTCAGTGTGTTGCCATTGGTCATTTAGGAGACTTGGTTTTGGTATTTATTTATGAAACTGTTTTCACCCCTCTGCAGCCCAAAGGATCCTCATGTTGAATGTGTTTGGAATTTACTGCACGCCCCTGTCTGCTCTCAGAATGCAACACTGACATGGCTTATGGGGGTTATGGGGATAATAAAAAATCACTGCAAATTTTTCGGTATTTAGTGATTGGAATTGAGGAGGCAGAACAAGCTCTGCACCTGTACTAAAACCTATTCAATTATGTCACAAAATTTGGGTGATCTTGAGGGTTTGCATAACAAATGATATCTCACTTATAAACTCATCTTTAATATTATAATGTAGCGCTGTACATGTTTGAACTCTATACAAAGATTCATGTTTGTGATTGCAAATTGAAAGTCATTCTGCTACAGTACATTATGATCTCAGTGGCAAAGATATTCAGTAGCCATGTAAAGTGGTGTCACTACCATTTAATTTTCATAACGGCCATCACTCTTAAATGCTTCAGATTAGTTTCTATGGCTACTCTCTTATCTTTAGTTCTGAATTTCATATGTGAACCCGACATGTGTACTCAAGGGATCAATAAGCAACAGCAGGTGTAATAACATCTTAACACTGAATAAATGGCAGCGTCAATAAACTGTGGATGGAAAATATTGGTTTCTCTGTGATTAGTACTGCTGAGCTTATATGCTTCTGGAGCTAGATTGGTTTTATAGAAAAAAATCTGTCACAAGATTTTATGCAAGAAGGACATAGTTAGATCTACTCTCCCACAGCTGAAAAGATCTTTTTAGGTCCTGTAAAATTTTGGAAAGAAATTTAGTAAAGATAACATAGTAAAGTTTCAATTCTCTGTTCTCTCAGAGGAAAGAAAATTGAAACACTAGAGCCAAAGTGAGCACAGGTATCACACACAGATGATATTAAAATTAAGATTTTATGGTTGTATCAGCCTTATACTGTATGTATGTCTGTTAGTTGCATTAATTTCTTTAGCTGAAATCAGTGCAGTCCTATTTTAACCACAAAACCTTTGTGGAGTAGTGGTTTATGGTTGGTAGTTTGTGAGTTCTATGAAGAGGACATTTTTGAATGTGTATGTGTGTCTGGATTGTTATATGGTTTTAGAAATGGTCCAAATGTTACATAATTTAGTGGGTACCCTAGACATGATTTGAATTAAATTTGAATATACTTGCACAATACCCTGGTTGTTTTTGGAAAGTTTTGGGAAGAACATTTTTCAGACAGCCCCTTGTGCAATTACATCAATCTGATAAACTGGATCTCTCTACAGGTATAAAAATGCTCCATACCTTAACCCTCACAGTGGTGTCTACACCCCACTTTGACCCAGTCTTGACCTCTGGTTCTTCTTTTTCTGTCCCCAGGGGGCATTAACACCCTTATGGTCTGATGCAGTCCCTGTATGTAACTGAATGTATCTTGTAATGAAGCTCCACTGAATGCCTTTCATTTGTCTGGAAAACATAGAAATGAGCATAGAAATGAATGGAAACACAGAAATGAATTGAACTGCAGCCCAACATATGTAACACCTTTTTTTTATTTGAAAAAGAATAATTTGACCACAAACCTGTTGGGCAATATATGGATACCATTTGCATCCTAATTTTAAATTTAAATGAAAAATATTCCCATTGAAAAATTTTCTTGTGTACATGTAATTATTTTTCATTTTTTTTACCACAGGCTGTACCAACTTTACCCCCACAATCTTGCACAGGTGCTGTGGTGGGGGGTATGAGGTGTTCTTTTTACACTACAGTGTAAGCAATTTGTATTTCTTGTTCAGAAATCTTTCAGTGTGGGTGAAAAGTGTGTGTTATTAGGGCTGTGGGTTAAAAAGAAGTTAAAGAGAAAAGACTCCGTGGTCGGTGGTCCTCTGCAGCCAGTACAGGGGAGGGCAAGAGCTACAAAAATAAACTCTACCTTCTGGCACTCAGGGTGGGCGATGCCATTCTTGGTTGGGGACCTGGGCTCTGGTGAGTGTTAGAGCTGTCACTGCTCTCTCCTTCCCAGTGGAACCTCCGGGGGCCGGGTCCGAGCCAGAAGCATTCCCAGCATTCCTGCAGGCTGGCACTCTATCTGCCCCGCGCAGGCCCGCCACTGGGGCTCATGTCGCCGCTGTCAAATTGAACAGGACGCAGAGCTAATCCAAACCAGCGCTGCCTCGCCCCCCAGCTCCCCCTTACCCCACTCTCCTCACACCGTCGCCCCAGCCCTGGAGAAAAGAGCACACAGCTGCGCAGTGTCCTGACCAGGCAGCTCTTAGTGGACTTGGCATGTTCTGACAAAATCCATTTTCTGATGTAGCTGTGATTAAAATGATGGTCCTGGAATGATGACGTTGGCTCCTCTGGGTTTGGGGAGCACAGCTGCACAGTGCACTGTCCCACATGATAAACTGGCTGCAGTGCCTTTTTCAGTAACACTTAGTCTGAGACGTGTGTTTTTCAACGCTGGGGGGAAGGGTTCATGCGTTTCACCGCATACATTTTCATTATAAATGAGAACTTCACCGCAGTATTTGTCATTGATTGGATTGTTTTGTGTGTGTGTGTGTGTGTGTGTGTGTGTGTGTGTGTGTGTGTGCCTGTGTGTGTCTGTGTGAGTGAACTTTTTTTGTTGAAAGGTATAATTGTGAACTGTTGAAGTAGTAAATTCTGCTTTCAGGCACACACTCTGCAAACTGACATCTGGAGTTATTTCACTTAATTTTCAATCAAATGTAGTATTTCATTGTAAATGATCAGCACAGTGAAAATGAACTCCTATACTCAGATCACATTGAATGCAAACCAAATGTGTATATTGAAAAAATCTCATGTAGCCAAACATAATTTGGCTAATTCAAGATGTTCTAGAAGACTTTCTCAAAGCCCATGGTGAGATACATTTTTCCATTTCTTTTGGAACATCACATTCAGATCTAATCTGATCAAAATGGTCTTTTTAGAATATTCTAAAATCATGAAATGCGTAACGTTACCTAATATATAGCCTGGCAGCATTTTAGTTCCCAGTATTTAGTTTCCAAATGTTTCTCGGGTTTATACTGTGTGATTGTCACTCATGTTACAATGATTTTTTAAGTGACATAAATCTCAGTACTTTTTCTACAAGTTGTCTAAAAAATCTGTTTGCTCATACAGACATGTAATATGCTAATTCTATATAAAGATTCCACCTGCTTACTAGTGCAATAGATAGTGTTGCAGTGGTGGTACGGGGCACTGTATCAGCTTAGCCAATAAAAATTATAAAATGAAGTGGATGGGTTTAAATGTATTTGGGGCATTTCTGAAAGTCTTCGGTATGACATGGGTTATACTGAAAGTTTCAGTGAAAGGCACTAGCTGTGTTGATTACATTAGCTGCAAGCTAATGACCTGGCAAGCAGAATAATGTGCACACAACTGTGTGTGCTCCTGATGCTGACTCTTTCATCATGCTCAGATGCACTCATTAGCACTGTTATTGCATTCGTTTTAAAATATTGCTTTTTATTATCACTGTGTTCCTCCTGACATTGCAACCTAGTGTTTATAGCCGTCCTTTCAACTGCACATTCATCCTGCGCTAAATCATAGACTTCTCTGTATATTGAATAAAAAGCAGGCTGTGATGATGAAATAATCGTTTAGATAATAGTGGTCATTATCTTATCTGGCCATGGTACTGTGTCTGCCCACACTGGGGTTACATGAAGGGCCCTGATGCTGCCCCCGGGCCCTGAGGGTGAATCTGTTTGGCCTCCCTCAGCCCTGCACCACCGCCATGGGAGGCACTTGATTCACTGTTGTTTTAGTGGAGGAGCTTTTGCCTTGTCGGTACTGAGGGCCAGGCTGCTCCACCAGAAACCCCCTGACTTTTCAAATGTTATCGTTTCTGCCCCTAATTGCCTGTAATTTGCTCGCTGAAAGAATCCCAGCTTGTCTGGCCTCTGACGCTACGTAACCCAAGCTCCCTGGAGGAAGAGGGGGACTCATTTTACTAATTCACAGAAACACGTATACTCATACCTAATTACAATTGCTCTATGGCATTGATCTTGATTGTAGCCTAACTTGTATTCTGCCTGTGGGGCTGGGGAAACCACACCGAGCCACAGGAAGTACCAGTGCAGCTGATGCACTGATGCACTTCAGGTTATCGCTGACTGTGTGGCACGAGCTGAGGAAATCAATTACTCTGCTTCCCCGGCAAAATCATTTTAAATATGAGCTGCTTATCTGAGTCAGCGGTGTCGGGCCTGGTTACCGCGGAGACAGGGGTTGGAGGGAGAGCAGTCTGGAAACGAGTGTGGGCACCCCATAGAGAGCAGTGGGGGTGCATTGGTCATGTGGGTGAGAGAGCCTCACTGCGTATAAAACAAACTGAGCTGAGATGGGCATGTGTGCCTGTATTCCTGCACAGCTGTGCCCTGTCGGACTGAGAGCAGGCTCTGCTCGGCCCCTGTGTGCTGGCTGTGGTTTCCTGAGCGTGGTGGTGGTATGTCCTCCTCATTGTTTAAGCCCATTTACTGTATTACCATGGTTTGAAATCTCAGGCGCACAATGTAAATACACAAATTTGCTGCTGGAGCAACAGACGGCTCTGTACAATTGGAGCCATCTCCATGTGTAGCAGTTTCCTCTTTGTGTCATCTCAGTTTTGTGCCTGAGTTTCAGACTGCAGAATATATCAGCACAAGGTGAGGATACAGCTGCGGTGACCTTGAGTTAGGGTGCTTTACAAATGAATTACATGGTATATACAATGTAACATTTTAAGCAATTTAAATTCCCTGGAAAAGGGCATGTTCTATGGAGAAATTATTAGATATAATATGAATGGGATAATAGACTAATTTGTGGCTGATACATTGTAATACCTTTAAAAAAGTCTGACATGCACATTGGTGTACAGTAGCATTACAGATTAGTGAGTAGACACTACTTTTTCTTTAAATATGGCACATTTCTTTTTATTTTATTCAGAGAAAATGGGTGCTGTTACCTGTGTACCTGAGCACAAAAAGACTCAAATCTCCCCTGGTTGCATTAAAACATCTAATTAACTGAATCCATATCATCTTGCCTCCCCTTCTTCTTCTCTTCCTAACAGGAAATGGCAACGGTCCAAGCCTTAATGCTGGAAAGTCCATGCAAATTGATAAGAATCATGTCTTCCCCTGTGACTCAGCAATGACATTTGAATGTTTAGAGTTGAAGTGGTGCATAGCAAGCCCCACCTGAGTCTGTTTTTCTTAGAGACATGTCTGCATTAAAACTCATAAAAGGGACGGATGACAGAACTCAGGTTGTGAAACTGCTGTCTTTTGTTAGAAAACAGTATTCATTGCATTGTTATGTGTGTTCCTCCAATATCTGAAGAGTTTCCAAGGAGCAGTTTCCATACTTTATTACTTCTCGAAAATGTTTGTCGACTATTACAAAACTTTGCTGTGTTAAAAGTTGAAAAAGAAATAAAAGAAATTAAGAAAAAGAACAGCTTATTTACATGTATAATATTATTCTAATAATAATTATTGGTAATTATAGTGTCAAGCATGAAATGTAGTATTTGACACATGTCATAATTTGACTTAATTATGAATGATTGTTTTTAAATTATTATTTTTAAAATATCTACAAATTTGTTTTCAATGTGTCTGTATATATAAAATATGAAAGAAAAATTGGGGATGAGGGAATATGTTGTAATTAATATTAATTTCAGCAATGTAATGTATTCTCAAAATACATTTTGTTGTAACACATTTTGTGAGGGAAGCCATACTATAAAATTATTCTGAAAGAATCTGAAATGTTTCATTTTTAGTAATATTTTTTATATTTCTGCAACTGTTTTTCTAAAATTATATATTGAAACACTGTATATTTAGATCCAAATTCAATACTTTTCACAAGTACATTCATAATGTTTCCTGAATAAAAGTTGTAGATACACTTTTATAAAGAAAAATTGAGTCTTTCAGAGGATAGTTGAGTTGAGGATAGAAGTGTTTTGTGTGTATTTCAAAATTATTCACCTTAATTGTACAGTGATGTCTCTCTCCACACACACACACACAAACACACACACACACCACAATAAGGCAGGAACTCAATAGTTACAGTATATTTGTAAGATGTTACAATAATAAAATAAAAAGAATTCATAAAGGCTCCTCCATCAGATATATTTTATGCACATTATATACTTTTCTGAATCAAATATATATTTATTCTCACAAATATATTTCCCATGCTTCATACTGTAACCACTACAAATACCATATTGGTGCATGTATACAGAATATTATTAATCTGTTTTTTATAATATGGTGTTGTGCTCTGAGATATATCATAATTAAATGGAAAAATATCAAATCTGAAATTTTTTTCTAGGTCATGGATTAAATGCTTTACTGAGTGTGTTTCCCTCCATGGGTTGTAGTTGAGAATAGCATACAGCTGTCTGTTGACTCGGATGATGACAAAAAGCTTGGTTCTCATGTTAGCTGTGGGACATACCACAAAATGCAGAGCAAGCTCGGTTCAAATTAAAACACATTGATTTGGTAATACTGTTTGTACCCTGCACAGAACCCAGTCCACGCTGGTTTACTGCGTTTATGTAATTGTGATTTTTAATCTTCTCTGTAACAGAACATGGCATAGAGGCAGGAAACAAGGTCTGTGCACTGATTGTTTGTTTTAATATCCTTTAGGAAACAAGGACAACCGCTGGCCGCTATTTCACAGGCCAGGTCAATTTCAGTGGTCTGCTCCTCATTTGTCACTCTTCTTTTCACTGGTTCTGTTCTGGAGTCAGATATCCACAGAAAACAAAGCTGCTCAACCCTATTGTCAGTGACTACTCCACGTGCTGTCAATGTCAGATATATCACTGCTTTTGGAAAAAGTGCATAATGCTGTGAAACTGTAATACACAGTCATTATAGTAAAGTGATTATAATACATTTTAAATTAGATTATTTAATTTTTTTCTGCTTTTTTGCTGAGCATTAAATCTGAATAAATTATCTTTTTCCACTGGATCTGTACTGTAACTCAAAATGTATGCCTAATTTTGCTGTCCTCTTTCAGCATGGCTTTAGAGTTTCCTGAGCTGAAACAACCAGGGAGAAAAGTGCACAAAAGTTTGTGCTGCAATATTATGTAAGGAAATGTAGAAAATCAATTATGGTCACTGCAAAACAATGTCTGTTTATGGTTCCTTCCATCTGGGTGTCAGTCCATGTCTTCTCTGAGTGATCCTTTAATTTGAGGGTACCACTTCAAGGAAGACTGGAACTGAGGTCCACAGGAATGGCCACCCGTGCCTGGGACAGCTGGTAATGACAAGCTGGGTAGGACCACTCCCCACCACATCCCCTCTCTGTCAAATGGCCTGGAATATGACAGCCATTCCCGCAGAGACAATCCTATCCTTGGGGTTCCTCCTGACAGCCTAGAATCGTCCCCCAATCTTTTATCTAAAGTTAAACCCAGGGAAAAAAAATCCATTTGGTTTGTGGCAGATGTACATCCATAAGCATGGCTTTATTGGGGTTGAGAAACTGCCCATAAACTGCTGGCAGCTCCCTTGTCTACCACGCGAGAAGCTTTTACGCTCCAGCCAATCTCAAGCTGTAAATGATATGACGGACATTTGCTTTTTTGCTTTTTGTGTTCTTCTGGCGCATCAGACAGTGGGTTTACAGTTTATTATCTGCCATTTGTCTGCCCTTTATATTTGATGTAACATGGGACCACCCAAGAGAATGGGCAAGCAGGGAGCTGCTTTCTGAATGCCTTCTCTACTCTGTGCTGTACTCTGAACATCCACAGCAAAATAACAACAGTTGCCCAGAAAGGCTTGACTTTTGGCAAGCGCTTCGCTGTATGCTTTCTTAACTTGGAGTCCATGTTTATACTTGGGGTTCTTGAACTCTAAAATTATAGATATAAATTATATAATTTTAGAGTTTAAGGCGATACGTGTACAGTGTTCCTCTCCCTATCTCATATCTTCAGGGGTAACAGAACCATGTTTTTTGTTATGCATGGATAATGCAACTTTGTCTTTTAATCTGTGTTGAGATTGAAATGTGTATAAGGAGTGTGTGTAGGTGCATTTAAGAAAGATTAAGTGCAGCACTAGTTATTTCTTACATTCAATGTATCCTTTTTACACACTATATGTTTAAAACACTATATGTTTTTACACACTACATGAAATAATTTACCCATCCTACTCTAAGCTGAAGGGCAATTCAAGATTTATATAAGTATAGTTGATTTAAAAGTATATATTTTTTACTTTTTACAGGCCATACAATTAATGAAAATATGATTTCGTGGCAGTTCATCTGAAAGCAAAAATCTCCAGAACTTTTTTGCATGCTCAAGACATGGAGAGCAGATGTCATTTAGCGAAAGAGAATATGAATTTAAATTCAAGTAAGCACTGGGGGTCGGAGATCGTGTGTGTTATTTTCTTCCCAGTGTGACAGTGAGGAGAGCAGGTCGTCTCTCCCTGGGAGTCTGTCCTCCTTCCTCCTCCACGTTAGCCAGCGAATCAAAGCACATGTTCCTCTACATGCCCTGTGCAGCTCACAATAGCTCCGTTTTCAGATTCCTCTTTTCCAAGAAGAGCCGGATAGTGCAGTGTGGCAGACCACACATATTCCCTGTGAACGCCAGCCATGTGCAGAGACTCGCTGATTACGAGGAAGATGTTTGTAATGAAGAGGCCGTCCTGTGAAACAATGCTCTGGGACTGGGAGGTCACCCCTGTGTTTGTGGTCATGAAATTCTCAAGAGTGAATGAGAGCAATGGAATATTTACAAGTCTGTAATTTCACTCTGTATGATAATCTAATGCCATTTTTATGGTTGTGCTGCTCTTTATTGAAAAATGTGCTGCTTTGAGTGCATCTTAATAGGAAGATGTTTGTTGTTTGTGCCAGGCAGGTAGACAATAGCCTGGCAGTACTTACAGAATTCCCTTTGATCAACTTTATCATGTCCATTCCTTAAGGGTTGGAAAAACATTCAGACTCTGTAATTGTTTTTGACTTCATCATCATTTCCTTCTCCTAAGCAGAAATCCTATTTTTACTGAGCTTGGGAACTTGAACTGCATTTTCTCTCGCTTTACGCTTAACTAGAAAATACATGTTTCTGTGAAAGAGAATACCATGTCCGTGAGTCTAGTCCTTGATTACTTATAATTACTTTTGGAAATGGGCAACACAATTATTGCCTGAAAACAGTCTTTTAAAAAAGCTAGAAACTAGATGATGAGAGAACTTAAGACCTCTGGAACATGCCAGGCAAAATAAAATTAGGGTGTTTGGATTAGTTCATGTTTCACATTTATAAGTGCAATAAACCCGGATGTGTAAGTGAAGGTGAAAGTGGCCTAATTGGATACTCCCTGAGACTTCACACGATTCCAGTCTGCCATGGACACTCGGCCCCATACTTGGCCCCATGTAATTTCATCATTGTCTGATTTGTCCACAGTTTAGAGCACTGTCTCTCTTCTGCCACTGGATACTGAGAGGTCAGGCATGCAGAGCTGTTTTTGGCAGTGATCTGATTCCTTGAATAGTAAGCCAAACCTGAGGGTGAGAAGCTGTTGTTTCTTAATTTTCTGAAAGCCTGTAAAATTTTTATTTATGTATTTGATATTTTATGATAATGAATTTATAGTTATTTGCTCTTTTGTAGTTTACCTGAAGCTCTGAACTGGCAATGTGAGCGTAAACTGGGAAAGTGATGAAGGATGCTGCTGCCATAGGCTGGGCCCCATTGCACTTGGCATGCTGATGTCCTCTTAATGACATTGGGCACTAGTGTGCAGAAGTGATGAACCATCATGTTGTGCCTTTGAAAGCTGTCAATCACTTTAGAGCCACCTCTTGTGACAGCGTGGGGATTGACCGTGCTGCTGAATCGAAATATTTTACTGGACTTCTCTGACATGCAATAATTTTATCAGCATGAATATTTTCTTGCAGGTAAGAATCCATTGCAGAATTAGTGAATGGTTTCTCTACTCTAGCTCTACCCAGGCCTGTGGTGTGTGTGTGTGTGTTTGTGTTTGGATAAGCTGCTCTCTGAATGGCTTCTTTCACAACCCTCTGACCCCCAGTTCAGGGGCCTGCTTCTCCTCATCGCCCCACTATCACTGCCTGATGTGTCAGCATGCTCTCCTGCTGCTGTGCTTCCATTAAGGAGAGAGAGAACATTATCGTGTTCTCTGCTTGTTTGCAGATCATAGGCAATCTAATCTGCACGGGATGAAAGAAGGTAGCAAAGGAGTTCCCTAATTACTAATTTGTTCAGTATCTCCGCTAAACTCAGTGGGGGTTAACTCCTCATTTTTTCTGTCTACTGTTTTTTCTCCCTCGGTATAACGATATACACACACGCAAACACTGCATGCATATGCAGAAATGGATTCTAGTAATAGCATAGAAGTTTATGACAAAACAAAGAGCAAATGACAGAAATGGAGTGCATCTTGCAGCGCTGCTTTTAATATATAGAAAAATAATTTCCCATATATTATCTTACCAATGACAAGCGTAAAAATCATTCTTGTGAATGCAATTTATCTAAAACAAAAGGGGACAATCCCCTTTGATTGTCTGGCAGTGGTGGTAAAATTAGATAAACCTACTAGTGGTGATTACAAAACTTACAATCTGATGACATGCCAAAGAACTTGTTCGTGGCTGCATCTGTTGTTGAGGGACTCTGGCCCAGTGTTGGCTGGTGCTGGGGGACTTGATCCGGGAAGAATCCCCTGCGGGCCTGACTGAGAAGCGCAGGGATCAGTTATCACTCCTAATGTGAACCATGTCCCTGGCGGCGGGTCGCCCTACTCTCCAGGGTCCTGGCTGCCGGTGATTGTGGGTCGGGAGAGGGGGAACAGCGCGGGGCATTGTGAGGGCCTGGAGCTCAGTCTGCTTCCTGCATCGGCCCGTTCTGGCCCGCCGCAGGGGAGCCTTGCTTCAGGTTGTCAGGTCACAGGGTTAACACAAGCCAATTACCAAAACAGTTAAGGAGGAGACAGGAAACACAATATTTACCACATGACTGCCAGAATGATATACCACACACCAAGAAAACCTCTCGATTTAAGGAGCCATTGTGCTTTCCCTTTCAATTTGTTAGTCATCTTAACATTTTCTTACGATCTAAGTAGGGCCCAGACATTTTTTAATATACCTCAAACGTTTCATTTTGTTTAGAGTATATATATCCACGCACTAATATGGTGTAGCTGTCAGTCACACAGGCAGTCAGCCTTCTTTCCTGTTTAGCATTTCCCCTGTGAAAAAAAATCTGATCGTTTTGCTTATACGGACTCCAGTGTTACTGCAACACAGGGAGATCATTGGTTGCATTCAGAACTTTGATGTCTGCATACGTATGCTGCTCAGACAAGACATATCAGGACCTCCTTGGTTTTGAGACACAGGAAAAGGCATTATATATGTGTATATCCCAGTGTGCTGAATGGAGATGAAGAGCCGGAGATGTGATCCTCTAATTCCATTAGATTCACTCATTCCCAGCTGCATTGGATTGCTTTAATGTTTCACTAAGGATGTTTCCTGTGCCTCTTGAGTTTCTTTACAGCGTGCATTAGAATCACAGGGATACTCATTTCAAGGGCTGAGCGACCGCATACATAGACAGGTTACATGTATGTGGAGTGGAAAAGAGCCTGTGCCCTCAAGTGCTGTGAATTCCAAAGAATTAACTCATGACTTTGAGCCACACATATCACATAAGCAGCAAAAAGTATCTAAGAGGCATCACTGTAGTCCTCTCAGGCTACTCAGTCTGAGCCAGTCAATTACTACTCAAAGAATGCTTAGTCTTCCTGTGGGATCAGTAAAAATATTGTTAATTTTGTAAATATAGTCATTGATACTGTAGCTATTTTAAGGTGATCAAGGATACATAAAGCTGCTTTTAAAAATGTAGCCACACAACAATTACAGTTCAATGAGTATACTGGTATATATCTTTCATTATTTTGTGAAGTATTTAATTTAGTATTTGTGTATTGTTGGGGAGTATTGTAGAGTCATTTGCTGTAAGAAATGACAGTCAGCTTCTTAAAAAAAAGTTTAGCACTTAAACTGTCAGGGTAGAAAATAAGATAAAGAAAATAGTTACCATATCATTAATACCATATGGGATCATTTCTATCCAGTAAAGAAAAAACATGAACACAGCAGGTAATTTTAAAGTTCATAAGTCAAAATCTATAGCATGCTCCAAGCACAACCCAGCTTAAGTCATGTACTTAATGACTGCTTGACCGCTGTGTGTGACATAAACCTGTCCAGGTTTTACAGCCTGCACTGACTGGTGTGAGGATGTCAAAGCCCTGTGCTTTCGAGAGCTGTGGGAGGCTGTGGTAATTTGTTAGCTCTGGGAAGGGCTTTAGTGTGGATCTGGTGCTGTCTTTCTGATCTCTAAATTGTGTCTGGGGCCTTGGGAAAGACTGGGCAGGCACCTCTTCTCGTCTGTGGATCCTCTCTGGGTCTGGAGTGCATACCAGAGGTAATAACCCCCTATAACCAGCTCATGGGACTGTAGTAATTCAGAAGATAATGCATTGGGGGATTAGGACCTAAATAGGTTCCAGTGAGCGAGTGCCTGCTTCTTTAAATTTGCTATGCCATTTTTGTAAAGCATCTTCAGCTTTGCAGGTCAAACTAATTAAAGGCAGAAAAGGGACACCATCACACAAGTCTGTTTGACTGCGTGGCTCCACTGTCAGTGCACATGATTACACCATACCCTTCCCATCAGTCCCAAGACACATATCCCCTTTTACTTTGGGCCCAGTTTTTCCAACCGAGTGATTAAGACTGAGACAAATGCTGTTTAGACAGCCTGGTGGTGTGGGTGGTCGTGCAACAAGAGTGTGTGGCTACAAGGTTTATAGAGTCTGAGCATAAATGAACTGTTGAAGACCAATGGAAAGGCTGAGTGCAATCACAACACCAGGCCAAATATGAAAGACCCGAAAAAGGAAAGGGGCAGAAAAAGGGGGCCGCACTGTCCCAGAGCGGCCTTTTCAGGGAATCATGTCATCAAGATGCATCCCTCGACAAAGCCTCTTATTCACAGGGAAAAGACATACCAGTACGTTCATGCATTATAAACTTTTAATAGATTTAAATGGTTTGACTTGTCTGGCCCTGCTTCAGGACTCAGCCAGATTCCTGCCTTGACGTTTGGGCAGACTTTTCCTGATCTGCTGAATGAGGAATAAAACAAGTATTGAGAAGGAACTGGTTAAAGTGTCTGCTAAAGTATTTAGGTGAATGTCAAATTGAGCCAAAGTCAATTTGGGATTACGAGAGAAAACATGTTTTTCACAGGATGTGTTATCTCACAGAATTATAGGTCTCACAAACTTAGGACTCCTCTTTAGTGGTGTTCATTCTTCATTTGCTGAATATTTTTTATCCTTTCTTTACAAAGGCACAAGGCTCTAACATAAGGTTTGGTATATGGCTCCTTTTTCCCGATCTCCCATGTAGATTAAACACCATTACCACCCAGCGCAACCCATGCAGCGGCCACTGGCTTTGCTCTTCACCTTTTGTCTTCATCACTCCAGCTAAGGAGGTGATCCGTCAACGCCAACACTGCGGGTCAAGTGAGGTTTATCTTGATAAGGCCTTTGGTCCTCAGGTGATGAATTATCAAGTGGTGCAGTAGGATCAGGTCCAGATAGTGGACCTGCCTCTGGGCCCCCGCTGGTGAGCAGGCAGCAAGGGCCCTGACACTCTGCTGCTCTCAATCTCTCTCAGCTCGCCCACCCACCTGAGCGCCTCAGCTGATTGATTCCTCAGCGCTCAGACGAAGGACGACACATGATGAAAAGATCGTTGTGACAGTTGTCAGTAGAATTTTTAGTGATTTCATTGCTCTCATCTGACATGGCTTCGTATTACATAGCCTTTTTGTGTTGTGTAGAATATTTTCAATCATGACACTGATATTTTGTATTGAGGGGTTTAATCTATACTACACCATATACATCTGTCATGTACACCGTCTTCTTATAGCATTTCATAACATAGATGTAAATCTATATAATCCATCTTATTACATGTCTCTCTATGCACTTTATGCACGCAGGAATGTGTGCATGCATTTGATTACAAGAGAAAGTGCCAGTGGTTTTTTTCTTTACCTAAATCATAGAGGAAGACAGACATCAAAACGCCTGCTATCCTGACAAGTATCATTCGGTTTCCCATCGCCCTCGGGATTCTCTCTTCACAGAGTCTCTTTTCCTCTCAGTGATTTCTTTAAAAAGAGCTTCTCTTTCCCACTGGTGCCTGGAGCAGCAGCGATAGGCATCTGGGCCTGGCCCTGCAGTTTAATGCAGGTCTGAGGCCGTGCAAGCGCCGGCACTGGGGCTTGGGGGCCTGCTTGTGTGTGAGAGTCGGGCCGGGCCCGATAAGGACAGGAGCTCTCATCTGTGGGGCGACTCCACTCTCTAATGGGTTCCAGATGCAGCTTAATTACCCCGTCTGCGCTGAGCGCTGCGGCCGAGCTCTCGCTGGAGCCTGTCTTCTTCCCTGGGCATGTCCGTGATAGTTGACACAAAACCAGATGCCATGAGCCCGTGCCCTCTGAGAACGCCGGGCCTTCCGATGGAGCTTGCCGGAGCACAAAGGGCTCAGTGTTGAGGCCCAGTGGCGTGGCAGTATGTGGCGCTGCAGCGTAAATGAGCTAGTAAAACCCACTGTACAGGTATGGGTCATGGCTAGGAACGTGTTCTCAGGGTCAGACAAGCCTTCTTTGGACGTCTGAGGTAATGGATGTGACGGGCCACTTTCTGGGAAAACGCAGTGGGAACGTGGCAAACTTTTTTTTTTTTTTTTTCCTTTCAGAGGAATAACAGTAACTGTCCTAGAGGTTTCCAAATTTTCTGCCCAAAAGAAGTAACCTTAAAGAGATGTGAGATTTTTCCATATAGGAAGTATTTTCAGACTCAGACAGTTTTTTTTCCTATTGGTTACCACAGATCAGCACATGTTTTGGCTCCCTATACAATTTGCACTGTTGCGACCTACAACTGTTATTTATTTATGAACGCCGCCTACTTCAATCGCAGTTATACTATAATTTTCACTTTCCAGTGTTGGTGATGAGTTGGGGGTGTCCTGAACATTTAAATCATTTGAGTTGGCTGAGTGACTTTATTTTCTGGGCTTTGTTTCAAAAAGGTTGAAACAATTGAGTTCATCAATTCACAGTGTCAAGTACCTGCACTGACTAAGGTGAATATATGGTAAAATGAAGTAATAGAAGCTGTGCTTTCTGCATGTAGTTCCTTGTGTCCATGTTACAGAAATGGAATGCCTGACCTTTACTTCTAGCTTGAGTCATTCGATGATGAAAGTGCCAAGTTTTCCTCAGTTTCAGCATTGTTCTGTTTTGCTCTTTAACTGTTACACTGCATTGTGTTCAAGAAGTCAGGAGATCTTGGTTCACAGTGACACTTTACATGAATCATTACCGTTTTAATGATGATCACTCTTTCGCAAGTCACAGTCTTGAAAATCAGTCATAACTGTCTGCAATCCAAAATGTTGAACGGTCTCTCTCCTAATGTACATAGAATGGCGCCACTGGGGCCCCACTCTCTGTTTTTTCAATCTGCTGCTGTAACTTTTTAATGGAAGATCCCATTCCAAAAAAACTGTACATCTCAGCATTATGCTATGATGCGGTGTGTACAGACATAGTGTTTTTGTAGCACACATTATGTTTTCGTATATGAAGCAAGACACATCTGGTTTGGATAAAGCTTCAACAGGCTGATATCAAGAGAGCGTATTAAAGTTAATTTACTTATTTAGTGAAAAAAAAGCTTCAAACACAGAAGCTGTGATTGTAAATGGATACAAAGCTTATCTTGAGCAGTATCAAAATTCCTGTGGGGGAGCTGCCTTCAAGCCAGCAGCAGTACTCAGGAATACAGATGGGATCTGCCTTTCCTTGTCTTTGCATTTTTAGTAATTGCGTTACATGAACTCATTAACCTTTTTGTCAAGGCAATTACTACACAATCAATAAATTAAGTGCCAATTTAACCAGTCAGGCTAATTTTTCTTCTGGAATAAGTCAGCAATGTAAAGACTACAGCACTGTGTAGTCTGCATTATGTTTCTGAACCCTTTAAAACAGATGTTGCAGCCACAGAACTTGAGTGAAAGTACAGTGTTTTATAGAAGCTCATTGACATAGGTACTGTATAACCAGAATTTTAACCATTTCCTATTTGGAATCTAGCTGTCCTCACAACATGAAACCAAATGATTACTTTCTTGAGGTTTTTGGGTTTGATGACACATTTGCAATAAAAGAGTGACTCTTTTCCCAAACATTTCTCCATGTGTGCCATAAAATTCCTGTGGAGGTGGAAATAAAGCAGAGCCTTTATTTTAAAATGGAAAATTCAACTGGTTTGTCCACATTTTATACTTGTCTTCTTTAGTTAATTTTACCCATGTCACTCTTTACAGTGGTGCTCATTTTGAACGTATTCTTTGCTCCTCAATCATTCAGGATCAGTTTCATCAATGATCTTTTCCTGAATTTGAGGATCAATTACTTTGACCTTCCCCGTGGGTCCTTGCTGTTAGTGTAGAATAATGATGTCAGCAGTGTTAATGTCAGTGCTGAATGCTATTCATTGTTGGATGTGGCCTGCAATTTTTGCATTAGTGGTGAATTTAGATAGCAGTGTTGGTGCCAGTTTAAAATGACTGTGTCAATGTTGGATGTTGGCAGTGGTACTGATGTCACTATTGAATGTGGGCAGCTGTGTTCCTGTCAGTGGTGAATGATGGCTGTGATCACAGTAGCGCTGGTTTCATTGTTTAGTGGAGGTGTCGTTGCTGACTCCAAGAAGATTTGTGTGCAGGGACACTGCTAGTGCGTGTGAGTAGATGTTTGTATGATGTTGCTTGGCCTCAGCGCTCTGTTGAATATGGTCAGAGATTAGTCAGACTGGGATGAGCTGCCCCTGACAAGCATGTTCCTAGAGTTATGATGTGGTCAGCCAGCATTTCTTTGCACAGAACTCCTTTCAAGGAGCCATCACTGCACTGAATCTTAATCATTAGTCTCATTACCACACTCAGAGCTGACTGCTGGTGAAATTTTTATTTTTGTCATCATTCACTTTGAATCACTCAAATAATGTAATTCTGTAATTCTGTAGTTCTGTACTGGAACTGTCACCAAAACAGTCCTATTGTAATGGTTAATACATCAGCTTCAGCTGCAAAAGCTTCAGTCCATTTGAGAAACCATAACACATCTACAGCTAAGCATTGATGCAGCATGATGAACAATATGATGATTTCGAAGGTTTGTCTAAATATAGGAACCCTGTGTGTTTATCTCTCCTTTTCTGTGACAACCAAAAGATGTCAAAATATCTAAGTATTTGTATCAGGTCTTTTTCCAGCTTTTTTCCAGCAGGCACAAGAACTCCATACCAGTTCAGTAGGGAAATCAGACAATAGAAACCATCTCACGCTATCATTGACAGAGAGTGAAACATATGATAATTTTGTTAAGTTCACTGTTTGTTGCAGACCATAACATTGTGCTTGCTTTAAAAGTGGAAATGAGAGGAGAATGAACCACAGCCATCATAGTCCTGTCCTGTATAGCAGAACTGTCTACAGCACCAAGCATGCCTAAACCCATTGCATTGAATCCATGATGAATTGACTAAAGGTCAATGAATTGACTTCAATGACTAGCAGTATGCCTTGTCGGAAAGTGTCAATTTGTCAGTGTGCTCGGTCCACTGATGAACTTCATCAATTTTCTGCAATATTAGGATGGACAGAATCATGAAACGCAAGCCTAGTCTCATACATACCAGAATGCTATTGACTTAACATCTCGTTGACATTCAGTATTATTGCTGCTGAATATTGATGAGTACTGTGCCTTTAGAATCCAGACTATGGTGTCAAGTAGCCAACAAGGAGGTACAAAAACATCCAGGTGGGCCACCTAAGAAAAACCCTACAATACTTTTACATCTCATATTACCTCCAAAATAAAGATGTGGCTAGCTTTGATTTTAGTTTATTAAATTATGTAGGGACTGATGTTCACATAATTGTGCTTTGAAGTGATAGTTCAAAGAGTAATAGCACAGAATTGTATTTTTATTTTACTTTTCAAAAGTTTTATGTGGACAATGTATTTATGTATTGCTAGCTAGTTATCTTAAAACAAGGTTGCAGTGATGTGTTGCACTCAGCTTTGAAGCTAGCTGAAACTAGTATCAGCTAAATCAGTTTGTTGAGAATTGTTTGAGGAAGGATTAGTTAATGGGACAACACTGACTTCCAATTAGTTACAAATGCTCTACAATCTACATTCAATTCACAATATATTTTTAAAACTGCTCATTCATTATTGGAGCTTAAATTAATTTGTGTATTTCTCCTTACTCCCTCACGTATGCTTTCTCTTCAGCTTGAAAGAGACGGTCAGCAGCTCTGGAACACGGTTTTGCTCAATCGAAATAGGATTCCTGGGTGATAAACATGATTAGAGCTGACCGTGCCGCCCGTCTCACCCTCACATTAACCACGTCATTTGTCTTTTTCCCTCCGCATGACTGTGTAGGTGGCAGAGAGGAAGACATTTGTCTCTCACAGCCCCGCCAGCCTGCCCTGTTTTATAAGGGATGGTTTCATCATCTGCCTCCAGCATGCTGGAGAGAAAGGCCTGATCCGGACTAACCTTTACTGACGTCAGAGCACATGACACAGTGCAGCTGTGAAGCGATAGCCGATCCTGCGTGAGCACACTCCCGAGGCTGTCTCACAAGCTCTTTGCCGTGTCTCATGTAGCTACTCACTGTGTTCCCAGGGCAGCTCGAGAAAAGGCGCGTCACCCCGGAGTGGTTTAATTACATTCCACATCATTATTCATTGATGCTGTGAAAGATCACAGTGACTTGAAAATCGTTATGGACTTCACACTCACTCTGCAGAGAATGGATTTAAATTACCTACACTAGAGACTTCTTCAACAGCTCAGATCTCTGCCTTTATTAATACCCATTTTGAAGATATCTTCAAGTTGTTTGCACTGTACATTTTTTATATTTCCCTTTGTCTTGTGGTTGAATGAAAGATCCCTATGATTTCCAGACTATTTTAATGTGAAAGGTTTCCATTCTGGAACATGTAACCAAGTCTTGCACATTATAATCACACTAATGAGGTTGAAGGTCTTACTGTCACAGAACTGCCACATTTGGAATGGTTGTCAGCTGTATCCTATTTTATCTTAAATAGAATGTGTAAGAATGGCGTACACTAGAATACAGTAGTGTTTGATGAAAGAGACATTAAATCACTATGTAATGCAATCTAAATGAAAATTGATGGTGGACCACATTTTATTCATAGAATTGTAGTGTGCCATTGAATGTAAATATAGCCAAACAAACTATTTTCAAGTGTAAAGCTATAGGGCATAAAGGATACTTGTTGTCATAAGATTTCTGTTTCTACTGGACACACAAGACTCTGCTCACAGTCGTGATAGCGTGATGTTCCCTCTCAGGCCACAGGGCCGTTGTGTAAATACTCCCCCCTCAAGTGCTTTGCAGAAAATAAATATTGCTGGCCCTGTGCTCTCCAGACAGACAGCACTCGTCTGCTGGGGAGCAGAGGCTGCACTGACCCTGGATGATGGACGACCCACCTTGCTGCTGTTGCCCTAAACAGGCCAAGCGGGGGTGTTTATGGAATGGCAGTGGTTTAGGGGCTGCGTGTAGCATGGATTTAGGGGGCAGTTTGCACCTAATTCTTTGATTGATGGCATGGATTGGGTGAGCCTCTGTGGATTTCAGTGAGAAGATGCGCTCGTTCCCCTCTTGGGTTGACTCCCTGTATCTTCTGCCTGATTGTTGCAGCTTGCTGAATGCTCTTGACTCAACTGCAGAAAGATATGTTGTTGTGTGTGAGCCTGCCACTGTAATCCGGAAATGATGCCCATAGTTGCATAATCCTGTGAGTTCCATAAAGGAACAATGACTATATTTCTCCCCCCAGTGAAGACAGCTACAGTCTTACTCCCCTGTGACCACATCCTGTACTAAAATGCAACCCTTACAAGCCCTTATCACACTATACCTGCTTGTGAATCTGTGCTCATCAGCCCTTCCTGTCTGGTTACTGTGGTGACTGTACATTTCACTGTGACATTTATGCTTGACATTGGGATAACATTTAGCCCCTCAGCCTTTAATTTCATAAAAAAACAGTAAAAGAAGAAAGAAATTAGTGGTCACTGTTCACCTTGTCATAGACTTTTTCACCTAATCATAGACTAGTCACTGTTCACTTAAACTGTTCACTCATAGACTTTAGTATTTTTATGTAACCTGAAAATGTGCACTTATAATGTCAGCCCTTTTAAATGTTAAAAGTTGCATCATCCTAATATTATTTGAAAAGTAGAGTATGTGTGCTTATATTTACTGTACCATCTAACACAGCATTTACTTGAACACAAGACATGCTGCAGGACAACTGAATGATGTACAAATTGGATTCTTAAAGTCTGTGAAATTTTTAGAAGTGAATGGATATAGAGGTGAATCTTATAAAAATTAGAAAAGTAATAGGCTTTTCATTTACTGTCTAGTGATTCTCAGCGTGAGGAGAATGCATATCAAGAAGACTCCATCCCTCACTCAAACATGTTTCTGAGTTGACAGCAAGATTACCTTTAAAAGACTTCATAAATTTACCACAAAGTACATGCGGTATTTCATTACAGACATAAAAACGTGGTCTTGTATGTGATATGTTTCCCAGTTTCCCTGACAATGGATTGGTTGAACTTGGTAAGTAAAGCCTGGCCGGTGAGTTTATGAGTAGAGACTTTGCTCTATTACTGTTTTACTCTGCAGCACAGATCTGGTTGCCCTGGTCTCTCTGGTCCTCATCCTCTCCCCATTGCTTGTGTTGTGGTGAACATTGTTGAGAGAGAAGACATTCCCATGCTGAAACCACCAGAATACATGTGTGGCCCTTTGTTGAGGCTTCCTGCTGATGTTGCTGTTTCAGTGTGGCCACAGTGTGTCATAGATTTAAAAATAGTATATTCCGTCAAATAGAAAAACAACAAAACATTGTCTTTAAAGATTTCAGAAATTATTCCAAGACATATTTTTGTTCCAAAGCATTTGGTATTCATGCTACTGTCTCCCCAATAACAGATATTAATGACACTGTAGATATGGCTTTCTTATTGAATGATATGCATACTGAATGATTTCTGCTTTTTATTCCCATTGTGTGGACATCACAATTTGGCAGTGCAGTGTAAAAAGAGTAGAGACATTTAACAGCTTTACACAGACATTTCCAGCTTTTTAATTGATATTCTGTGTGACAAATAACAGAGTGAATAGCATTAATAATGTGTCTTCCCAAGCGGTCTAGCAGTGTGACAACAGCACAGCACTAATAGAATAATTTAAAACAGGGATGTGATTGTACTTTTCTGAGAGAAAAACATCCGTAACCACCATCCTTTCCACTGTTAGAATATCCGCTGAAAGTAGTGTGAGACACAGTCAAGTCCTATCTGTGAGAGGACAGTGTAAAGGGAAATCTGATGTGATGCTGGTTTGAGGTCATGTGCTAATTGCCTTAGCATCTTAGCCTTAATTGATTCATGCTTTAATTGAAGAGAATGCACAGCAGAAAAAAAAATAAAAAAGATGTTGGGCTACTAACATACTATCTCCTGCAAGTTGATCCCTCCAGCCCTACAAAACAAGGACCCTTCTGGTCCAAGGTCATGACCTGCACAGTACATATCTCCATGTTTGTGCCTTGTAAATGGCTCAGAATAGCTGAAATAAAATCCTGTTTTTGAATGATAACACTAATTTGTTTAGGATCTGGACATTGTATAGTGTGAGGAGGGCAATGTCAATAGGACAGCATAGAAAAAGTATCTGTTGGGAGAGTATCTGCAGGGAGTATAGTTTTGGGAGAAATGAGATCTCGATTGGGTTCTAGTGCACAAAGGACAGAGCGGTTCTGCAGCTATTACTGTTGGCCCTAGTCCCACCTCTTCTAGCGTCAAAATAGTAGACATTACAACCACTGACTCATTTTTATTCATTAACTGTTTACTTTATATTCTGTAAACACACACACACAAATATATGTGTGTGTGCATTGCTTACAAATAATGTTATAGATAAATATTTTGTCACCCACATATATTAAATGACATCACTGGTTTTCAAAAATAAACTGAACCATGTGTTTTTCTCAGTAGATATGGAGTACAGGTATTTATGCACAGCATTTATACTGTTTACATAACTCTTTGCACCTCCTTAAAGATATATTTTGTATCCATGCCTCATCCTGCACAACCACCACCACTAGTATGAAATAGATTATTCAACATTCTCAGTACTCTTGTTTCACCTGATCAGTGTTGCTCTGGATATTGACTCCTCCTACTGGAATGAAACATCAGTGCAGTTGTGCGTCTGTTTCTGTTCAGTTCTATTCTTGGACATTTGTTTGAGTCCAGGGAGATTGTGTAGGTTCACATTAAATTTAATGAACACATAATTCCTCTTTAGTCTTTGAATAATAGGATAGACTTCAGGACTTGCTTCTGGACAAAAAGTAGCTCTTGATTTGGATTCAATGAAAACAGTGCCTTTGCTTTGGATGTTTTCTCCTAAACAATATGATGATGTCTTTAAAGGTTGGGCTATACAGTATAAATCATTTTAAGTCAACAGCTGTCTCTGGCATAGTACTATTTAACTGGAACTTGAATTGGAGAGTGCTGGTTGGTTCAAGACTTTTTTCCTATAATTTGTGACTTACGTGTAGAGTGGATTATGCAGTCAGTTAAATTGCTAATTGAGCACCATGCATGAATTACAGACCTGCTGCTCAAAACTCCTCAGAAGTTGATCCAACAATGTTCTGACAAGACGGAAGGCTACCATCAGCACTAGATTTGTCACCTGAGATTGAGACATGCATTGTTACAGAATGCTTTTAGTTTCTCCTCAAAGGCTGCTCTTTTGAGAATTAGCAGACACTATACTGCTGTTCTCTCCACTGATCTCATTATTAATACAGTTACTATCAGTTATAAGCATTCCAACAGAGTGCATAGAAATAAAGAAATCTCTTTTTAAATTACAAAGACATCAGACTTTTGCATCATTAAAACCAGGTATAATGAGCTAAAGTGTATTGTCTACTTTGTCCTTGGAATTACGTAATTTTGGGATTGCTGTGGCTTCATAAACAGTTGCAGTTGTTGAAGTAATTAAACTTGGAAGTGTTTCACTCTCACTCAAAGGGTTGGTCAGCCCAGGAGAGGAGACAGTGCACTCAGCTAAAGTCAAAGACAGAAAACAAACACATGGACTGGCCTTCATCGATCTTCCTGAGACAGCATTGCAATCAGAGTGAGTGATATGCAGCCAGATGGTTGTGTAAGCCTGAATCAGCTGGACGGCCTCCAGTGTTCAAGACATTGTTCTCAGCACACGGCCCTCTCACCTCACAGCTGGGAGGGTTTCACATTTTAAGACAGATTGACAATAACAAGGTGCTATTTTTCATGCAGCAAAAAGGACACAATCACATAAAACAGGGGTCATTGTAGATAATCACAGCACATGAGAATGAAAAATGATGTAAAGGATTTTGATTTGTCTGTATCATTGTTTAAAGGTGAAGGTGACAGCAATGTAACACCAGTGTAGCAGCAGGGAGAACACAACAGTCACTGTGTTCTCCAGCAATTACAAATCAACTGTATTATATTTCCTTTGCATTGCTAGGGTGGTCCCTGAAGAACAAAAGGCAGATTTGGTTAATGTAAAGATCAGTGACCTAAGTTTAGCTCATGTTCATTTAATCCCACCATTACAACCACATCCTATGTGGTTCCTGTTTCTTTTTTGCTGAAATTTTTTTTCATATACAGTTGTCATTTCTTTAATACATTACAAATGTATTTGCTTAGTTTTTTCTCTGCCTGTATGTATTCCATGTAGCTTCTTATGTGCATGGCCATATTCTTATTTGAGGATAATTTATTGCATTAAAATACTTAACAGCTTTCAGTTGATTTTAGTTTGTCCTGTTTATTTCATACATGAGGGGACTTGAGCATTTGTTATTCTATTACTTTCGCATCAGCCTATAAAAAATAATCAATTATGATAATATACAGTAACCTCTCTTTCAAACAGATGGTCATCTTCAAAATCTTCCTCTGTTCTTGTCTTTTTTTTCTGTGCTTATCATAGAGTTTAGGCCATCTTCCAGTCTTATCACTCATCCATCTTATCAGACGTGAACTTTCTGTACTCTTGCTCAGTGCGCATTTAAACAGAGGAACACACGCTAAGGTAGAGAGCAGGGAAACAGGGACTAAGAGGCATCCTTTCTCAGTTTGACAAAAAAGAAGGAATTGTTATGCCACTGAATAAGAACAGGAAGTCTCCCCCTTGCTCCCCATTTTCTCCCCTGCCCCATGCATTCATCAAGGAGCAGCCTCCAGTCTGCCCTGTCTCTTCACCTTTCCCATGTAAATCACTCCCATGTAAAAGGTTAAGCATATTAGTGTGTGGTGGCAGTATTCTAATTTGGTCTCTCACTGCAGCTCTGCTGGCCCAGCTCCTGAGGAGGAAACGGTTCCTGCCTCTGGCTGCACGCAACCATGCCTAAATGTTTTTTTCCTGTTCACTCCAGCAGCTCCCTATATCACTCTGTCAACTGCTTCCAGGCATGCAGTAATGACTGTGCACCCATCTGTTTACACAGTGTGAGCATAGATAGTCTTTTAGCTATTTACACTGTTCACCCTGTGTGTGTGTGTGTGTGTGTGTGTGTCTGTCTGTAGGGAGGGGTGTGGGTGTGTGTTGGTGTGTGTGTATGTGTGTGTGGAGGTAGTTCTTGAAGGGTTAGCCTGGGTCATCATAGCGGTGTTTCCACCATTAGCACCTGTGCACACAGGGACACATGTACACACACTTGTGCTGGGGTTTAGTTGTTTGATTTGGCCTGTACTCTTGTCATTGACGTCCACTTCAAGGAAGATTTTCGCTCAGCCTTCAAAAAAGTCTCTGAGCATGCTCATTACTGGTATCACAATAACATGTTTGTATGTGATTGTTTTGTGGTATACAGTTGAAAGTAAGAGTGTAATGCATTTCAGAGGACCATGTACATGTAAAATGTATATGTAAATGCATATAAATATGCATACATTTTCCACAATGTACAATGGAATATATACCAGTGGAGTATACACCAGTATGCTCATGACATAACTGTAATTAAGTCATGTATTGCCCACTGATTACAAAGGCCTTTTTGGTCTAAAACTTTGGCAGTGTGCAGTGAATTGCAATGTAAATCAGTGATGAATGTAAAGCAAAAAAAAAAAAAAAAGATGTGCTGTTTTTGGACAGCCCACAATGAAACCTCCAGCTCCATTGTGAGTGTATCTACAGTAAGTGTAGAATAATATAAGACCCGGGGGGGTTCTATGTCAACACCGTGGGTTAGTGTGTTTCCAAACTACTGCAAAATTCATAGCATCTTTTGGCAGGGAGGGGATGTTAAGCATAATTTATCGTCTAAGTTACATGCACTTTGCATTTCAGAAATGGCCTCCAGGGACAATCTCTCAAAGTGAAGACGGCTGGTTGGAACAACAACACAAGACTGCACACTCAGCCCACTGCAGCTCTGAGTGAGTGACATCTGCTGAAAACAGCTTGTTGACAATGTCACAGGGAAAGTAAAGCTGCCAGCATCTTTACCAACCGGTGATACTTGTTGTAGGTATACAAGATAAGAATTATGTTTCAATTCCACATGGTCACCACAGAACAGCCTTTGACGAAGCATTTCATACAGAGAGGTATCATTTCATGTTTCATGTGCCTACATAATGCAAATATTTAACCAAATTGATCCAAACACAGCTGTAGCCTCCAGATGTGAAGGGGAGCTTTCATACACAGCTATATCTTTAATGTTCTTTAATGTGGTTAACGTGTCAGTGTGAACCAAGGCAGTTGTATTCACAAGAAATGTGGGTAGCAGTGACGATGCATGCTATTCAAATTCAATTAGTGTTACTGTCATTGTTACATTTGCTTTACTATTCATGTTGCTGCCACTCGTTTTTAGAATTCGAATGATTATAAATCGTGACAGAAGAGAAAGGAGGTGGCTGTTTTGCATGGATTTTGTTCGCACATCCGGTGTAGCACTGGTGCAGCAGTGTGCTGCCTGTCTGCTCCGAGCTCTCTCAGGCACGCATCAATCTTGGCAGGCAGGAGCCTTCAGACGAGGGCCAGAAGGTTGTCTCTGGGGTGTGTCGTGGCCAGGGGTTGCTCTCTTTACATGCTATTGCCCGCCAGGTCACCGAAACAGGATGTTGATAATATCCTGTCAGCCTCTCTCTCTCTGACGCCGCACTGACAGAAATTACGACCCTCTCGCTGCCGGCGGGCCCAGCAGATCGACACAGAGGTACCTTGTGGGAGCCATTCTCCGCTTTACAGGCATAGAGAGTGGGTCTAACGCTGCACTCTCCTAAAATGGTGAGGGAGTGTGTGTGAGAGACCCATGTGGAGTGAGGATTGCTGCCTGTAATCTTACAGAGCCACAGAATGCGTGTGGCCTTTTAGGGAGGATTTATGGATTTAAAAGGGTTGTTTGGCGGGGGGCAGGAGGAGGGGGTGTTCGTAGTTTGGGGGAGCATACTTTGGACTGAAGACAGTGCAGCCAGCCAGACCTGCCCCTGGATTAATGTTAGGAGGTGAAATAACCCGCCCATCAGTCCTGGCCACTGGGAGTCTGCCTCAGACAGAACTGACCTGTGAGCCTGTACTCAGGCAATGAGTAGCTGCAGCATGATTGAGACCCATGTCAATTTGTAAGCACAGGCTGTTCTCTCTCTATGAGGCCTTGTACTCCATCATCATATGGTGATATTCCCTTTAGGAATAACCTTTCACCAGTTTATTGCTTTAACATCACAGCAAACACATTTGACATAAAATACCTGAAATACAGTAAATTGTTCAATTTCAATCTTCTAACAACCGGGAATGACACACAGTTAGAGCAATGAAAACAGAGTTCATCCTGATTTTATTCTGCAAAGCCTAGTATATGCTACATGTTGTAAAGCACGTAATTCTTCAGGCTGAGCAGAATATCATGGTCTCATTACCTGCCATTCTCTTTGCCTCTGCTGCTCCAAGAGACAGGAAATCATAATTCAGCCAAGAAAAGGCCAAAACTTTGTGGTTTTTGTCATTTATTTTAGGAGTCAGGAAGAAATAAAGATGAATTGGGTATAAGTACAGTTCCCTGTGATAGAGCAGAGTGAATTCTTATACTAGCCTCCACACTCCCAAAATACTGTAAGACCTTGGCAAAGACACAGACACAGACACGAACACAGACACACACACACACACACACACACACACACACACACACACACACAGTAACTCTGCTGCTGGTGTTTTACCAGGCCTTTCTGAAGAATCTCAGTCTCCTCAGTGTTTATGTTACATTGTTCCTTTCTACATTCACTCCGTTCTTCCACCATCAGAAATTGATGAGGTCAGATTCTCGCATAAATACATTTGGGGCTGAGTCGTTCCTGAAGGATTTACTCTCTTGTTATGATTGATTTTGGCTTCATACTTCAGGAGGGTCCTGGGGAGGCCCAGCCACCCCCTCTCTCTCACAGGAAGTTGTTCAGAAGCGAATGAACAATCGCATGTTTAACTGCAATGTAAATGTCAGGGTATTATACATGTTTACATTGCAGAGCACCGCAGCCAAGAAATGACTAAAAGGACCTCTCAGTGTTATTTGTGCGATGCTGTAGGTGCCATTTTCTTTCGCTGCGATGGTCACACGCATGAGTGGAAACTCAGGGCAGCCCTTCCGTGTCCACAGGTGCGGTGTGTTTCCTGTGTTTGCGATAGATGTCCTCTTTCTCCCAGGAAAGCCACTGTCCGTAAACACACTGCACTTACTTGTCACAGCTCCACTCTGTGAAATTCAACCTCCCAACCTCAAGTCATAAAAACTCACTATCATGACCTTACACATTTCCATTATAGGGGAGCCAAGCCTCTTTACATTTCAAAGTGTGAAGAAGTTATGTCTATCATTTTGTATGTTTTGTAAAGTAAATTGAATCATAATAATGAAAAAATTGTTATATTTATACTGACATGTCAGTTGCCAAGGTGTCTACTGATGGTTTATCAACAGATAAAATTTGATATAGAAATTCTAAATTTTAATTTACAAGTAAATATTTCTTCCTGAAATAGAAAATGTCCTAAAATATCCTAAGACCACTTAACCATTAAAACCGTGTAAATTATATGATTAATTGATATAATTATTACTAATAATCTTTTGGAAGAGAAGACACAAGCCAAGGAGCCTCAATATAATCAAAAGTGCTCAGCGTGTTAACTTGTATAAATATGAATCCCTCTTTTTCATTCTATAAATGTAAACAAAAAGCCATTTTCACTTTTTTGACCAAAGGAAATTTAAAACATTGCAGGGAAGAAATTCATATCCAGTCCTCTGCCTTTTTATTTTACAGTCTGTTTCATAGTTGTCTGTGGGTTGTCAGTTGTGCTTTGTTCATTGCAATATTGAAAATGGTATGCTGGGAAGAGTAGACAATCACAATGATGCAATCACACCTCTGATACTCTTAATGAAAGAGCAGATGGATATAACACGTCTGTGTGAGTTGCTTTTCGCCGTCTTATTTGAGTTTTGCTCTCATCTCTTGCATGCAGAAGGTGGTCCTTTCCAGACTTTTTGTCTGCATTAGTTTGCCTCCAATCCAGTAACTGTTGGTAGAACTACTGTTATCATTTCACAGAAACCTTAATACTGAAACTTCACCATTACATAATGACTGACTGCTTTCACTTTTACACATGTATCTGTTCAAGAATAGTGTAGAGCATACATACTGTTGATTGTATTGCCATTTATTAAAGTATCTGAGACAGTAGTCATAAGTATAAAACAACACCATATTTGTGTGTTATAGAGTAAAGTCTTATAAGTTCTTGTGGGCAGGGGTTATGACTATGGATTTCACACAGACAATGCAATATACAGTTAATGTAATGCATGCCTTGGTTTTCACCCTGATTATTGTGATTAATCTCCACAGGGTCTTTCAGCACTTTGGTCTCTATCAGACAGTTAATGAGGTTACACCTGCTATGTGAGTCAGACTCTACACTAACATTACGCTGATTTGATCTGCACCATGTCCCTGGTTCACCTTTACCTCCATGTCTTAATCGTTGTTTTACATTATATCCATAACATTTGGCTGATTAGGTTAGTCTTTTGCTGAACATCCATTTGGTGCTAAAGCTTCATACTTGACTTTTTCGCACCTTCTAACTTAAGTGATGCACAGTCAAATATATTCTGTACAGTGTAATTGCAGTTCAGGAACAACAACGTCTGACAGCTCCATATGGAAATAAAGCCATCTTTGTGTCACAATGGAAGAAACTATCATTTTAATGCTGCTAGCTCCCTCTATTGGCCAGTACCAATACCTTTCACATTACATTTATACAGATGCTATAATCCAAAATAATTTACATTTTTACATGTTATCCTTTCATACAGCTGGATATTTACTGAGGCAAGTGTACAACAGCAACGCACCACTTATGACACAAATCACTAGCCTTTGGCTTATAAGCCCTGCTTTTTTCTGCTATTCCACATTGAGACTTTTTTCTGTCACATACCAGCGGTATATAGCCAAGCAAGGACATCTTACATGTAATCTTGAATGTTAAAAAAGCTATATCTGAGATTTAGTTTAGCAAGTTGAACTTTGAACTTTTGAAAGTGCACTACACAGCGGAGTGGAATGTGCACTACACAGCGTAGCTCTGCTGTGAATTCTGGGCAAAAAAGTCTTCCTTTTGAGGAGCTGTTGAGGACACATTTCTGTAATGTAATTTGCTTATCCTCCATTTATAATGACATCACAGGTCACGTCCACATGTCAGATGCCTGAAATTACAATAATATCTGACTGGGAGGAAACAGTCAACTTTTCCTTTTTAACTGCTGAGCTGTTTGTGTGGTGGAGCCCTCTTTGCCAACTCTTCAATTAAGAGGCTTGACTGATTGGGTGGTGCAGACAAATGAAAGCATTTGTAAGATTCATCTGGGAAACGTTGAGGAACCTCTCAGTGCGCTTTCCATGCCACATCCACAATGACTTAGCTAAGGAAAACATTAGGAAAACATTTTTAAACACACAACGCATAAACAAATGCAGGCCAGCATGAAAATATCAACGGTGGTCCATAGATGTCAGGCTTTTATTTGTTTCTTCCATCGGTTGTGTTGCGTAGGAAATCAGTGGTATAAATAACTACAGGGTTGGGAATGGTGGACTGTGAAGTCTGCAGGGCTGTGAGTCACACACAGGCTCCAGGGAGATTTATCACTTCCCAAAACTGACCCCTTGCGTAGTGTTGCGCGTCATGATAGACCGTGCTGCCCACCAAGCACGCCTCCACACCCTGAAGTCCCCATACACCTCTTTCAGAGTATGCATCATTGGGATGCCTCACAGGGTGACCTCATTGATTGCTTCATCATTGATTGATGTTGCTGCATTAATCCAATGATTTGTAATAGTTTAGAATAATGACATTGGATACGTTAATGTCCATGAACTTTGTGTTGTATGTGATGTCATAATGATGTTGTTACATGAAAATTCTGTGCCATTCTAAAGCCCCTCTACCAGAGTATTAGTTAAGTCCAAAAGTCTTGATAGGTAAAGCTATTTTTGCATTTTTGACAACCGTTAAGGAAATACTTCAAGAATGCTCCCATATTTATTCAGATTTATTTGCACCTAGATTTAATTAATTCAGGGTGCTTTCTTGTTTCCTGCTGATTTGATGGCACAATGAAGGCCATGGTGAGTGTGTGTTAGTCTGAATGCATGGGCTTTGTTTTCACCTTGTCACCTTGGCACTGCACGTTCAGAGCTCGTGTCAGGGCACAAAGAAACGCCCTCTGAATGGGCAGTTGGCAAATGTCCACCTCACGGCAGTGTGGACCCCAAGGCATTCTTGCCTTATCTCCTTTAATTTTTCCTGTTTATGTTTCCTGTCAGATTACTGTAATTGTTGTAATAACAGTGCTAGTTAACAGGGGACGTTGCATTTTTCTGTACAATAGGGAATGCCCAGCAATTTTTCCAAAGCCACAAATGACCTCTGTTTCTTCTCCCCCACTGGCGTCTTGCTATGTGATGGTTTAGTTAAAACACGCAAAGTGTGCATTTATTACGCTGGGAGACTGTAACCCCTAGCCTTAACACTGACAGCTTTCATACCAGCCTGGGACTGATAGCTTTTATAATCTTTTAACAAATGGTGCTGCAAAAGACTTCTGATTGAGCCTTAGACTTTCATATTTTATTATTTTTAATATTCCAATAGATAAAATGGTAAGACATTGATGCCATCATCTTTGAACCATACAACTTTTGAATGAGAAACAAATTTCATCAGAGGCAATGTGATTGTTATGTAATCATTTGCCTACCTTCATGACCTGAATACACATCTATTTTTAAAGTTGTGTTAAAATTATGGAATTGTGCAATATGAAGAATGGAGATCACACCAGTGCCAGTTTCCACATCCAGCTACTGCAGAGGTTCAGTCAATGTCCAGTATTGACCACAGACCAGCAGGATGAGTGCCACATGAGGAAAAATGTATGCCATGTGTCCCTATCTCCATGGTTACGTGTCCACTGGGAGGCTCACTGAAGCTAAAGTGGTCAGTTCTCCCCCTCTCCCAGTGCAGCATGTCCCCTTACTGCCTTGTAACTCCTGGCTCCATAAATCCACAGAGATGCCATCATGGCAGATCCTGTGAAGTCTGACCTCTGTTAAAAGCAGAAAGAAAAACAGATAGCAGGAAGCCTCCACTCCTAAAGGAGTCTGAGAGGGTGACACATGGTGGGGCCTGAGATAGCAGAGGGAGGCAGTGCAAGCACACTGCTGGCAAAACAAATTGTCTCCCTGGTAAACTGTGGCAAACCTAGCCAGGAGATCAGATGGATAGAGTATTTTTCCCTCTGGATCAAAGAGCAGCCCATGACTTTCTGACTGTGCTCATAAATGTAGAAACAACTTTATGCTGCGTTGAAAAGAACTGTTGGAACATTAATTGGGTGATAATTGCTCTCAGTTTTTCAGCATGTAAATCATCCTTGTAAGTAAGAAACAAGAGTTATACTGTATCATCAGTGAGCCAATCTGATAATGATGTCTATTTGTAATTGTCCACAACACAATTGTTGTAATTGTGTGTATATGTCAAAATGTGTTATCCTAGAGAATGAAATGTAAGATATTATGAAACCCACCTGTCCTGCAATGTGTTTCTGAAGCTCAGCCATTTACACAACCAAGGCTGACTAAGATACCACTAGAGGGTGTATGATTGCACCAAAGGAATAATTAATATTTATTCTGTAGGGTTTAAAGCTAAAGAAATGAAAGTGTAAGTCCAAACATTTTTACTATTATGCAGCAATAAATTCTCAATACTGCTGCTCTCAGATTAGTATGTTATATATTTATATTTATATCTTGTACTGGAAGCATTTGTTCTCGTCTTGCAATACATCTACTTTTCTTATTCCAAGCATCTATCTTTTCTGTGCATAAATTCTAGGCCTGTGTTTTATGAATCCTGAAAAACAAGTCTGCCTTAACAGGGCATTCATTCCATTCAATTCCATTACAAGCGCTCTTCAATAAGGGTAAATGTTTCCTACTGATTGTTGTTTACATTCTGCCACTTTTACAATCCACTTTTAAAGCTGCATTTTTTACTACCACAATCAAGTTTAATTGCTTAAATGAAAAATGCAACATCAGTGCCTCCAGTGGATTTAGTCTTGGGAGTTTATGTGGGAAAATTATTTAGTGTACAAATCTAAAACTAGAAAATATGGAAGTATGTACAATAGGCAGTATTAAAATTCACCAGGGTAAATAAACCTTTTAAATCATCAGAGAAGGGAAAAATAATTTCAGTACTGAAATCATTTATAAACCTATTTAAAATAACCTTAGAAATGCTTTAAAATAATGTTTTACTATCACGTACATTACCACTAGAGGGCAGTGAAGCCTCATAATCTCAATCCAAAGCCAAGCAATTGGGTGGTCACATTTGTTCTGCTCTTATCAGGATAATTGTGCTAGCATTCAGACATCACTTAATAGTAAAGAGTTAGCCAGGTAATTTTCATGTGTTTCATGAAGAATGAACCTCTTACCTATTATCTATTGGAGAGACCACCATGATTAACTGGCCAGGGAATTGTATTTGTTCCAGTGATCATGAGCTTGCCTATTTTAAAACACATCTCTCTACAGTATACATAAATGAAAACAAAATAAACTATTAATCTGTCTGACAAATTCAGTTAGACATTATTTTTTACACATTCAAGTGAAAATTTGCTGTTGCTCTGTCATCCTTATCAGCTATGTGTTTACTCTGAATTTCTATGTTTGTTGTCCTTATAAATTGCATGTGGTAAGACCTATATATCAGTGTTTTCATATTTGTACTTCTGTTAATCCTGTAATGACATATAAATATCTGTTTAATTCCTTTACATTACACCAATTAAATGTCAATAATTTAATACTTATTTTGCATAGGAAATTATAATAAAATTTTTAAATGGAAAATTAAAAATGTCACTTAATTTTAAATGTCACTAAAATATTTCATATATAAATACAAACTAACATACCACCAATATTTTCTGAACAAATCTCAAAGTACAGCAAATGCTAATAAATGAGAAAAAAAGAATTTGTCAGTCTTAAACTTGTTTGAAGTAGACAAAAAGCAAAAGATGACTTTTTCAGTTGAACATGTCAATCATGTCAGAAGCTCACAAAGATCAGCCCAATAATTTGTTAAAACTATTGTATATTTACATTACAATTACAATTACAATTAAATTACAATTACTTTTCTTATTGTAGCACTACTGCTTGCTCTATAATATGTTATCATACATACTAAAATAGCTCACATTGATTTTTAAGCAGAGTTGCTATATAATATGCAATTTCATATATTTTATTTGTTTTTGAATGAAAAAAAAAACATGAATTGGACCTGGAAAGAGAATCCATGCATCAGAACTAGCAGAATTAGCCAAATTTCAGAACAACATTAATACTTATTTAATTGTTGAAGTCTGTTTAGCCTTAGAAAACCTGTTCTAACATACATTTCCTCACAAAATATAGTGTGAAATATTTAATATATTTATAGTAGCCATGACAGAGAGTATTTATTCTTCTAAGAATGTGATGTTAGTATAATGTTATTTCTTTTAATATGCATCAACATATAACAGTGAGGGTTTGATAGGGCTGTGACAGTATAATGTAGGACTGCCTTATTAGGCCTGCTTTAGACCTAATAATAAATAAAAGCCCACCTGGAGGGAACAACAGAAGAATAGAAAATAACTTTGTGGTCGAAAGTTATGGAAGTTGACTTGTGAGTTTGGACGTTTTTGTTCTCTCATCTGCATAGGACCATGTTTAGCCTTTAATATGCCCTTTAGACACCTGTGGCCATGCTGGGTTTTCATTTGTAACCGAATTATGCAACAGACATTAACCATTACCATGTTGGTGAAAAAAGTGGTTATTCACACTGTACGTTTCTGAAACTATTTTTTTCTGGGATAAAAATGGCTCAGTGGTATTTTAATTAGCACGTGTTTCAGTATCTTGTCCTAAAACCTATATATGATTGAAGATCAGTCATACAGCCAGTTCTTTGTTCCTTTAACCAAGAATGCCACACATATTTTAAAGGGAAAGGAATGCCCCTTTCCCACCAAAGGGGGTATGAAATGAATCTCATCATGAGAGAAAGTGCAGACAGTTTTGCATTGCATGGTGAGTGCAAGACAATGAGCTGTCATAGCACGTATCAGAGCTAACAGATGTGTTACAAATCTGACAAACTACGAGCACATCACATTTTGTGGGGTTAATTAGATGGCAAACATAAAAAAGTTGTAATCAACTTAAATGCCGACATGTATCCGCAAATAACTATTTCTTTTTCTGATTTTGGATGGATAGATCTTGTGATGAAATTTGATCAATTTGACAGTGACTGAAAGTGACTACTTCACCAAGGGCAGCCATGAAATTGCATATCAATACCTGAAATCTGGTGCCATCTGCCGTCCCACTTTCCCCATCGCTCAGCTGTAGCCATAGCCATTTTGTGCTATAGTACACTCAGTGTGAAAGTGTGAGACTGCTGTTTGGGTAGACACCATCATCACAAACCCCAGAAATAATTACCTTCTGCTATGTGTATGAAACATTAAAAGGCCACATAATATTTTTATTTGTGTCTGCTATAGCTTTCACTCCGCCATCATGTATTTGATATGAGTATCATCTTCAACCCTGCTTACAGGTTGCAGGAAGCTGGTAAATGAGAGTGAAAGGTCCTATATTGATGCTGACCATTTGGGATAAGTTTGTCCATTAAAACTTCTCATTTTTCAAGACAGACCTGCACATTTTTTAGATTATATCTCCTAAGCCTCAACACTGATGACTTTTTTACACTGTCAAATTGACTGGTGAAGCCTTTGCTTTTACTAATCCTATGGTATGATGGGAAATACATTTGAAAATGGGCAAAAGTGATTTTTTTTAACTTATGATAAGGCATATAACTTAACCTTAAAAACATCTCTATCAAGTTGAAAAGTCATCTATTCTCTGTCCATCACCTATCAGCCAGTTACATTTGAGTAAACTATGGGTATAGTCAAAAATCCCCTTTTAGCAGAGCTCTCATGTGTTGAGGCTCAGATAGGTCCTCAAAGCTGGTCTGGTTGTCAACCACATCACAGCGTTGTCTCATGAGCCATGCAGTGCACCCTGAGCGACTGCCTCCTTCCTATTCCAGCCCAGCACTAACACAAAGTTTCGTTTCATCAGAATACGAGAGTCATATTTCTAGCCATCACTCTACAATCAGTGCTTTTTGCAATTATTTGGAGGTCTCCATCAATATCTTCATATATATAAATAAACTGTACTCATCTATATGTTTAACACAGTGTCATATCTATCAATCTGTCATGCTGTCCTGGGTATGTGTAGCAGTGGTCCTAGGTATCTGTAGCAGTGGAGTTAATTTTTTGGGTTCTTGGGGCAAAATTCAATATAGCATACTGCTGCTGTTGTAGTAGATCGTATACTTAACCCGAACTGCCCCAGTTATCCAAATGTATAGATGTTATTTATAAGGTAATAGTAAGGTATGCTGCTCTGGATAAGGTTATTTGTGTGAGACAAAAATAAAGGACCTATCTGAGCAGATCATACTGCAGTAAATTAACACATGCCAACAGTTTCCCACAATAATTTTGAGAAATGTTCTTTTTGTGTTATGGGTATATATTGTGAAACCAGAACCTGCTTTAGCATGCAGTTTTTATAGTTGTGAATGAACAAGGATTTAGGAAATTGTATTTCAGGACTATATTTCCGTGACATTGACTCACATTTGTGTCCGTTGTGCATACAATTCACAGTATTATTCCTAACTTCTAATTCACTAAATTGTGTGGTCCTACAATACCTCAGTGACTCATTACAGTCTTAGATTGTTATATTGAGTTTATACTCTACAGTCTGTGGCCTGTTAATAGACCCCACAATCAGACTGCTCCTTCAGAGTGTTGGCCCTCAAACACTGGAACTTATTACTCCCACAGATCCAGTGTTGTTACTTTTAAACATATTTTGTATACATAATTATTGATTTTGAATCTGTCTCTCTTTGTTGTTTATTGATGGCAGCTCCATTTTTCCATGTTTTATTTCTAGATTGTGCTATTTAAATTTAAATTATGTCAATTTCTGTAAATATTCCGCCTGTTCATACAAAGAACAAAAACCATCTTGATCTCATCAGACATATACTAATTGTTTGTAATGCTTATTTGAAGGTTTTTTTTGGTTTTTAAACATAATGTGTTCTAGCAAATGATCTATATTAAAAAAATTGATTTGATTGATTTGATCCAATGATTGAAAACTTGGATGGTTTTGGACTGTAGTCAATAATAAACTGCTTGCCTTTAAATGAGTGGAGGTGCTTAGACCATATATGGACAGAGCAGTTCATTGGAGACATTTGCTGGTTGTAAGATATATAGGAGTGGAGCTCATCTTCCCCCATGGCTGTGAACTGGGGCTCTGGGGGTTTGCCTATTGCTCAATGGCAGCACACTACTCACCATAACGGTCAGTTCTCCCCAGCTCCTGTGGGCAATCACTCCGCTGCTCATTTTAGAAAATTAGAGAAGTTGTGTGCACGATGAAGAGGTCACCCTTCCAGATTTACAGATTTTTCCTGTTGTGACTCTGTCAGGGATCGGCCCAGAAGCCAAGCTGTCGCCTGGAGCACAACGATCCTCCATCTTATGCAATTCTGAGTTCCTTTTTGCTAATATCTCTCAGTACACTTCACACCATACAGTTTTTACATATGTTCATGAACTGGAGGAGCAACTGGCCATGGATATATGAGTTCCCCAGTTGTACTTGTGTGTGTTTAGATCAGTTTCAGTTGCATTCCTGACAGACCTAAACTTCTGAAAGAAATCATTGAGTAGTTGAACATGAGAACCCCAATCCAACTTCTTCTCATTTAACAAATTTTCATTGTGTATTTTCCCTTTTTATTATTTTATTGTTGATTTTCAAATGAACTGTTAAGATAAAATAACACTATGGAAAGCTACACACACCAGGACATCTAGTTCCAGAGGTGAGGTTGTAGGTCTTTGAGTGAACTGATACTGGTTTAAGGAAATGTTTCTGGAGTCTTGGCTGCTGTGAGCGTTGTCAGGTGCCTCTTCTCCAGCCAGTACCCAGGATGTGGCCTCTCACCCCACCTGCACCTTTTTCCAGTTCCTCTCTAGCTATTTTCATCACCCTTCACTTTGGTCACAAACCCCAGAGCTCCCCAGAGACACCACTCAAATCCCCTACTCTCGATTTATATTGCATAAGAACACATTTTTTTTGTCTCAAAAAAATCTGAACATTCATTAATAGTCTCAATGATTTATACAACAGAAAACAAATCATATCTGCAATTCAGCTTTCAAATGACTTCTTAAAACATATATTTCTTAAGTCATGTCTTTGTATTTGTTATATGGTGGAGAGCTCTGGCTTTTTAAAATAAGTCACTCAGGAAGTTTATTGACCCAAACCTGCACTGCACACTCAGAACAGTTTACCCTGCAGCTCTGAGACAGAGGCCTGTATTCAATCTTACTGTCCTGCCTTTGACCTTAACTTTAAGCAATATATTTAAGCAAATGGTCACACAAATAAATTAAAAATGTGCTCTCATTTTAATTCATACAAACATCTGACTTCCATAAAGTTATTAATTAAAGGTAAGGATGAAACACATCATAGTTCGATTGAATACATATCTGAAAAGTGTCATTAATGTAAGAGAAATATTACCACTTTTGTTTGAGCTCTTCTTTTTAATTGTCAACAATTATATAACCTGCTTGAAACCTTTAACTGAATGTGCCAATGCCTTTCACATAGGAAAGTTCAGTTAAAACAGCATTTTACTTCTCTACATGTAACTTCATTTATAGTTAACAAAACATAACATTCTAATGCATTTTAAGTCATTTCAATTCTGCATTTTTCTCAACATCTTGACTTTTTCATCTATATGTGTGATTGCATGCGTGTATGTACATATGTGCATATATATGTGCATCTATGTATAAATGTACATGCCTACATATGTACACTTGTAGAATATGTATTATGTGAATTATTCTGTGTTTGCAAGATTTCTAGTAAATAACATATTAAAAAAACGAATGCACCTGGTGACACTATTTATACAGTTAGGTGGTCATAATTTGGGGATTGTGATGACTTGAGAGGTGGCATCACCAGTCTGCCTGTTCCTGTTTTCATGATTAGATCCAAAGGCCATTTGACTCCTTTAGGTCAAACAGTCCCATGAGTTATCTGTTCTTGAAGAGGGATGTCAATTCAATACATTGTTTGAAGGCTGATCTCAAGGTTTAAATTTCCAAAAATTTAATTTGATTGCTTGCCTGGCAGTGTGTTGATGCCTCAACAGACTATAATTGCTGATGTTTAATCTGTTAGTAGTGATTTTGTTTTCATCAAGTCTGCATACTGTGATTGTACTCTGAACAGATACCCTCAGGGTTTTGTGACTGTCTTTTATTTGACCATTAAATGATTTTGCCTTATTTTGTTTATACCCTGTTAATTGTTCTTTTTATGTTGATATACTGTCATGTATTATTTTTTATTTAACCATTTGAAGCCCCTGCTTATCCATTCACAGATGGATATTTGTTTAATTGAATTCTCTGATTAAAATTATTCTATAAAAAACTTGTTGTTGTCCAATGTTGTCCAGTGTTGCTGTCCAGAAGATCATTTGTTCACACCTGAACTAATCTTACACTATGAACCTAGAAAAACACAGAAAAAGTTTACAAAATCAGCCCATCATGCTGAGGTCCGCTTGTAATGTCCCATTTATAATGTTTTTTCCTCAGCAGATATATGGTCTTGAGTAGACATTTCAAATCAGAAACCTTCCTCAAGACAAACGTAATTGTTGCTGTGTCAGCATACTGCTTTATCTCAACAAATCGCAGCCATATTCCACCAGGAAGAACAAAACAAAAATGAATGTAGATGCATTCTGTTTGCTTCTGTGTGATTGGCAGACTGTCGCCACAGGCTGGATTTGATGTAAATGTTCCATTTCCTATAAACGCCTGCAGCAGTGCTGACCGAGACGCTTTCCAAGAAATGAGATAATGCCACTATAAACCGCATTGCTACTGCCTAAAGCACTATATATCTCGATCAGAGAAGACGTACGTGGAGATTGAGGTGTATTATTATTGTATAAATTCTATGAACTCCTTATGAACCACGGCTATCTTTATGGGCTTCAAAAAATTGCACCTCTGGAAGGCCTAGTGTTAGTCACTGGGTGAATGTGTATTCCTTTCCTGAGTCACATTCTGTTTTGTTGCCTGGTACAATGTATTGCATTAACTTGTCACAAAACAATTTTAGCTATCAAGTATAGTGACATCTTATCTTTATAGCATTGCATTACAGTCCAATAGTTTTCCAGGGTTATATTTGAAAGGTAGGTGACATTATCCCTGCCATGGGAAGACAAACTGAAGGCATCAGAGTTGTGATTGATAGAGAGATTCTTTTGGAGTGCTTTCCTTACCCATAATTGCCAGATAAAATATGGATTAACCACAGAAAAAAAACTTTAAATGCAAGTAATTATTAGATTGCGATGAAATATTACACAGATTAGTAATCATGGAGGACAAGGAGTGAGCCTGTTGTGCCATCATAGATGTGATATTAAAGCTTAGGAAGTCTGGCCTGTAAAAGTGGCACATATCGCTCAGAAACAGAGTGGCATTCTGTTGCATCCGTTATGGTATGTGTAGTATTATGCATGTAGCATCATGCTTTGTATGATAAGCATTGGGGTATGCTTGTGTTACAAATGTCATACCTGTCTGTATCTATGACACTGCACACAGTTACTGATTACCCACTTGTTCACCAATTGGACTAAGTATGCACTGATTGATGTCACATTACATTATTATCATTTAGCAGATGCTCTTATCCAGAGCAACTTACATAGATTGCAATTTTTACATGTCATCCATTCATACAGCTGGGTATTTACTGAGGCAATTCTGGATTAAGTACTTTGCCTAAAGGTACAGCAGCAGTGCCCCAGCGGGGTATCAAACCAATGACCTTTTGGTCACGAGCCTTGCTCCTTACCACTATGCTACACTGCCACCTACAATGCACTAGAGTGCATTACAACTTGTTAATAATACCTATCATGATAAAAATATAGTTAATAGCTTGACCAAGACTGAACTTTGAAAAAAATAATAATTTCAAGTGAGGACTGTGGCCAGAGCTTTCCAGTTTAATCAGGGGATTCACAGATGAGCAGGGGAAAATATTTGCTGACTTGGCAGCAGGGCCCAGCAAATTTCAGAGTCAGCACTTGCAAGTGTGGAACTGCAATGATGCAAACATCCACCAAACAAACCCTAAAGGAAGGGTTTTGATGAATAAGATGGTTGGTTGTGTTTTTCCTCTTTTTTATCCATACCAAGATCTGCTTTCTTAGAATATGTAATACTATATTGAAAACTGTGCAAAACCCGTGTGTGCCTGGGAGGGTGTGGCATGGTGATTTTTAATGCTGGTTCTTCACTGTGCTCTGTTTTTTTTGTATCCATGTTTGGTTATCAAACAGAAAAAGCAACAACCCTCTGACTGTTTGTGCTGCATCTGGATATCACTGAGGGTCAAAGGTAGAGTGTTTATAGTTTTATGGATTTGTTGTTGAATAAAATGAAGAGTCCATCAATAATCATTGGGTTATGTGTTCATTGATACAGCTAATTAAGTTAAAAAAATTAAATAATGTGAGGACACACAGTGCAATATAACACAAGTATATAATGAATACAAGATAATAGTGGTATAGTACAAAACAAATATGGAGGACACTTTGCGTGTGTATAGATAGATAGATAGATAGATAGATAGATAGATATATAGATAGATAGATAGATAGATGCTCATGGAATTGAGAAAAGTATCAATGGAAATAGATTCTCAGTCCTATTGTTTCATGTACGTCTGTCTCTTTTCCACACCTGGGACACTGTTGTGGTTTCTCTGTGGAAACCTCTGGCACCACAGATCCTCCACACACTGTCGCAATGGGTCTGACCACACTGCAGACACAGCAGCTGTTCACAGAAAACTGCAGATCACATGGACCAGCCCTCCCCCACACATAACACTGAGAATACAGTTTGCTATGCTTACCTTTGAGTACTCCAAGGGAGTTTTTAAAACTTTCTGTCATGGCTGTCATTCATGGTGCAGGTGATGTATCCCATGGGGTTTAGTAGGGTGTAAAATTCATCAACAACCTTGTGACTATTTGTAAGATTGATATTGAGGCCACTGTGGATTTTCCCCCTCAAGTTGTAATATAAGAATTGCAAAGGACTCAGGTTAGACCCACATAAAAACACAGGCCTATAGAAAAAAACCCTTCACCCACGCTGGAACAGTTTGTGCAATGGGCTGTAGCCATATCGCACCAAAATAACCCCAGAGTGACCGAGGAACTCCAATATTTGCTAGACCAAAAGAGGAACTGAGATCACATGTGCACAGACTTTGCCATAGGTGCACTGCTAGCCAGGAAAGCAGTCCCCCATGCATTATATGTGAGATGCAGTTATGTAATATGTATTATATGAATACATTATATATTTTATTGGCACTGCTTTATTTATATACTGTATATACACATATACACATTGCCCCCTATCACAAAAATAGTTTGGAAGCTAATGTGTTAACAAAAACCTTTAAGTGAAATTTTGGGGCAAAATCCAAGAATATTGAATGTCCAAATGTCCCTTTTTTGATTGTATTTGTATTGTATAAGGGTAAATATGAAGGATAATTCATCAGGAACCAAACAAAAATTTGATATTTTTGTTCTTTTTGTGGCACTCATAACCTTGGCAGATATGGGTTTTGATGTTGCAAAACTGGATAGAGGTGGTGTGTCTGATTTTATTTTTATCTTGCTTATTAATCTGTCCTGGATGTGGCAGTTTTGAACCCCCAAATTTCATTCTGCTTTGGAATGGAAATTTCATTTATGGAGCTGATTGTAACATACTGCTCATAGCTGGTCAAATGTTCTAATCCTGAATCAATGATATTGCCTGCATCCATGTATGCTTCAAGTGGCAAATATATGAGACATTGCATACATCATAAATATTGTAACATTAAATATATACTTAAATGTTATTCACTTACTTCAGGTTTTCAAATGTTAAAGGGCACTACATTGAGCGCCGTGAGATCAGTTAGTCAGCTTTAAATTGTGACTTAAACGGCCTGGTACACATATTATTGTATCAACACATGTAATAACTAGTATTATTCACAGACATTAGTTTGTAATATAATATTAGTAGCAATGTTGTCTCCAGACTCATCCATATGTGGCGCGTGGGACCCGGTGATGGGTGCTCATGATAGGCTCGTCTTTCGCTCAAAAGAGGGAAAGGGAAACGGGCACCTGAGAGGATGACTTTTGGGGTCCTACCTGTTTCGTTTTTGGCTGGTTTGCTCCGCATCTGATACCTCAGGTGGACGCTGCTGTGGCTGTCGGCATTTCTCACGTTGTGAGGTAGGCTTACACTAGGGGATTGTATGCGTGTTTTATGTTAATGTTGAGTAAAACTAGACTGACTTTGCTCTTTTATGTTCAGGTAGGGGTAAGACCAGTCAGGCTGCCCTGCGGGAGCAAGGGGCATTTGTTCCGTACTGTGACGGGGACAGAAAAGCTTGCCGGTTTGTTCGTGGGGTGGTGGAAAGCTGCCTCCACTCGTAGGGCGATTTCCTGTGTGCGGTTGTTGAGCCGCTGTTCTTTATGTTAGTTTTTTTTGTTGTTTGGCGTCCGGGTCGCGGGCCGTGTGTGCGTGCTGCCCTCCCCTTTCTCTTTTTTTTTTTTGTTTTGAGACCGGTGTTGGTCCGGGTGTGTGGGTTATAGGCCTAACTAGCTGGCCAGCTGGTCTGTGTTTCACTTGGTCTGTTGTAATTATTGGTGTAGCGCTGGCTGGCTAGTTGGTTTTTTCTTTTTTATTTATTTTTGTTTTGTTTCTGTCTGTTATCTATTTGTTTGTAACTACCTGCCTTTTTCTCCCCCAAGCCGGCAACGGTGAGGGCAGAGTCCTGGGGTGCAAGGAGCTGTTTGCATTTGAGCTCTTGTAAATTGCACGGGTCACCGCGAGCTTCGCGTGGAGTGCTATTATTATCATTGAAGTGTGTAGCGTGATATACGAATTCCCTAAGATTGTGGTGGTAGTTGCTCTGTGAGTGCGATATAGATTTCTTTTGAATGTCACGTGTGTATTTGGCTCAGCATTAGCTCCCTGTGCTCTCTCACTGCCCTGGCTAAGCCTGGTTAAAGCTAATTTGGGGCTAGGCCTACCCTTTTTACTAATAGTACATTTTATGAATTTGAGAAGAATAAAGGAAATATTTTTATTGATAGTGTTGTGGATTCTTGAATTCCCCTCTAGATATAATTGGGAACTGAGGGGTGGCGTGGGTGGGGGTTTCTTGCGGTGGTAACACATAGCAATGCTTATGGCCCTTCAGTAAATATACTGCATGTATGCCTTTGGCAGAACCATATGTTCTGCCCAGATCCCTACGCTCTGCAACTATGGGACAACTGATTGTCCCATCCTAACAGTATCACTCCTCTTAGATACGATATCTGTCTGTACTGGTCCCCCAGTGTGGAATGAACTCCCCACAAGGGTCAGGACAGCGGAGTCACTGGCCATCTTCCAACACAGACTGAAGACCCACCTCTTCAGACTGCATCTTGGTTCCACCTCAGTCCCTACCCCCTAACACCTGCTAATTGTAATACTTGCTGTTTATTTTGCATGTAGTATCGCAATGTGTTCTAGTGACTGATGTATGGTAGTGTACTTGGTGTCGCTTGTCTAGTCAGATTGCACAAGTCAGCTTATGGTAGGACCTGAATAGTGTTATGCTCATATTCACTGGCCTGGGAGTGTTGTTAGCCTGGTCTGACACTGTTGCTCATTCAGCTTGAATGGCTCTGGATAAGAGTGTCTGCTAAATGAATGTAATGTAATGTAAAGTAATGTAATGTGTACAAACTATGTAAAGGAATCATTTTCATTGAAAATGCGAAAATTTAACGTGAATGGAAAGCGTAACAAAGCTAGTATTATTTCGGCTTGATGGCACATTTTCTTACAATTTTGGTCTAATTTGTTTCTTTTTAATTTATTGAATAATTTGGACTCCCTCAGGGATCAGGGTTGGGACCTCTGTTTTTCTTATCTACATAAATGACTTTGATAAGGACATTATGAACAAACTAGTTAAATCAGAGATACATGCATCATTATTGGTTGAAATGTTTGAATAATGACTGTCAGTAAATTCATTCAAAATAGTTCATTCATTCATTTACTTGCAGGCTGTATATTTTTCTTTCTCTTACAACAGGCTGGAATGGATAAGGTTGGATTCGACCAGTGAACTTTTCTGCAGTGCTGTCACTGATTGTTTTCATTCATGGTACTAGAGAGACACTGTGGAAAAACAGTGTGACAAGCTCAATGAAACATGTGTAGTTTGCATTTAATTCTGAGGAGTTTGACTTCCTGAATTCTTTTCCACAGGTGAATTTACAGAGATGACGTGGAGAATACATTCACATTTGCATACCTTCATAGGAAATTATGTAATGGAAACATGGCTACCAGCAAACACAACTAAAGTAGATAAAAATGAAAATGGAAGCTTAGGGCAGGCCAATGTTCAGTCAATAGCCTATAATTATAAATGATGAAATATCCCAGTCAATCAAGGGTAACGAGTACTGCATTCCACTGAAGTAATGTTGCGTAGGTGTGGCATAGTCTCCTTGTGTTTGGCATGGGCTGCAGGGCTCAGAACCTACAGTAATGAAATGACAGGAATGGTCATTTATCATTATATTATGGATATGTTATCACCACTCATCCCAGATATATATTTGTTATTGAAATTGTGTGGTCTAGGCTGATAGCTTGTTCTTAATTCCACACATACAATGTTGCTCTGCAAGGATGGATCAGTGCAGCCATAGAGGCTAACAGTCATTGCAAAGAAACGTTGGGAAAATATTTCTTTGGGAGCATACAAAACCAAGTGATAGATTGTCAGCAAATGCAAACTCATGTTTTAGCAAGTACTGATTTATTCATCGTGTATGAATGAATTGCAGAGTCACTCTTATTGCTGTATGATAGAGTGGTTGGTAGGGTTCTCGTGAAATAAAACCCATCTTTTCCCAGAGTCTGTCTGTAAACTTTCAATGATATTCTGGCTGTAGGAATCTTAATTAAAACTTGTATAATGACCCACTCTGGCATCTAAGTACCAAATAATATCAGTTCAGTATATTTTTGACAATAAATTCAATTCATTTTGGATATGCAAGGCAAGACAGTAAGCAAATATCAGAAAAGGAAAACACTAAAGGATGACTAAAGGCTAAAAGGAAGCTCTAATATGCACTAATTGTAAGGACAAGTGATTTGTTTGCTCACCAGTAATGTTACAGGAAGCTTTTTTATTCTTCTTTGAGGTAATCCTCACCCACTGCATGTTGTGGATTTCCAGTGGTGGATGAACTGCTGAATGTGAACAGCCACTGAGTACAGGAGAGCTCTGAGATCCAGGTAGAACTCTGCTCTGTTTTTGGCCTAATGAAATGTGCCTAATCTAACAAACCAGTGTCAGTGACACACACCCTTCCTGTGAATCATTGAAGCATTACGCCCAGCTTCTCATGCACACTTTATACATATACATATCTAAATCTTCATCTACAAATCTAAAAGCAACGAGAATTAGAATTTGAATGACAGGTATGCATCCACTAAGAGATGATTGGGCATAGCCCATATCTTCAGAGTTGCCTACAGAAAGATACACAGTGATGCTGAAGTCTGAGTCCTTCCAAACATTTTGTAACGCCATCCTTATCTTCTGTTTTTTTCTTCTCCATCTTAATTAACACTTCCTGTACACCAGATGATCACTTTTAATTCACTCTGTTACAATATGTTGACAGCTGGCAATGTGTTAGCTAAAGCAATAACAAATTATTGATATGTGATTAAAAATTTGAAATACCACGTTCTGCAAGATAAAAACACAGGGCCAAGATACACTTAAATATTTAGGAAACATTGGGTGGCATTTTGGAATAGTGCTTGTCCAGTTTGCATGAGGTAATGTGGGCAATATAATTACATTTCATTTTGATGTCAATGCTTCTTTTTTTTCAAGCAGAGAGTAACTGCTTTGTGCATGTCAGCAACCTGAGTAAGTTTTTATAGACAATTTTAATGGAGATATATACAATACACTGTGGAGGTTAAAAGCAGTAGATATAATAATTACACATCATAAATATCATAAATGTAGAGAACTACTGGTAGATGATTTGATTCCTCCCACAACTCAGTGTAAAGGATTTGAGGTCTCTGTGGTGATAAAAGGGTATAAAAACATAACTTCTTTCCATCAGCCCTATTCTGGTCACACAAAAAGGCCTTTTCTACTCAAAGCAAGTGGCAAGCAACGTTGGGCTACAGGTACAGTTAGCTACCTAGTACTTGCCAGGGCAGAGTGGCATTGTGGCAGAGGAAAGCATGCTTATGTAACTGAAAATGGAAGGAGTCTGGCAAAACTGCAAGTAAATAGTATAATACTAATAGGATTTTAAAGCAAGCATTGACTATTTCCAGTGAGACAGTGACATTGTTTGCTTTGTGGGAGGAGCAAGAACTTTCATTTTCTTTTTGTTGACAGAGAACTACCTAGTATCTTGGTATTAGATGTTGAAATCTAATACAAGGGGATGTTAAGACCTGTCCAAATCTACAGGTTTTCCACATAGCTAGATAGCTTGATTCTACTAAGTGACTAGATGATAGTTTTGATAGTTACCACCACAGAAGAGGATCTGGTGGATCTGATGTCCCTGTGTTGCCACCAGCATTTCATCAATGTAAGTGAACACAGCTTATTTCTACACAGGCCTGTGTAAGATAATGTGCTACAGTGGAAACATGGCCGTGTTATTTTTAAATTCATATTGTTTCAGGATCTTAACTGTACAGACCATACCTCAATGCAGTGGTCCTGGCAACATGTCTCATTTGTGTTATTTGAGCTCAGTCTGAGAAGTCAAGTGGTAAAATTAAAAACATTACTATACTCTGGGGAAAATAAAGCTGTATTCAATTCAAGTGAGTAATCACAACATAAAGCCTTTATTCCTCATTACAAAAAATATATTCAAAGCTTTCATTAATTATTTTTTAAAAACACAGTCTACTTGAGTTAGTCTATTTGGCATTTGTTCACAAAATGAAAAATTTAACCATCAAACACATTTGAACTTGTAGAAACAATACAGCATATAAAAATTTTCCATTGTAATTTACACTACACCACATTTCTTATTCAGAAAAAATCAATGCATTCATATTTTAGAAGAAGTAAAAATATAAAAATATTATGCCAGTAATAACAAAACAGTAAAAAGTAGTCACACTCACTCATAGATAGTAAAACCTATCTTTGCTGTACTGATTAAACAGTTTCAATAAGCCAACAGGAAGGAAATGCTATTCTAAATATCTGGTGCATCACTGTGCCAATGAACACCAGTAAAAATGGCAAATTTTTCAACTGTCAAATGCTACCACTTCAATTTTCAATACATACACACACCTCTAAGCATGTGAAATACACTTGTCTGTAGATGAGCTGCACCTGTTACTAGAGTGGCAGGCAGAAAATACAGTTCAGACTCTGCCTCACTAAACCAATAAAATGCAATGTGTTGTATTAGGCTTGTAACACCCATTCAACCACATGCTCAATTAGCATCTTAGGGTAGTTTGGTCAGACGGTTATGGGCAAATTCTCCCGGAAGCAGGAACGCTGAGGAGCATTGTAGCTGCACAGGTCTTGGAAGATGCGTGCCATCTGGTCACTCTGTGTCTCATCAGAAATTTCCAGGCTCCCACTGCTGTACTGAGACCTTCTGGCATTGACTGCATCCAGGAGTTGCTGGCAATTCACTGGTGTTATCTGCACAGGCCAGCCAGAAGAACCAGTTAACAACGCTCTCCTAATTTTTGCATCATCTTATGAAATTTGATGCTGTCCTGCAAAATGACTTAACATTTGATAACTTTCTTACCTGAACGATTATTAGTTTGTTCTTGGCAGTGCTGATATCATGAAACTCCTCTCCAAAACAGAGTGTGACTGTGGGGTCAGGAGCTGGGTACTGGCCATCCTGATATAACTGCAGAGCTAGAAGACCAACAAAATAAAAGTCTATGGACAAGTGGAATAGAATTTATTTGTTTCATGTAATTGTGCACCTTTTTATGCTTCACTAACTGACAAGATATCCGTTCAAGACTTTCAGCCTTCATGTCTAAAAGATATGACAAGTGGTGTCAGTCGTTATTTATAGTCCCCACCATGAAACCTTGCACTGCCTTGCTGTTTGTGGTCACAATCAGTTACACATTTCTCAGGCGTGACACTCACCATGTAAAAACCTGCTGGTGTCGAAGATCTTGACAACAGCATCCCTCTCCAGCTTGCTGGGCCCTGGGCTGTACTGCGTGCACAGTCCACTCCAGAAGACCCGGCTCTGGCACAACCTCTTGATGAAAATTCCCTCGCGGTTGGCGCGGACGAGGACCCCACGCTCCAGGTGTCCAAAGAGTTTTCTGGTGACGTGGCGCTGGCGCTCATGCTCGATCAACTCCACCGGGGGGAAGCGGATGTTCTGGAGGCTGTCAGGCCCGTACAACATCTCGTTGACCACAGGCGGCTGGAAGAGGGAGATGCGACAGCCCTCGGCATGAGCGGCCAGGGTGTTGCCCACCATCTTCCCTCCGTAGAAGAAGGAGATCATCATCTGTGAGAAGGCTGAGAGAAGAGGGTACAATTGGTTTTATTTGGCATCTGCACTAAAATAAAGTACAATACATTTTAGTTTGTGCTGAATGAAATGCTTAGTTACAGAGAACAGTCTTCAGAATATGCCATTCTTAATGAGTTGATCCAAATATGGTGAGCTATATCTCTCTTTGCATTCAAATTGGAGGTAAAATACACACCTGAATTAAAACTGGTGGTGGGAGATGGATCTTGATTTATAAGCACAGCTGTGAAAAACAAAAGAAATGCCATGATTTATATCCTGTCACAGCTTCTCATAGACATTCAGTGATTGAGTGGAATGAGTTTCCTCATTCCAGATTCACCTCTCATAGCACTGTAAATTCCATTTGTCATTAATCCTCATAGAAATAACTAGGAACAACATATCTTAATTAACTGAAATGACCTGACAAGGATTCTTACCACTATATGTCAGTTCAACAAAAATAAAGCTTTTCCAGCATGAATGTCCTATGGCCTAAACCAAAAAAAAAAAAAAAAAAAAACTGTGCGCGTCAGCAAAGTTATAACGGAAATTGGCCAATCTTCACCTCACAGCAAACCAGGGCTGAAGTCAACACAAACTTATTTTAGTCCACAAAAGTTAGTGTTGATTTGGCCATTACATCTTTGCTGTAATTTTTAACAATCTAAACCAGACTTAACTGTAATGAATAATGGACACTAACATGATTACAAGATTACACCATTATGCTTATTTCTACAGCAACAAAAAAAGTCTTGAAAAACAAATTTCTCAGAATGAAAATATACTCCAGTGCTGAAAAATGATATTTATGACTGCATAAACAGATCAGTAGATCAATGATAGGTGTGGGCCACTGTTGCTGTCAGACCAGGAATGAGCACCTGGTGCCTGGAAACATTCACACTGTAGATTTGAAAGGGTGATGTACACTTACAGTTGAGACTACCGTGTGACCACCATTCCTGAGCGGGCTGAGTCCTGCATGGATCCTGCAGTGGTGAGTGGCTCCTCTCATTCGAGGACTGAATGAATGAAGACAAAGTGTATTCTTAGCAAACTCTGTGGTACTATTTATGAGCAATGAATCCCATATAAACAACCCCGTTTGAACATTAAAACAGTACAAAGAGCATTTTTAATTAAAATGATTTGCTCAGTACTTCCTTTGCTTTATACTGTTCATCAGTGTGAAACATAATGCTTGGAATTTACCTCTAATATATTCCTTAACTTATATTTACAAAGCTGTTTTCCAGGTTAAAGTGCCTTTTTCTAATCCTTCTACAACTGTTTCTTACTTTGGTTTCAAACCCATGATCCCAAGGATGAGTGACCCAAAAAAGTAGGTAACAAAAAGCCATTCTGGTTCTAACACTTCAGTGAACCAGCGGTCTAAACTCAAAATGTAAACACATGCTAACATCAGTACAATTGGCCCTAAGGGACTGTCCACTGCTCTGACTGCATACCCCATTATGTCTAAACATCTTCATATTACTTGCAGATATTTTGTGCTGTGGAGACCGATGCGTGTTAAATCTGCCCTTTTTGCTTAGAATTTTATATCACATTCACATTAAACAAATTTAAACAAGAGTGTCTTAAGGATTTGAAGTGTCTCAGCTGGGAATTGAACTCTTGACACCCACTCCCCCAAAATATAATGTGTACTATGATTATTTACATCAATATATCACAAATTTTGCTGTATATGTTCTGTATTATTATGAGAAATTGAGGACAAAGGAAAGTTAACCTGACTCACCTCCTTTATTAGTTCCTCCAACTCTGCTGAGCTGCATTCCATATCTGTGACATCACTGGAGCTGCTACCATTAATGCCTGTGCTTTTGCCTGCTGAGATGGGGATATTATTTTATATTAGTGATACACTATCATAGACATGCTACACTGTGTATCTGAGATCTGAAAAAATATATTTTTTGTGAGTTAATCATATTGTTTTGGATGCAAGGCAACATTACTTATATTCCTCTATGAATGAAACATTTAAATTAGGTATACTTTGAGATCCATTAATGAATAAACACTTACTCTTCTGCTCCTCCTCTGGAACGATCCTGTACACCTTGTAAGGTTCTGATATGTCCAGCTGGGACCTATCGGTCACTTCTTCAAAGTCAGGGCTCTTGTTCAAAGCACAGCGTAGCCTGGTTTTCCAAGTGGCAGGCTCTGCCTTGTCCCCCTCTTTAAATTTTCCCTTAAACACAGCCCAGGCCTGGGAAGGAACATTATTGTCACATCTCAGGAAGCAGTGGCATGACGTTTTCTATCACACTAAGAAAATACATCTTTCAGCTCACTGTATCACATGTGATGAATGTGCTGTTTTGTGATTTGACATAAGTGAATACTGTGTTGTGGTTAATTCGGTATTCCTGTACAGCAACACAAAGTACATCTTTTCCGATCATCAATCAGTTTGCCTTAAGTGTAACACCTGTCTGAATGACAGACGGAATGAAACACAATTCCAAGGTGAAGAGAGTAGCAAAGACTAAATTGAATTTATAACAAGTATGTAAAATTAACGTTAAAGGATTCATTTAAATTCCAACTGAAAGGACGAGATGAGAGGTGGAGCACGCCTAAGATGTTAGAATTGCCATGCTCTCAATAGGACAGCAAAATTGCTGAATGACAGTAATAAAATGAGATTAATATTTACACACTGTTCTTATAAAATGATTGCTACACCGTGATGTAATCTATTTTACTGAAGGTTGATCACGGTTGGAATTGCACAAATGATAAACAGTGTAGTCACAGAGAAACTGAAACAGAATCACGACTTTAGATCATTAGCAGCGCGATTTCGTAAAGCTTGTTTCTAAGAACGACTTACTTTGAAGATAGAAGCGTCGATTTCTTGGTTGTAGTCCTGTTTCCCTGCATGTTTCCAGGGGATTCGAAACATCGTGCGCTCCTCATCCTCCCATAACAGACCGGGATATAGATTGCTTTGGATCTGCTCAATCAACCACTGTCTCAGCCTCCGTCCGCCGGGGTTTACAGTCATCTTGAGACACCATATAAAAACCCAAATGTTTTAACTGTCCATGTATTACGTTTTTGTGTAATGTTATATTATTGTATAAATGTAGTATTATACGGATATCATTTTAAGTCCGTTTACAGTTTGTTGAGGTCTATATGCAATGGAAAGGACTGACTGTCTGAAGGTACAACGTTAATGGGTAAGTGGAAACATTCAAGAATAGTTGACATGATGTGACTTTTAAATATTTAACCATCTATATCTGTAAATGAGTGCGACAGTGATACATTGATGGAAAACTAGTGAAATACTCTATAGGTAATAACATAGTTTATATTAAAATGATACGCACGTAAAAATAATTATCTCCCCATATCTGAAAAATTAAGCCTATAATACAAATACTGAGTTTTCTGAGTGTGGTTCTACAGAAGTGTCTAAGATCGAGTTCACCTCTAAGTAAATGATATTTACCTTGAATTAATGCGCGAGTCTTGTACTGGAGATTGACCCGAACACAGGACGCTTTTTACGATCCCGCACGATGTACACTATAAATCATCCGAAGAGTGGTTTGGTCTGTTTATTCACTTCATTCACAACTATGATTTCTGTAGTGAGCGCCGATTGGACGGAAGATTTCGCCCTAATCCAATAACAACAGGATAAACTATGAGGGGGAAGGCTCTGTCGCTGACCAATCAAATACGTAAGTAAAAGAATTTATTCCTTGCAGCGGTAACGTTTCCGAGAAATGAGATGGGACGTAGGCTACGTCTCAGGTACAAATTATGGTCGCTTTTTTATACTTCTCTTCTCCTAGCTGCTCATTGTCCGACAGAGGGAATTTTAAGTATTGTCGGCTATGTTACTCTGAAGTCTGAGCACAATGGTAATGTGTCTATACTGTCCACAGTATTACCATGGTCATTGAGAAGTCAGCAGTACTTTGTACTGCAGTAATTTCCACAAAGGTGTTATTTTAGTTCCTGTAAAATCCAAACCCGTGAGTACATGTATTAAGTTGAAATTGTGTTTCTGCTTAGATTCTGACACCAACAGAGTAATTGAAAATACATATAAAAATGACGATATAGACATAGTACTGAGGACGTCCGCTCTCATGTTTCACGTGGTTTACCTGAAGTCAAGCGTCAACTGTCTCAGACTAATAGGCCTACAATGTAATTCATGGAGTCAATTGTTGTTATGCGGATATTTTTAAAATAATTATTCTAAACAAAACTACAAGAGCTAGCTTTCAAGAACATTCCATATTGAAAAAAGTTTCCCTCAGTTATGTTCATGAATCTGACAGAAACACATTCAAACACATTAACTACCTCTATGCCCATATATCATGCCCACCATGTTTATTCATACCCCTGATTAAGTATGAACAAAATGTAGCCTAACAGAAAAATAAACACATTGGAAAGTATTCTTTTGAATAAAATCTAACACAAAAAATCAAAACCAATCTTCAATGGAAGCTCCTGGAACTAGAGGCCATTGAAGGCTTTCGGTTTCCCTGGGATATAAAAGGAACTAACATAAAGAGGAAATTCTTTAGTAGCACCAAAGAGTTTATAGAATACATAAAGAGGAAAACAGCCAATTGTTACAGTTGAAAATGATGTTGCTCTTAGCTGCAATGGGTAAGAGTGCAAGCTGACATGTAACTCTACAAAATACAGCAAAATACAGAACATGTACCCTATTCTCTGAGCCTTGCTCCTTACCACTATGCTACACTGCTACCCCACAGTGGGGTATACCATTATCTATCTATCTATCTATCTATCTATCTATCTATCTATCTATCTATCTATGTATGTTGAGCTAAGCAATCAGTGCCATATTACCTCCCACAAATGAAACAAATAGCTAGCTGGCTGAAAATAAAATAATCCATTGACCACTATACCCAGTCAACACCTACTGAACTCAGTCCATTTTCAAGCGTACTGTCCTGTTAGCTAGTAGGCCTAATCTTCAGTGGTTTTATATGGTTGGCTTCCGAGCTAGCAATTAGGGACATAGCTAACTGGCTGAAAGTAAAATTAGCTAGCTAGCTGCAACTTTTCAGGCTTATTTGATTGGTCACTTACAAGATCATAAAGATGTTTTCATTAATTTTATGTTACTGGATAAGTGGCTAGCTGAAAATAAAATGAGCAAATGAGCTAGTTGGCTTCTAAAATACAATGCCATCGATTGGCTTCTTTCCCAATTGTTCTTCAAAATCACAGCATGATTAGAATTTCACTGAATTTTCAGCCAGTTTTCAGCTACTCGACTCTCTACATTGCTGGCTGAAAATAAGATTAGGTAACTAATCTATTATGTAGGCCTAACTAGCTAGCCAGTTAATTAGCTACCAAGACAATGAGTGGTTAAGCAAGCCCACTGGCTAAAAATAGAATCAGCATGGGTGTTCTTAAGCTGGGTGACTCCTGGTGAGGTTATGGTATATTAGAAATATTGTAAATCTTTTAGTCAGGAGCTTATTTAGCTAGCTAGCAAGTGTTTATGCACACTTAAGATAGCCATCATCTATTCACTGCCAAGGGCTGAATATGAAGAGAGCCCAATGGTGAGGAACAGAAAAAGGGACTGGAGTATTTTTGATTATGTAATGTATCAGTAAATTTAAGATAGAGAAACATAAGAAGCTTACCTGGTACTGAAGTAAATGTTTTAAGGGCTAATTGTAGTTATTTCTGTTGGAACCCAAAGAAAGGCCTACCTTCCTGTGCTGTATGGGTATGGGGTATGCCCCACCAGCCTGTAACTTTGCAGGTAGCTTACTTGGCATCCCAAATTCTCTGGTGCTAATTAGGCCTACATCTGCTCCTGTGAAACAACACAGTCAGATTCAGAATCAGCTTTATTTGCTCAGTACACTAAATGCACAAGGAATTTGCCTTGGTGGTATGGTGCCACCAATCATAATATCACACACTTGTATGAGGACTTATAGGACATTACATATAGTGTGATAAAGAGACAAGAACTAGACAGCGTCAAGCACATTGAGACAAGGGACTGTACAGAAACTCTCTATCAACATATATACACTTAAATGTACAATCAAGTATAGTGTAGTGCAATCAATGCAGCAAGTGAAAGTCCATTGGGGATCCAATGGCTAGACATAATGAATGTGCAGAGTGTTCAGGGGCTAAGTGTTAATTTTTGGGGGGAGGTGGCGGAGGTGTAGTACAGTGAGAGCTGTAATGGAGGTGGCTGTAGAATGTTATTCCTAGGAGGACCATTTAGCAGGGCAACTGCTCTCCGGAAGAAGTTCTTGAGGTGGCGGGGTCAACGGTGATCTTTCCTGTATGCTTCCTTGCTCTGGCATCGTGCAGGGCATTGATGGAACGCAGATGACAGCCAGTGACCCTCTTAGCTGTGTGGCTGATGATCTGCAGATTTCCCTTGAAGTGGGTGGAGGCAGTACAAAACCACAGGGTTACAGAGCAGCTTAGAGTGCTCTCAATGGTGGACATATAGAACTGAACAAATTATGAGATGTTGAAGAAATGCTGTTCAACTTCTGCTGCTTCCCTGTATTACCTCAGGCTACTTTCAACATGAAAACAAGCTGCTAGGACATGCATTATGTGATATGGCACATAATGCATGTCCTAGAATATGTACATCTAGAATATGTACATTAAAAAAGTTTACAGACTGTCACCTGTCAAGCACCTTTGTTTGTTTTGTGTAATCCATACAGTGAAGCAGATAAGATGCAATCCATGGAACTACTTTTTCCGCTTAGTATTGCTTCCTGTTCATGGCCTATTCTAGCACCAGCTCACTTCTCACTTTTTACACTTTCCTCTAGTACAGTAGACTACAGCAGTAAGATAGAGGCAATAGTTGCAGGAGAATCAGTTGTGATATTAATAGTTACCAGAATAGCACTATTAGGACAATAGACACTCACACGATTCAGATCCCACTGCTTCGGTAGAAGACCTCTATTTTTGCCCAATATTTACAACAAAGGTTATGCTGCATTCTGGTGCACATGTTTTACAAGCCATGGAATGAGTAGGGGGACCCTATATACCACAGGTAACTGAATGGGCTTACGTCTGTGTAATGACTCTGTCAGCCATTCTAGAATTAATTCTACTCCTGTAAAACTCCTAATGCAGCACGTTTCAGTTGTTATTTTATTTCTGTACTTGGATATAAAACACATTATGAAATATATTACTCTGTTTCTGTAAAAGTCACATTTGCTATACAGAATAGATCTTTCACACGTATGGAAGCTATAGATTGGAGCATTTCATATGTTACTATAATAAGAACATTTTAACAGTATAAGTGACTACTTTAGTTAACCAAGAGAAAAAAAATTAACAACAGGAATTCCACATTTCTTGTAGGATTTCTCCAGTAGAGATGTAGGGGATAGATCTTCAGGACATATGTTTCTGCTTCTCTCTATCTCTCTCTCTCTGTCTCACGCACACACTGAAACTTAAATTCTTCCAAATTCTTAAGTAAGTCCAACCAATGACATTACGGGCATATAGTTTCAAATAAAATAAAATACAACTGGATTTCTTTAGACATATTTTTTAATTAACTTACACCTCTGACATGTGATCATATAACCCTGGGGCTTTAATTTTATTTACAAACCGAGTTATGTTTTCTTCAGTACCAGCTTGGGAGGTTAAGGGATCAAAATGAACATAAATGGTTAATGTTTCATGCCAGCGCCTCACCAAACAATGGTTTGACAGCCATCATTTAGAAACCATGAAATGCGGATGCAGTGAAGGTGAGGTCACATGACCATGGTCTGTTTTAGGATGTGAGCCCATCTTGTGGTTTGTGTTCACCTTCACAGTGTAGGTGTGACCTTCATCCATGTCTACTTTGCGGAAGTTGGCCGTGGTGTCTTTACTGTTCCAACACAAATATTTACATCAGTAGAATAGACTTAAATTTCATTATCGTAGATCAATGTTGCCAGAATTCATTACTGCATGTCTTGAATATACTTTTTTCCCTTCCATACTCATTATATCTTTAAACAGTGCAGTTTTAAGTATAACAATCAGTGTTTCAGAAATAACAATTATTTCACTTTTTAAAATAAAACTCTGTATATAGTTTGGCTGGCCACGTACAAAACATGTACTGAAGAGTCCTACTCATAGAGAATGGCCTGGTACATACCACAGCCAGCCTAAAACAAATGAAGATGCACCAATTGCTATAATTTGCATGGCGTGTTAACATTATGCTAACACTTCATGCTTCCATATGCAACATAATTGATAATCTTTATCAAATTCTAATATATCATATGGAATCCTGTTTAGCTATGTTGGCTCTGCACTTTATATATCATCCATAAATACATTTTTAAGAGTTCATTAAATGTTAATTGTTAATGTTTGCAATGTTTGTGCATGCAGATTCAAGAAAACAAATGACCTGTTTAATTTGAGATCATGCAAATGTGAGAGACTGCTATTATATACACTGTTATATATGTTTATATATGTTTTAAAATATGTTCAACAGCAGGACCACACAATGCTCTGCAACTCCACCTGTGTCCAACTTCAATGCTGAAGTGATTGCTGCAATTTCACAAGGTGAGAAAAGATGATTAACCTATGGTGACCAAAATTCTGAAGATATTGCGGTGTTTGCATAAAAGGAGGTATGCCGGTCACTGCATATTCAAACAACGTCAATTCACACACCTGAGCCAACCTCCGGCCATGTGTTCATAATCAGGAAGTGAAACAACCTTCATCAACAGTGAGTGTAAGTTGCGGTGGAGCAATGACACCTTTTCAAGCTGGGAGGAGGAAGATTTCATGGCCCTTCGCTCCCAATCAGATTTGAAGACATATAGTGCTGCCATTACCAAATAAAAACGTACAGATTACCAGTTCTGAGATCGTACTGTATCGTGCATAAGGCTTTAAAAGTAGTTCTTGAGGTGTGCAGCTGTAGGTTGGAAAAAATGGAAAAAAACTGATGTTTTTATGTTAAAAATTGACTATGGACACTGTCAGGTAAAATGCTGTTCTAAAAATATATTAATTGGCATTTTCATTTTGGCAACTCACTTTTGTTACCATATTTTTGGCTCATAAATTTAAATATTTACATTTAAGATACAATATTCGGGGCTACTATGGGTTAAGTTAGGACCAACTGTAATATCCATTAAATTATCAGTAATGCGGGCAATTTGTAAACATGCACAACAATAATCACATACATTTAATATTTTGCATTTATTAGCATCCATCATTCAGCAAACCATGTAAATGTAAATGCATATTAAAATATTCCTGATACATAACCCATTTAATACAATTTGGGAATCTTCTAGTGGTATTCATTTTACTGAGACTGTCAGTACACCTAAAAACACCCAAATGAGGGCTAATATCTCCTTTTAACTTCCATGGCTCTGATTAATTAAGCACACATTTTCTAATCCACCTGTCTCAAAAACATATATTTATTGTTTAATGTTTTCAAGAATTCATATGGCTTTAACAGAAATGCTCCACTAAAATCTCAGAAGGCAAAGATATTTTTTCAGTTTGTCCACAGACCTCAAATGGACATAACATTTGCTCCTGTCAGTCATGCAAGGGTGTCACACAAAAACTTAAGGACAGTCCCTACTGGCTCCTCCAGTCAGGACAACAAAGTAGTTTTGAGCCACAGCATGCACGTTCTCATTTTGTATCCTTTTCCAATTATCGGAAGTGATACTACCTGTGGCCTGAAATAAAAAAGGCTTGTTTTCTTAGTGACTCCATGTTAATTAGAAACTGTGGTGGTCAACTGGTGGCAGAAAACCATTGATAGTGCTGATTGAAAGTTAAATGTGGGTGGTGGGGAAAAAGGTATCTTGGAGTTCTAGTGAATAAGAACACTTCTTAAAGCTTCTACCAGGGCCAGTGTTCTTGGCATGTCTGTTGTCAAGAGACAGTTGTGCTGCTCCTGTAGGTTTCTCAAGCTTTGGCCTCTCATTGGGGCTTGATTTGTTGAATCAGCTGTTGCTGCCAGAGCCATAGGCATTGTAGGGTAGAGGATAGACACTTGTGTCCTGGTTTGCCCAGATCTCTGTTCTCAACTTTTCACGCTCCTGCTTCCGTTTCTCCTCATACTGCCTCAGCAGCTCCCCCACTTGCTCCTGGTCCTTGAAGTGGCTTGGGCTGAAGGTTGCCCGCAGCCAACCACGGTACTGAGGAGAGAACAAAGGGAGGCGTGAGAAAACTCTGCCCGGACACCTGCCACTCAGTAAGCTCACCTCGTGAAGGGGATGTGTAAGGAGTCTGTGGGCATTATGTTTACTGCTGGTTCTCCATTGTGGGTAGAGACTTGTGTGTAGGATTTTTTTTTGTAAAAGTGAATAGAAAAACATCATATCAGCTAGTGAATTGTTTGTATGGGCTCAGCATGACAATGATAGCAAAGCACAAGGGGATTTTCCACATTAGTACACTGAAACCCCATCTAATTCCTTGGTCCTTAAATGTAGATTTTTAATGAAGCAGAAACAACTTTCAAATTCACAGTGGCTTCATACAAAGCACTGCAGTCCTCTTACATGTTATCTGTCAGTTCTAAGAAATTGTGAATATCAGCAACAAAGAGAATGATCAGGGACAGCCTAGGAAAAAGGGTTTTCTAAACTGGAGCGACAAACCTATCAATGAAAGAATGAAGGGCTCTGCTAGTGTTTATAGAAGTCAGTTTCCTGTGCATGACACAATGGTCTTGTAGAGAAAAGGCAACTTGTGAAGAAGTGCTTTGTATGGGGGTGGTACCTGCAAATGTCCCTCCACTCACATACACATATGGCTCAGAGCATTTTGAGCTGGAGGCTGCACTGCATTCCAATCCAGGGGAATTCCTTTGTTTTTCTAAAATTGTTCTTTCTGGTGTCTAAGGATCGTATCTTTTCAGTGCTTTACTGGAAGTTAACACCAACATTTTGGCATGGACACACTGACAGAATACTGACCACACAGACACTATCCTACCATGTAAGGGTAGTTTGTTCTTTGCTTCTTATACACATTGTTGGAACAACACAAATCCATACTTCCCCTCGAGGTGGGCCTATATAAGCTTATAAGCATATAAGCATTTAATCTGCAAATACACTGGCATACATAAAACATAAAAATATGTCTCAACATCTATGAAACACTTTCTCTATCTCATTATATACAGAATCATTATGGTTAATCGTAACATAACCATTTTTTCAGGAAATATATCCATTGAGTCAAAGCAGCAAACTAATCGAATCTAATGTGTGGATAAATAAATAAGATAATAATAATAATAATAATAATAATGTGATTAATAAATAGCAGACTGTCCACACACAGCTTATTAATTTAGTATCCTGAGTGCTAAAGACAAAGGTTAACACTGAAACAGTACACTTAGAAGTTAAAAAAAACAAACAAATGGTTACTGTAACAATCCAACATCCATTTACGGTAATGTAATATAGCATATCATTTCATAGGTTGACAACACATCAAATCATTACAAAGAGCTGGCATGAATTGGATATCACTTATTATTCTTTACTTATGCAAACAAAAATAGGGTCCATAAATTGGGAAGCGTAGTCCTAACACATACATTGTTACGTATTCACAGAGACAATGTACAGTATATATATAACACTCCTATCATGTTTAACCTAACATAGAATCAAGCTTTGTATACACACTCCTGAAGTTAGACAAGGATCATAGAGACAGATCGTGGGAAACCCCTGGAAGAAGTCCAACACTTGGAAATGGGGTTGATCTCCATGAATTATCTTGGCTCGTCTTTAAAGCAGTGCCAGGAATCACCCCCCGTTTCCTTCCTCATAATACATTTCTGGTATATTTGTAAGTTCTCGCAGGTCTTGAAAAACATTTTATTAGCTGTTAACAATATACAATAATGTCAACTGTCTTAATTTCATTGAAATTCTTTCAACTGCAATCTAAAATTACATAGTCACATTGATTGTCAGACATAAGTAACTTTTCAGGAACGTTTATCTCAAATCTGAGCTAAAATCTCTAACATTCTATTTCATGAATGTCATAATTTTAGTAGTATAGTAGTATATATAATAGTATAGTTCAGTACACTACTGATTTACAGCATACAGGCTATACCTATAGCATACCAACAGTCACACCTGCTCCTAACCCTCAGTGTAACAAGATGTCATGTATACCTTACTGATGACTGCTAAAATCTGACATTCAATGATGGAATTTATGGAACTTTCTATCCCCAAGCTACAAACAAAAGTGATCATGGATTATTTCTGCAACACCATCTTGCTCATCATATCTTGATTTTATATTGGTGCAAAGAAGTTTGACACTTTGGATTGTTGCCCTCCACTCTGAGGATTTTTTGTTTTCACATATTTCAGATGTATAAAGTTAGGGAATTACAATGTCAGACAGGCCTACATCCCGTGATGCACATTTCTGATTGCTGTTCAGTATCATGCTGGAATTCATACACAGGGAACCAGATTCCTTATTCAAGGAAAACAGCTTCCACCACACATTTAGAAGACCATTCCAATCCAAAATCACCAAACAAAATGCACTTGTTCTATCATCACTTTCAAGTGATGTATCTGATTGAGACATTCTGTAACTATGGTACACAATATGGTAACACAGGTAAATAAGGATAAAACTGCAGTGAAATGTGATCCAATCCTCCCTCTGTGAAAAGTCAACCAGGGATGACAGGAAAAGTTGGTGGTGGCACATGTTGAGGCTAGTCTTTTTGCTGTCAAGTCAACAATCTTAAATCAATCAAGAACACCTACAACTGGAAATGAACGTGCTGTCACTTTTGTTTGCTAAATATGATATATCTTGCGAAATGTGACCAACCGACAGTATTCCTGAAAAGGACTGTAAACTATGGGCTCTTGTGAAATACAGCCCAATACAAAAATATGTAAAGGAGATTATCAGAAAAGAAGAAGGAACTCAAGTAGAAAGTGATAATAATGAGTTACAAACATGGCCTACACATGAGACCAGCCGTATTAATTAACTGGGCTCTTGTGGTTCCATTGAGTATGTTTTGCTTTACTGAAAAGAGCATTTTCAAACAAGACAATATTTGAGAGGAAATTATTCTGTGAACAAAACAATAATAAACCCACAGCCCCATGTCTTTATTGTCTAAATGTCTATACCATTAGCTCTGAAAGTATCTACATCCTTTAGAGTACATCCACAGGACCTTTGAAGTCCAAAAGGATATGCTGCCATTTTGTTTCAGTTCTGTTCCTTTAGGCTACATGAGATTTATTTTTTCTCACTTGAGGCTATCAAGGCCAGAATTTGGGGACACACTAACCCTGAGTGACATTTAAACAATGTAACACTTGGCCACATTCCAGGTTTATGGGTTTCATGATCTTTTTGCTTGAACTTAACTTGAAGGAAGGAACAATGAAATATGTATGGATCAAAGTTAGAGAACAGTTGGCCTGTGATCTTTCCTAGGTGGTCCAGTACTCAGGTACCATATTTTGATAATGTTTCTTTCATTCATACAGGAAATGTAAGGTTTATCAGTAACATTAATGATTATAGCTAGGTGACTAAAGTTTGACACTACTCCTGCAAAACTTTACTTGTAAAGCACATATGACAGAATTTGAGGGTAAACACATGTATTTGTTACTGGTTGGCCATTATCAATGAAAAATGCATCTTCACTTGCATTACATTTATTACAAGAGTATTGTACATACCAACCATATGCAAAATCCCTTGCTGTGCATGTGTCCTAGCCAGTGGGGATCCACATTTGATAGTTTTAATGATTGTATCTCACTTAGAAGTTTTCACAGTAACAGATCCACAAAAGTAAAACAGCAAGATCGGTGACAAATGCCAATATTTTCAGACATGGCAGTTCCATTTACTGAGTTGTACTAACACAATTATACAAACATATATCTGAGAATATTTACTGTACAACAGACAGAAGTTAAAATACAATAAAAACATTCAGAAATCAGATAAATTGGATAAATAAAAAGAGAGTCCTTCCTGAAAAGTCATGTTGCAAGCCTCCTGACAGAAATTACAACCACGTGATAACCCACATTTCTCTAATGCAATTCCAGCATGCCCCTTCACAACCCCTGAGTTCCTCTATTCACACACAATATACATACTTACTTCACAAAAATCTAATTATCTTACCCAGGCCCATAATTGCTGAATATAACAGGTCTAAATTGTTGCATGTGCAATGCAACATCAGAAAATAAGTACAAGATATCAAACAGCAGGAAATCAATTTTCACACCTTCACGTCTTGATGCACAGAAATATACATAAATATATTTTGCAACCAATGTAAAACACCCAACAGCTGTGTACTTGTATTTATCACAGGATATATTTCCTGTTTATTGTCTTTGGTAGTTTACTCACACTACAGGCACAGTGTGTACCAGACACAAAACATTAGAGGTCAAGTTCAAACCACAGACATCACAAATGCATGGACCATTGACCATTACAAAAGCTAAATATACTGCACACTGTCTTTTATTTGGCAGACGGGAGTGGGAAATTTTACTGGATGCAATATGCAAAGCCTACAGCCCACAAGGGATGGAAAAGTGCCAGACTCTTTGGGTCTAAATGAAGCACAAACAATAAAACACAATGAAAATATCCGGGCGGCATAGATGTTAAGGAGCAGGACTTGTAACCGAAAGGTTGCCGGTTTGATTCCCCACTGGGGCAGTGCTGCTGTACCCTTGGGCAAGGTGCTTAATCCACAATATCCAGCTGTATAAATGGATAACATTGTAAAAAAACAACAACAACAAACTGTAACCTATGTAAGTTGCTCTGGATAAGAGTGTCTGCTAAGCTCCAATAATGTAATGTAATATGATGTAAAATATCCAAGGACAAACCATACCAATGTCAAGCTGTACATGTACTGATTCAAAATCGACTGCTCCCTAGAGCTGGGCTTACTGTTAAGGCATTCAAGCCCTAATAAATCAATTAACTGTCAGTGATCTCCAAAAATGTCAAAACTCTGAACCTATAAGAGACTTCTGTGTAGACTTTGAAGATCTGCGTTGCTCTGGGATTACTGGAGTTGACTACAGACACAAGAGAACCATTTATTCATTTGGCAGATGCTTTTATCCAAAGTGAGGCAGAATACAACACAAGCGAAAGCCATACACAGAGTCACAATATTAGACGTGCTGCATGACCAAATTTCAATAGTTGGCCAGACAAGGTACAGGCTAGCTGAGAACCAATTGTTGTAAAATTAAGTAACATCATATTAAATTATGATCCTTGTTGGTATCCTATATGTTAGAGGGTAAACTCCCAACCCCTGGGTTTCACTTAAGTTTACTGGTACCTTAATAGACATGTTGATTATCATGCATTGATTTCCTTGCTTTCTTCTCCCAGAATGACCTGTTGGATACCAACCAATCTGGCTTTAAAACCGACCAGTCCACTGAGACGGCCCTCCTGTCTGTTGTTAACACCCTGCGGGCGGCGAGAGCTGCCTCCAACCACACTGGGCCCAATCATTCAGGCACATGGCTTCTCCAACCACTGCTGTAACAATGACACCCAGCTCTACCTCTCATTCCAACCTGATGACCCCACGGCCTCAGCACAGATCTTTGCCTGTCTCTCAGCCTGGATGAGGGAGCGCCACCTTCAGCTCAACATATCCAAGACTGAGCTCCTAGTCATACCAGCCAGCCTGTTGATCCAACACGACATCACAGTACAGCTCAGCTCAACAACACCAACTCCGTCTAGGTCTGGGGGGAACCTGGGGGTAGTGATTGATGACCAGCTAAAATTTATCAACCACATCGTGATGACTGCCAGATCATGCAGATTTGCATTGTATAACATCATGAAAATCAGGCCCTATCTATGTGAGTATGCTGCGCAGCTCCTTGTCCAGGCTCTGGTCATCTCAAGACTGGACTACTGCAATGCTCTCTTGGCTGGCCTACCTAAATGCACTATTAAGCCTCTGCAGTTGATACAGAATACGGCTGCACGTCTGGTTTTCAACCAACCACAAAGGGCTCACATTACAACTCTCTTGGTCTCGCTCCACTGGCTCCCTGTAGCTGCCCGCATCATGTTCAAGGCCTTGATGCTTGCCTATGTTCCCTCCTGACTGCTAAGCTCTGCTACCAAATGGCATCTGGTGGTCCCGTCACATCACGGCGCAAAATCACTATCCAGAAATTTCTCCGCCATTGTCCCCCAATGGTGGAATGAACTTTCACACTTCATCTGTTGTGCCGAGTCCCTCTCTGTCTTCAAGAAACATTTGAAAACACAGCTCTTCTGCTCTCACCTGAGTACCTGAAACACTACCCTCTAAAGGAACTTCTCATGTCTCCAAACTGTTTCCTACTGAACTATAAAAGAAAAAAGTAATCTAATGGTTTAACACACTCGTTAGCTCTACCAGCTAGCTTGTGCCTTGTCTGGCCAACCAATGAAACCTGACCATGCAGCGCTACTAATATTGTTGACTCCTTATGTTTTTTTGCTTGTGTTGTACTCTGCCTCACTTGTAAGTTGCTCTGGATAAAAGTGTCTGCCAAATGAATAAATGTAAATGTAAATGATTAAGCTAAACAATAGCGACAATACAGCAATTTGTCCTGTACAGTAAGTAGAATTTGAAGACACTATTTCAAACCAAATCTAACACGTTCACAATTCTGTCACATCATGAGATGACATATAATCAAACAAAGTAAAGTGGAAGTAGCCACAACATAAAGCAGTGAGTAAGGATAAATGTCCATCTGTGTGCAGGTGGGGGGCAAGGGCTACTGTTTTTAAGAAGCTTCCCTGCTGTGGTTCAACTCCCTCAAGTACAGTCAGACAAAGCCTTGACTTAAAAGTCAGTAACAGGCAGACATTACTGCAGAGGATGAAAATCGTCCAACTACTATTGATACTAGGGCTGCCCTCGACCAAAGATTTTCCTAGTTGACTAGTAGTCGTTAGTTCAAGCCATTAGTCAACTAATCGTCACACATTTATGTCATTAATTTAATTATTTAAATATATATTTTTGGGGGCATCAGAAAATGGTTTGAGTTCCAGGGCTGAGGAAGAATGTTATAAGTAACATTGTCAACTGTGCTAGATTACAGAGAAATACAAAACCATAATAATGAGCCTTTAAAATATAAATTTTACAACAGCGCACAGGAAGCAAGCCACGTGTTAATGACAATGCTTCATGGCAAGAGCGGTAATGATTCTGAATGTGTCGGAACAACCAGCAAGGAGACTGAACATTTTGTTAATTAATTTCAACACAGTATAACATAATACAACTTATGAACTTGTAACACCAACACAGTAACTTATAAAACAAATGATAAATAAACATGAAACAGAACATGAAGTTAAACATGGAGTAAGCAAGGTAATTTAACTTCCCCAGTCCCCACGAACACTTCAATAAACCTAATAGAGCATATGACAATATATTTATTTAGCTGCATATAGCCTTAACTTTGCAATTCGTTAATGTTAATTAGTCCATGAATTATTTAGCATAATGGAATAACCCTTTCATGCATACCCTCACACCAGTGTGATTAGTTTAGCGCATAGCCTATGTTAAAACCGGTGTGATTAGAACACTAGATTGGAAAAATTCTAGCTAATTTTTGCTTTGCGGAAACAGTGATTTAACGTTTAAAAATGTAGCAAATGCTAACTGAAAACCATGAGAAGCTTAATAATGCTAATGAAAACATAACGCAGCACGCTACATTGCATAAAAATAAGTTACGTGCGAAAGAGATAATAACGTTAGGCTACTTAGGGAGAGCCGATGCAAGTAAATACTTTTCAGATAAACGTCATTTTAAAAGATAACGTTACAGACAGAAACTAATTTTCACTGTGATCAACAACTCACATGTGTGTTCTATCAACACCAGTTGCTATGTTGTACAAATGTGGAACGACTCCGAATAATAACATAATAAGTATAGTTGTTATTGTAGAGGGACGAAAGAAACAACAGTTACAATTGTCCCGACAATGGTTCCTGACTTGGTTCTAAACTGAGAAACTCTGACATGGCAAACTTCAGGATTTGTTAAAGTACTAATTATTCTGTCAAATGATCATGACTATGACACAACTTGTCATTCAAAAAAAAAAAAAAAAAAATTACCGCTTGAATGAATTTACTTTCTGTGATGGAAAGTATGATGTATCCACACGATTTTTCGGGGTTCTGGTAAGTGTTGCATGCTCTACATGCTGACGCTGTCAGGCATATCACACTTGTATGGGCTCGGAGAAAATCGCCATGTTACTTTCGTCCCGTGTTACTTTTGTACCGGCTCTCCCCTACATATTTCAGATGATAAGTCATGTTTGAGGTCGGTTTAATGATAGGCGAATCTTTGCATGCAGAGTTTGCATGTCACCTTCTTGGGGTCGTCCTACACGCCGAAATGATCCCACACTTTGATTATTTCCTGTCTGACATAGTCTAATAACTTTTTAAGGACAAGGCACAGCTCCGAATGGAGTTTGCTGGCTTTTTGGGTTTTTTTTTGTTTTTTTTTTTGCGACTAACCGACCAATGAAAACTTGGTCGACTAAGACTCTTCTCATCAACTAACTTTTGGTCGACTATTAGGGGGCAGCCCTAATTGATGCATTAATCAAGAGTGACTGCTGAAAAGTTTGAGTCATTTTCTGAGACTGTTGCAAGAAGCTGTGGGTGCTTGTGTGATTATACCAGTGCACATACCTCAGATACCAGGGTCATCTGAAACTCTTGCAGCTGCTGTTGGAAGCCGAAGTTAGGACTGACGAAGTAGCGCACAGCCTTGACAGCAGAGAGACACTCCTCCCAGCTATAGTTGGTGACAGTCATCAGATAGGCTACCACCAAGGTGGTGCTGCTGGAGACCCCGGCCAGGCTGAAGCCACAGCAAAGACAACAGCACACTGTCAGCTCAACCACAACTGGTTCAACCCAGTGGACATCTGGAGAAGTCAAAAACTGATTTACAATGTAAGACTGATTCACACTACTTATTTTTTCCTGCTTTTTTCCCCTTAAATTCCTTGAGACTGTAGAAACAACATTTTATGGGACAAAGAAAACAAAAAAAAAAGGACAACTGTCTTTAAATGACACCAGAAAACATCTATTAAAAATTGTGGTTAATACTATAGGCAATTGGAGATCATATCAGACTTAAATCAGATGTTCTCACAGAATAGGCAACCTATATTATGATAAATAGCAACAAATATTGCGATTAGGCACATGATAAGTCTCTGAGATGGAATGAAAATCAGAATCAATACAGGCACATAAGTATGACCTCAGTCACGGGTTACTGAGTACTCTTTTGGGGAGTTACTTTGTTTTATATTCATCATGGCTTTGTTGCTGTAAAAATAAGTCTTAACATTCTGTGTTACATTTCAGGGCAACCAGAGTTGCTGGAATATTATGCCTCATTTATCTGGCTAATGACTAATTAATCTTGTACTTTGACAAACATATATAAATGCTGGTTCAGCAACAACGTAAGGTGTGCTTGCTGAAACATCATGCCTATTGAAAAGGCTGACTGCAGTCACTTTAAACTAGCAAGAACTGAAATTCTGAAATGATCTCTACACTACATGAGAACCTTACAGACAAGACATGAGCCCAACCTATGGCCCAACCTACTGGTACATACCAGTGCACCAGGCAAGCACCCCCCTTCAGACGACTCTCATGGATGAAGCCAATGCACTCCTTGAAATGTTGTAACCTGAGGAAAAAAAGGAAAAGCAACAAAATGAGCATGATCTGATGTCAGACATGCTGCACCAGATCCCCTCATGTCAGAAAACTGTGTGTATCCCTCTTCCCTACTTACGTCAAGTAATGGTATATGTGCTATAGTAGGGTATATTTTCTGCTAACTCAGGTCCCATGTCCCTAACATGTGCTGTGATATGATGTTATACTTCAGGGGTGAAAGCATATGACTCCTACAAAGGTGGTAGAAAAGACTTGCTGAATGGAATTCTCTGAATAAGATCTGATCAAGATCACATTGTTGTCCAGACGACCATTTGTTTACACCTGAAATAATTTTACAATTTGATTAACGAACACAGTGGCTGACTCAGGGGACCCTGCTGTACGCCACTGTTGAAGGCATGGAGACAGTGCCAGCCCAGTCAGGACAGGCTAAAGTTTACTCCTTTCCATTCGGGAGTCCTCTCATTTTGAATTTGTTTCTGGTCTGGTTGTGTAACTATCTCCTGAAAAGTGTCTTGTTTTTAATTTGTTAGCATACATTACATGTATACCCACAAATGCAGGTTAGAACTGGTTATTTTTTTGGTTAGTAATTCATTTGCTGTTACACTGGGGTTGGTTTAAAAAGCTAGGCTTTGATGGGAGTGAGGATAAGTTCATAACAGATAGAGGAAATATTCAAACTACACTGAAATTCCACTCAGTATGGCATGTGGTAGGTGGAACATTGTAGGCCAATTTGTCACTTCATATTAATGAGGGTGAAACTTGTTATGGAAAGAATTTCCAGTTAGAATATCCCACACAATGTTTGAATTATAGTGCATGTCAGGACTGCAACTGCCAGTGGTGACTGAAACTCCCGTGGTGATGCAGTGGCAATGTGCCAAACTCACTAACACTTCCTACCTCTGTGTTACTCACAGTGGGGAATTATTAACCAGATCCAGTCAACCAACACAATAAGAACCAGTACAATATACAGACTAGTTAACATTCCATTTTACCTGAAACTAGGCAGGGGATTGACCTGAGTGAGTTAGTAAATGGAAGCTGTAGAGCCATAAAAGCTTTAACTAGATATACAGTCTGTGATAGGACATTTTATAGGAAGTTCATAGGTAAGTCCGCATTGTTCTTGTTTAGGTGCCTGATGAGGTCACTGCAACTGATGAGGTCATTGCAAATTTTTCCTTTCCACTAGTAAAAAACACGTTTGAATAAAGCACATGAAGTGAACGCACACGCACACGCACACACACGCACACGCACACGCACACGCACACGCACACACACACACACACACACACACACACACAGTTACTACACAGTTACAACACTACTTAGTATTTAGCAATTTGTTTCTGGTGACTGTGCTATCACACTGATTTAACCTAATACATAATGGTATTATCTCATTTCAATTTTTCATTGCAGACCAGTTAAAAAATGGAATTCTATTAATCATTTATATAAATAATATAGCCTAATTAATTTCTACAACTAGAAACCTGTGAATTATTTCCCATGCTCCCACAAATTCCCCAAATAACAAGAGGAAATAATTGTTTACATATTTCACAATAGAAACATATGGTGAAAAAGAGTTCTTCAAAGTGAGGCATTCTTGCTCAAGTACTTCAGCACTAGACGGCTGTCAAAATAGGCCAAGTGTCGTTCTTTTCTTTTTTCTGGAATATATCCTTTTTGAAATAAATGTCACATCAGCACTTCTTTCTGTCACAGCCAGAGGTTTCCGGCTGTCTTGTACAATGCGCAGTATTTCTTAACTTAGGCATTTGTGGTTTTTTTAAAGGCTTTGCTCAAAACAAAACAATTTCATTTATGTTGAATCACAGTGAATGTTGACTCCAGACATAAAGGCTCAGTAAAATGAAATAATCCAATTAATCTGTTCCTTTAAGAAGTTCACACTTCATGTCATTTTTGACATTTTGACAAAGTGTTGACAGTCACAGTTTTAATATAATTTTCCATGTTTGTAAAATACCTAATTATGGCTGTCAATTAGTTGAGACCACCTAGCTTTGCTCACTTGTAAATATGGGTTCCTTTGACTTAACATCACTGTATTTATAATCGTTTTAAGAATACTTACAAAAGTTACAGTCTACACACTCATTTAACCCCCATCAATCTTACATGCTAAAGTACGGCCTTCTTACAGCAACTCTAAACTTGCTTCTGTACCCAGGAAATGTACCCAGCCCTAAATCCTGGAGTACTAATAAGTGAAAAGGGGAACACAATCTTCTATCAGCTTATGGGCAAAAGAAGGTTTGGGGACACCATCACTTCTTTTCACAATAAAATGGCAAAACAGTAAATAATATAATATTAAGTATAATACACTTTCTGTCGAAATTCCCAGAAAGCTACGTCAATGAATTCCTGAATATGTTCAATCTGTTTCAACCATGCATGCAGAGGTTGTAGACATAGCAACCTATCAAAAAAAGGAAGCAAGTCAGTGAGAGAGACTTTATAGCTGGTGCTGAATGTGAAAGAACATCAATGTCTGGGCCAGAAGTCAGCTACAATGAAATGAATTTTCAATATAATTTACTTCAATGTAATTTAAGATTTTGTAGCAATCCAACCTTCCAGCAATCCAACTTATGAACAAGATATGAAACCAAATGCATACTGTGAAAAAATACTTCATGAGGCTGTCAAACAACTCCCAGTAATAAGAAGGTCAATAAAACTGTTTTAACCCTATTTTACATTTAACACATTTGGTGCATCCTACCGTCATGTACAGCATCTGGTAGGCACTGCACACCTGTGTAAAATCATATGCTTTTACATCAGAGCCTTATTAGAATGTGATTTTAAAGACACTTAGATGAAAGTATGACTAGGCATAATACCTTCAATTACATGGGTATACGAAGGGAAAGGAATTATAATTAATATAAAACTAATTTTGACTGATGATATCTCACTCTTGAGAGTTGTGATGAAGAGTGATGCATGTGCTCATACACCAGGGTCCCTATCCTGACATTTCCTGACTGTCACAGCCCACTGGGGGTCAGTCAGGTGTGGTCAATGGCCGGAGAGACTGGGAGTGATGAAACTGGTATGCAGTCCGTTGCCCTTATTTTTAAACCTCCTGGATTGTGACAGAGTGTTTTTAATAGGCGACAGTGGCTGGGGAGCTGCTGGGTGTTGAAGCACAGCTTCCTTCCTCTACAGCCTGCAGGCTCCTCGATTGCAACAGGATCCCGGGAGCAGGCCAGAGCACAGTGATATCTCTCCTTATTGCCTAGCACCAGCTATTCGCTGGTCTCAGACATCAACAAAAATGATGCCATTCAAAATATATTCTTTTTTCATTTAACAAAGTATAATTATGGCTAAAATGCTACAGATCTTTGCCTAAATTCACCTAAAGTCTTCCCACCTGAATAATCTGAAAGATGTAATGGGGCTTCCTTGTTGTAAGAAAGTAACTAACAAAGCATAGCCCCATGACAGACAACCTAGAAATACTACCATTAATGCTTTCTTTAAGAAGTTCAAATCAGATTTTTTTCATCCTCAATTAACCAACATACTGCAATGACCAATGCACTGTCAAAGATATTATTGGCCAATAAAGTATGGTGCAATTCAAACTTGCTTCCCCTGTGTGGTTAATTCAAACTATAATGGTACTTTTTCTTGTTTTTTGATGACACGCATGACGAGGATAGCCCAAACAAATATGTATAAAAAGGAAGCAAATAACCATATAAATAAATACTTTGTACTTGTTTTAAAAGTTAAAAAAATATCATTATCAGTTTAGGATGCACATTGGTAACAGCAGAATGATAGGATTACTGGCCAATAATTGCCCTTGTCTATCCATTATGCTGCCTGACAGCACTCTACAGCTGCCCATGAAGGGCATGTGCTGTTTTCATTGTCCTTTTCATACTTCTCATCCTACATCTAACTGCTTCCTTCAATTAGGGTCACGAATACAAATGTTTTAACACTGTCATGGTAAGAGTACCTAAATGTATTATTTGGTTTGCCATTATTACAGGCATAACTGTAAAAGCTAACATGTATTTTGTGGTATCGATGTGTTAAGTGCAAGTTAGTCAGCAGGGAAGCTGATTCAGAACTGTGGCATAACTGAAGGATATATCAGTGCTGATGTTGACACACCTGCCTTCTACAATCCATCATTGAAAAATCTGGTGTGAGAAAACACCACATTGCAACAGCTATCAGAAATTTCAGTAAAGGCTTCAATATATTTTTAAGTTAAATAAATCCCATTGAAGTGATGCATTTAACTGAAAGCCTAATATTTCTCTGCAGTAGTTCACAGCTGTATTCTTAAGTGTCACTAAAAGTAAAGTAAAGGTTTGCAACCCAGCCTAAGAAGTCCTCATGAAACCTATCAGGATTGGGTCTATAACTGTGTTATAGCATGTGGGTTTGGGTGGGGTTGGGTCAGGCTCAACATTTCTGGATGTCAGATAGATTTTGAATGCACAGCAGTCTAGAATCTCATTTTGAATGAATGAAATATACAAAAAAGGGAATCAACTTTAAGGCTGCAGAACATATCAAGCTTGAATGGAGGATTTATTTACTTATTTATTTAGACAGAAAGAGTTTGTTTTTTCCTAAGTGCCCTCCATTTTCCTACAAAGGACTGTTCATTTTGTTGAACTGAATTTGCATTTGTTTACATATACAGACTTTACACACTGTATAGTACACTGTTTCCCCAAAAGGGATGCACAGTAATGTGTTCATTTGTTAGGCTGTTGAACATTACATACTGTGTAACTTTGTTTATACAAGCCTTTAGTCATACATAACTATATGTATGCAACTCTATATATATAAATTTTCATGTCATACTGATGTTTGATACCACTTTAATATATATTTTACAAACCAGAACACCCAAACAAGGTATCCCGTTGCTAATACAGTGAATGAAAAACACAATTCGGTTCTGTAACAATGACACGTCAAAAGATCTGTATCATCAAGAGTTCCAGCTGCACTGCGGCCTACTCAAAGAGACAATGCTCAATGAGAAATCCCCAGCTGTGATATGTACAGTAGAAGGGAAGGAAGACTCTAGAATGCAATTCGTGCCTAACAGCTTAACTTGTCACACACAGTCACAGCATACATACAGCAAGAGAGGGAAGCCCACAACACATGCTGCCCCAGAGGGCAGGAGGGAATCTACCCACTGCTGTAATACTCGCCCACAGACAAATCACACATCTGCCATGTGACTGGAGGGAACTTCGTTACTTTACAAATTACTGTGATAGTCATAACTGCTGAGGAATATTTGTATTCATATTTTAAACATAGCCGTCCCAGACAAATTTTCAAAAGAACACATTGTTCTCCTATCCATTTTCCTTAACTACACACTATGACACATATTCCAATAACTTTAATTTACTGATAAAACTGTCTCGTGCTGACATGCCCTTCACACTTTTGTTCATTTTAGCTGATAAAAAAAGTTTACAACAATCTAACTGCTAAGAACAGCTTTAGGTGTTGCATGACATCATTGTTTATTTAGCACATACACCCTTCCCAGGCAATTTGCAATTTTGAAGATATAGTGATATTTTTCCATCTTGCACTTCATTAAGTTAGAGTTTGCAGGAGAGGTTTGATGTAACACCTTTCTGGGAGTGCAGTGGAAGTGCACTGGCCTATGATCCTCTGGTCCAGAGTCTGATGCCTTAACCGCTACTCAACAATGCAGCCACTGCTGCTGTGTGAGCATTTTTATTCAAGACAGCGGTGACAATATAAAGAAACAGCAATAACAAATTGCTGAATCCTCAAAGTACGGTTTCCTGTTATTTTAACATACACATCTCTGTTTCTGAGATGTTTAAAAAAAAACTAAGAATGTTTCTTCACACAACTTCTTCAACGCTTCAGTTCCCACAAATGTTCAACATTATCAGTCCCCAAGACTCTTGACTACAGTATATTTACATTGCCAGCCATTTATGCATTTAGTCACATTTTAGCTATTTTGTCATCTTATTCACAGTATGCTGGGCTGGCTATCCAGTTCATTATAAACAAGACAAACGTAGACATGAAATGCCAAGTAATGGTGACCACGTTACAGTATAGATATATCTGGGTAATTAATGTTTATTATTCTGCCACAGAAATAGAGTTCAGAACCATCGTACAACATGATGAATGGGTGCAATGTTACATCTCTGATGTGGATATGTAAATTTTGTAAAAAAACACTTAGCTAGATTACATTAATATTGGCCATTTAGTTTAGCTTCCTAATGAACATGACCTCTTTTCCACGCCCACCGACAAGCTAAGACACTAAACAACCATATATTTATTCCCAGACCAAAAGACTAACACATTTGTATTGAGGATGTACTACATTTGTGTGATTTTTGAACGCATTCTGTTACAAGAATGTTTGCAGGTAAACCACTTTTTTTCAGTTACAGAGGATTATGAACGAAACTTCACATGGCTAATACGCAATGTTATAAAAGCAGACTTAATATAAAGATGATCCAATATTCACTACTGCTTTTTCTCGTTTTGTTATTGTACTAATATAGTGTAATAAGCACAGTTAAGCTAATATTTAATGTCACAATCTTAGACCAAAATATGCAGTTTGTAGCTGTGGTGTGAGCTTTAAAACTGCCACGTGCTGTGAACTGAAGGCTACCATGAAACGTACTACTCCCCATAACATAACATAACATAACAATTACTGAACCACCTTTGATCAATGATAGAATTATGTTTCACCATTAGGTAACACTGTTTTGTAAACCTGAGGCCAGCTAGTGGCAGCAGTCTATATTTTTGGAGCTGGGCCATGTCACAAGCATGTCCTTTGCTAGCAGTACTTTAGTTCCTGATCTCAAAATTGTATTTATTAAAGAGCAACAGAAACTTGCATCAATATTATGTACTTCTCACTGGCTGTGTCATGTCTCAAAGCAATTCAGACTCAAGATGGGATGAAGTAAAATCAGAAAGACTGTATTGCCTCTAAGGCTGCCATCCTTTCTACCAGTAATGTGCCTGAGCAGACATTCTGTTGGTAGCCTGCCCATTCCGACACGTCTGGAACTACCTTGACATGTACGCTGAATTTCAATGGTTATTTGAAGTGCATAGTGACCTTACGTCAATAAATTTCACTCAGCATGTATGTCATGTATACAGCTGCAATACATACATACTCTAAGTCCTATTGTTAGATTTTGGGAAAAAATTTAAGGAATATCAATTATCTTTTATTCCTTCAGGTAGACACCCAGGGACAGATTCTGCAGTACAGCATTAGACCACAGTGTTGTTTAAATGTGATGCGGTCCTTTCTCACTAATTCAGTTTAAAACAAAGACTTATGTTGAATGCAGTAAAAAAGGGTTAATTTTCAGTGATCCAGATGAGGGAGTAAGTGTATATGAATACTCACAAGTTTTGGTTAGATGAATCTGCTGCTTGTATACAAAGGTAGGTCATGTCCTGGGAAAGAGAAAGCAAATATCATGGAACAAACTGGTTTGTTAAAACACATGTGGTCCTTCAGAGTCTTGCTTTCAGTGACTGCAGTTTTATTTGATGTATTAATCTAGTACCACTGACCTGTCTGTTTAGCTCTGTTTTTCTACCCCAATTATATATAGCTGCAACACAGCTATAATTTAGAGAGGAAATAATGATTTGTGTAGTGCTTCACACAGTGAGTGTAACACAGCCAGAAACAACCTGAGTGTCTGGGAGGCTGAGTAGCCAGGCATGTGGCTGCTGTTGGATGTCCATTCTGACTACTCTGTATACTAGAAACTACCCTATATATTACAGATGAATGACTATCTCTTCTCAGACAACAGAAAAGTGAGTCCATCCATGCAGAAATACCCCCAAGATGCAAACTGTATCGCAGTGTATAATCATCTAGTAAAAGACTTTAGCCATGGAAGACAGACATCACAACATGATAACAGTGTCCTTGTTTCACAACAGTATGGTTTATGATAACCATGTGTCTGTGACATTTTTAAAAATGCCTCAGTCTATAGTTCAATTTCTAACTTTAGAGGAATGAGAAAAAGCCACAGCTGAGAAAGAGTGTTGAAAGGCAACAGAAAACTTTTTTTCCATCTGTGTTTTGTTGGGGCTTGTTGTGTTGTCTTTCTTAATTTTGCTTGTTGACTTCATTCAGTGAACTTGCAATGGGGATTCATTTTATTCTGAGCTTTTCTCTAGCTATCACTTTGTATATAAATACACGCCTGGTGTGATTGCATCTCATGGTTCTCTTGTCATTCCCAAACGTTCATGCAGTACGTGTCACAACACTGAATATTTATACTGTATTTCATGTGTTCAGGTATAATTAAATTTTCAAGCATTTATACAGTTTTAATATCTTATGGATATTTGACTTTATCTGTCCTGTTCTTGTGAAAAATTCCATGCAGGCATATGTTCAGGAACAATTAATTATGTATAGGGACAAATGAGATACAACTCCTGATGTTGTGGTTTACTACTGAATTCTGAAAAAACACTTTTTTACATTAGAGCAGAGAACCCCTCTATTCTAAAAGGTTTAACTTGGTGTCCATATTTACTTGAAAGTAACATTTCAAGTATTCTGTCATTCTTAGCATATTCATTCCTGAATTAATATTCTGTATGAGCTGTTTTCATGCATACAAAATGTTATATAACGCTAACAATTAAGCTCACAACTGCGAAGTGTTCAAAATAAACAATACCTGTACACATGCATAGCCTCATCCTCCAGGATGCGGTAATGCTTTGAATTTTTGTTCAAATATCAATCACACATCAGCAAAAATATGTTGGTTTTACACTACATGCAAACAAAAAGAAAATAAAGGCTTGAATTTGATGTGTTAAAAGCACACCAATATATTGGCAAGCCCTCAGACCTGAAGCAACAATCTCCATTTAGCTTTAGGCCTACTTGCTTTTGTTTGGCACTGACTACAACAAACTGATTAGTAGGAGGCAACCCCTTACATAGTCTAGATATGTGCACACTGAACACTGCATGTAATTTGTTATCCAGATTTCATTTTGATGTACACGCATTCATACATTAAGTTCATGTACTAAGAATTACAAATGAGAAACTTTTTGGTTAATATATGTTGTTAGTAGTAATATGAATAGCCTACCTCCACTACCCAGCTCATTAAATTTATTTATTCAAAATATTTAATTCACAATCAGCTATGTATATGATTAGTTCATTTTCAAAATTATTTAACATTCTGACTAATAACGGGTAGGATGCATGTGAACAACTGAATAACTTGGTTTTGTCGGAATCAAAGTTTTACAGTTACCAAATTAAAGCTTGAATTTTGTGGTGCAAGCTCACTACCCTCAAGTGGTCAACAGCAGTATTACATTTAAAAAAGGAGACCCCCATGTTAATATTTTTCCTGACCATTATTTCCAGTTACTGCTATGCAATTTTTTATTTTTCAGAATTAATACCACTAAAAATGGAAATAGGATGGTAATTTGGGAACAACTCTGTTTTCTAAAACAGCAAAATGATGTAGTAGCAAGGAGCTGAACCATGTGTCCCTAAAATTACTGGTGTGACTCTCAGACTGCCCACTGCCATTGTACCCTTGGGCATGGCACTTAACCCAGACTGCCTCAGTAAATATCCAGCTGTATAAATGAATATCAGAAAAATGTAAGATCATGTGCTATGTAAGTCACTCTGGGTGGGAGCTTCTACTAAGCAACATATAAAACGTTAAAAGCCTTTTTATTTTGATTTAATCGGCCTAGTTTAAGCCAACAATGAGTAACATTGCCTATGCTGTAAAAGTTGATGCAAATCTCAATTAATACAAAATCTCTATGTAATTTTAAACTTTCAATCTCAAGTGCTTACTGATCACCATGTGTTCTTCTCATTCTCACAAAGGCTTGATTTGATACACAGTGTTGGGGAGTAGTATACTACATGTAATTATACTAGTAGTTTAACTACATTTTGCAGTAGCTTGCTGGTAGTTCAACTACATTCATATTTGCATAGTGATTCAAGTAGTTAAATTACTTTTTTGCCATTTTTTGTGTAGCTAACTACTGAAACTACAAACAATTTTGGGTCATAAAAAGCTGACATTCCTTGCACTTTCCCATGAATAGTGGGGTATTTTATTTTTTGGTTTATGTATGACCTGTGAACAAGTGGGCACTTTTTGCAATAAACTCAATTGAGTGGCATTTTTTGCTGGCCTGTGACTTTTTTGTATTATATTTTGCTATAATTTCATATCACATCATATCATATGATATCATTGACTATTGACATTGACAATTTGATAATTTTTTTCACAAAGTAGTTTGAACTACTTTTTCTAAGTAGCTTTAGTTAACCAAACTAGATTTCTCCCTAGGGAAGCTTTGCTGTAGTTCAACTTTCCAGTGTGAAGTGATTGGTAGCTTGCAAAGCTATGCTTTTAAAGTAGCTTCCCCAACACTGTTGATACATGCCTTTTCATTATTTAAACCGGATGACCAGTCACTTTGGACTCTGCTGTTCAACTAATAATGCAATAATGCTATTTTCAGGTCAAGTATGGCATAAATAGTGCAATATGACATAAACTGGTGAAGTTTGTGATCTCCTAAGTAAACATGGAATCTACACTGATATTGGCTGCAAGGCAAATTACTATCACTATTTACTATTACACCCTTAATATTTTATATATTTTTCCTTCCAAGAATTATGTTTGTGTCTGAATTATCCACTGGATGAGTGAGATTTTTAATATGAGCTATTTAAAGTTTTGATGGGTATCACTGAATAGTACGATGTATTATTGTCAACTTTCCTTTTGATTACAGTAAAGGCCTGTCTGGCTTCTCTGTATGACAAGACTGAATAAGGCAAGTAAGACAACAACCTCTCTCTCCTCTTTGCTGAGAATTCACTTTTTATAACCAAAAACCACTGCTTCATTCCAGAGGCAGCTCCACTCACCTGCAGTACTGGCTTGGCATTGTGGTACACTGACAAAATGTGAGTAATCCCATTTTTAGATAACTCCTCTATGTTTTCTGAGTCTAGGGGATAAAGAAATGTTAATGTTTCCATTGGGACAATTGTCAGTACAACACACAAGACATTTTATGAGATGCTATCTAAGCTACATGAAAGAAGAAAAAGAATTTTGCAAAACCAATGCTTTTTTCATAGCATTTTTAAACATTTGTGAGCTATATTTACAATGGGAAATACGCTGCAAATTTCAAAGGCTTACACTTATATCTGCACACAATTAACGCTTAATTCAATATGCAACATTTAACAAAATCAACTGTCAGCTTGCAAAGGAACCAGATGCATACAGTGACACACTGTGGCCATGGAATGCTATGGCAATGTCTTTGTAAATTACACTATGCTGAAGTCTGTAGCGTCCTTTTAAACTGCATTTTGTCTCAAAAAAGTATCAAAAAACTAGGTTTGTGGATCTCACAATGACAGTATGATTTCACATACATTTCTTGTGCAGACTTATCTGAGACCCACAAATACATGCAGTCTCAAAGATTCACAGACTCATGTTTGACTGGGGGCTTTGGTCTATTTTCAGTTTATGAGCAGTACTTGTATCATTTTGTGTTGCCATCCTCACAGTGACTATAATTAGAAATTGCCCTGGGGTCTTATACAACTTGGGAGAACACTGCTCATATTGCAAGACTCTGAAAATGACTTTAAGAGGCACAAGCAGTGCAAACTGGCCAGGTTTTAGTGTTTGTATGTGGTGTCTTGATTACAGAATATTAACCTATTTAATCCCTATTTTCATAGAGCCATATCTGGGAATACTACATGGGCTGGAATGTGACTGATCCCTTATTAGTATGTATATTTCATAATTCACATACCTTTTGGCAGATAAATAGGGTTTTAAAGTAAATAATAAAATGTTCTAAATCCCACAATATAATAATAATAATAATAATAATAATAATAATAATAATAATAATAACTTTACAGTAGAATACTTACATTATGGAGTTCATTTCATTGGGGAAAGCACTGTTACAATGGAATTGCTATTATGTGTAGTGCTTTATTTCAATACAGTTAACAGAAAAACCTGCAGCAAACACAAACCATAAAATATCCAAGCAAAGCAACAAATGTTATAATAAACCAGCATTATATTGTCAGTAATAAAACCTGTCAATTTGAAACATCCAAGAGTAAAAGGTTCAGGTCACTGTTTGAATGCGTTTTTAAATCCCCCATGCACCACTTCATGCTGACTGTAATTCAGGAGAAATGTGCCTACCTCTTACATTTCCAAGATAGAGACCATCAACGACCTTTAATGTAAAAGAAATTGATACTGTTGAGACGATGGAGATATTAATTTTCTATCAAGCAAGCTAGTTTGATAACACTTTACCCTAAGCCCACATCCATATTTCATTTGGCTGTGAAAACACTGTGAAACATCATGCCAAAAGGATAAATAATGCCACCAACAAGCGAATTTACGCCAACATTTCCCTAGAACACTTTTACTCGATAGAAAGTATCACTGAGACTATAACTTGTAATACATTTGAAGGAAGGAGCACTTTTCGGTTTGGAATGGCACCTACAAAAATGTTTATGGAAAAATATGAAACATATGGTTAGGCTGTGACGTTGTCTTTAGGAGAATGATTTAAGAAGACGGCATTTAGGTCATTGCCCCGTTCTCCCACTAATCAGGAAGAATGCGGTTTTGAAATGATTGTGAAACTAAAGTCCTGGTATTGAACTGACCCTCTGTAGGTACAAATGCACGTGCACCATGGATAAGGTATTTTAAGTTTAAGATGACAATGCTACGGTCTCTGAGAACATGTTCTCTAGTCTCTAGTTTAGCTACCATAGCTGTATTTCAGATTGTCAGCTGACGCTACACAGAAATTAAATCAAGCTAAATAATACAACAATCAACTTTTGAATTCGAGCGCTAGTGAAAACAGCAATGCCTAACACAGCCGTTTGTTTTAAAAGAAAGAAAAAACACAAAACTAAAACTACATAGCTACCTAAAGCTAACATTCAGAACTTCCTTGAACAGCAAATAATGGCTGGTAAGGTAATTCAGGGTATGTTAGTAACTACCAAGCTAACGGTAGCTAGCTGTTGAACAGAATCAGAACCGTTGTTTTTAGCTTGTGTCAGCTACCTAGCTTGCGACGCAAGCTTAATATTTTCTGTGATTTCTTTAAAAATTTTAGCAAGCTAGCGACGTCTACATGACTAATGTTGTCTACTGCGTTGCGTTAGCCATCTACCTGGCTAACTTAGCAAGTTACCAAGCTGTCCTATACAAGCAATAAATACGTAAACCTAGCTTAAGCTGCATTTACCTTATTCATTCCGTTTCCCATGGCTCATGCAGAGAATATTGCCAGTCGGCTAGACTAAAATGATAATTCTAGCTTTAACGGAAAATGTATATTTCACGATACAACCAATGTCCGGACGGACTTTGGCTAGCTAATGTTATGCATTTCCAGCATGTGTTTTGGGTAGTTGCGCTCTTGGCAACAGCGATCGGCAACACCAGGCAGAAGCTAGATGCGCTCGAAATGACGTGCGTTTGAGGACCTTTCTTTTACTCAGATTTCAGAGGTCAAACGCTGTACTGTAGTCAACGTTTGCTGGAGTAGTTGACCTTGTGCATGACAGTACAGGCAAAAGCCTTCCGGTTTCTGTTGAAGTTGTAGCTGTCAAGACATAAGCGGAACCAAGACTAGCTACCAATATGACATCAGATCTAACTGGTGTAAAATTATTTTAACTCTTTGAGTGCTCGGCATGTATAGCTTGAAAGTGAGAGCGCAATCACCATTTGTATTAACTAATTCACGGAGACATTTTACCACGTTAGCTTTCAATAAAAGACAGCTGATAATGCATTACCTTCCTTTAGCCAAGTCCACAAAACGTAATGGATCATGATGCGCTCAGAGCACAGCAGTTACTTGAAAGAATGAAGAAAGATATAGATGCAGTTGTTGCTTCAAGTCATGTACAAGTTTCAGCCATGTCTGGCCTGGTTGGAGAGCTCATATTTATACACATACATTTGCAGAAATTAGGATGCAACTCATGGTCTAATTTAATAGTGATTGTTCTGAAGATCACAAGACAAATTGTATGCAAAATATTTTTTCCAGCAACAGACACAACTCCAGATTTTTGGGAAAAGCTGACCAAATTCATGTGGAAGGATGGCAGCCATTGCCATTCATGTGACACTGCAATGATAGATAATTATTTTAACTAGATTTTCAGTTGCTTCCCATTTGTTAAATTTGTCTTTACATCCTTGCAGTACTCCCACATTGTAGAAAATCTTAAAACATAAATGATTAGATAAGACAAGAGGAAAATACATGCCTATAGAATGAAAATGTTCTCAAATAAGACAACAGGATTAAGTCCCTGCCCTGGGACAATGTACATCTTTGGTCATTAAAAAAAAAAACAAACAAAACAACTGTTTTAACATTGTGACTTTATTTCGCTGATATACAATATCCTTAAGAGGAAGTGATCTTCCAGATTGCATTACGAGGTAAGGATGATACATGGAAAACAGACAGACTGGTTTATTTGTAACTGTTTGTGTCATGCACTCTAAGGTGTGCTTTACTTCTTCCACTCTTTATTCTCATAGTCCCATTTTGCAGAAAAGCCCTCCACAGGGTTGATCCTCATATCCAGCATCCTCTGGAGCTCCTGCTCTTTGTACTCCTGAGAGAAAGTGTGGGGCACGGGCCCATACACTGCAACGACACAAGAAAGCTCAAGTTATTTCTATACTGTCTCAGAAACTCCTTTTTTGTTCCCTGTTCACCTGAAGATTTTTGTAACATTTCCAGCAAAGGCAAGAGCTCACAAAACACTGAACTATGATATTCATTACAATCTAACATCACAAGCAGTAACATGCTGCAACAAAGTACTTTTAACACACAAAGAACGTGTAAATTCAGGTTCCTAGAACTGACAGTTCACATCTCATCCTGTGGAAAGCACAGTGGGTTTAAAATATATAACTTGGAAGGCTGACTTCACAGACTGCTGTACCATTCAAACAAATTATTTCAGTATCTTTCCCCTTAAGTCACTTCATTAGGCTTTCCTGAAGATATGTATCTAACCCATTATCATCCATGCTTCCTTCAGTCACCCTCTCCCTATTTGTTTCAGAAGTACACATTAAGGCAGTCTTGAAGGTGACTGTTGGTTGCGATATCATTTTGACTACGCATTTCATCCAAAATATATGCTGAAATCGACAAAAGCATTTTTCTCAGACTTACCAAACTTCCTCTGCCAGCCGACGACCAAACCAGTTAAACCAACAAAGAACAATATTCCAGCAGCAATTGACTTCCATTCATTTGAGCTCTGGTTCATTTCAGCAAAGCTCTGTTTGAAGCTAATGCGGTACACTGTGGACACAAAAAAGGGTGATGTTTTAACTTATTTCAGAATAATAATGCTACTTTAAAAAAGCTAATATTGCATGCAAACCAAATCAACTCCATCAGTTGATTTTTCACTAAATTAGTTGTCATATTGCATTTCCAAAACGGTTTGATTTTTTTTAAGCAAGCTTCATTCTGAAATTCAAGATGAGGCTATTTCATGGATACTGGTATAATCTTAGTAATGGAACACCTACGAGCAATCTTCTCCTCATTGGAGAGGGTTGCCCAAGAACCCTTTTCCTTCTCCTTGAGAGATTTCTGCTCTGGACTCAGGTTCTGCACAAACTTGATGTCAGGAAGGGGATTCTCCCGCCGATCAAAATATGCTGGAAGAGTGTAGTCCTCCACCTTGGCAACCCCTGCAGGACACAATTACAACAGTAAGGAATGAGACTAAACATGTTTGTGTGTATCTATATACATTTATGTTAATGATGAAAATGGAAAGACATGGGCTGAAGCATTTAGAGGTTCTTCAGTCAGTTACCTCTAAATGCCGAAACATTCACTGACGAAACATCTTACACAATATTCACGTTTAAGGCACTGCCAGTCTTACTTTTAGCTTACCACAGGACACATTTCAAATAAAAATAACGTCGTCTTTAACATTTCCGCTGGTGTTAATATAATGTTAATACATTTGACGATGTACATTTGAAATTACAATAATGTAATATAATTTGAATTTCTCAGAGATTACGTTGTCTCGTGTCGACCTTGATTCAAATGTCATGAATGAAAGTCGTTTCTTACAGTATGAATACATTTAATATTTAGCTAATTAGGCTACGGACAAAAATAGATACAAGTAGATACAAGTATTGACCTGCTAACGTCACAGGATTAGATATATCTTATGATATATTTTAGCAAATGTAATGAAATGAAATTCAGATATCACTCACCATGTCCACCTCGTAGGCAAACGGAGGTGGAGATGGCCCGCTTTCCGACTACTCGCAAGGTTTTAGATGCCAACATTCTGAGGAAAAACGACAAGTTAATTCATGAAATTGCGTCTTTGATTTCTGAGCAGCCACAAAGCCAGTCTAGCAGCGGTTATTTCCAAAATCCACTTTATTCTTCGACGCTCCTGCTGTAACTCGAGCTTTACTCTGTAGTACAGCAAAACATCCACTTCAAACATAAACCCACAAGCCAATGAATTAGTCAATATTGTGGGAATTCAAAATAAGGCCAAACAATTAACATTACACAAGAAGCTATCCTAGACCTAGACTAATGCCTTATGGTCTAGCTCGTTACCTACCAGTTTGGCAAAGTGATAGCTAGCCAACTAGCTAGTCTAGCTAGACTATTACTCGCCCGGCTAAAACGGCGAGTTAGCTAACGTTAGCTATTCAAACAAGGTCAACCTGGACTGAGCAATACATCGATTATATGAATTCTCTTTTTTTCAATAAAGCACGTTATCACACACAGTCAACTTAAAACACAACTAAAACAGAAAAGGACCCTTTCAAGATGCTCGTATTGTGTTAACTAGCAGGGCCTACCAAAAAGGGCTGCATTTTATCAGTCCTCTACATCCCCACTCAATGTCACTCATCACCGAATTGTGTAAGGAAAGGTCTATTTTTTTCGCAACATACTGATCAATATATTAATATTAGCAAACTACACTAGCAGTAACATTAGTATTACAAACAAATCAAACATTCGTCGTTGTATAAGCTATTTAATCAAAAATATCACCCGGCGTCTCACACTTCCTTACCTCCTGCACACCCGCTCTCGAACGCGCAAAGGAAGAAATGACTGAGCGAAAGAACACAGAGATAGAACTGCTAGATCGGCTGCTTGTTTGGCGAATTAACAACGTCAACAACGTCGACGTCATAAAAAAAGTCTGCTGTCATTGTGGGTACAACTCCCAACAGCCGATTTTCAAGTGGGAAATGCAAGAGAGATAGAAGCCGATAAAATCTGGTGAATTTTAATTTGTAAAAATTAAACTTAATTGAATCTTTTGTGGCTGCGATGTCATAACATGCTGTGCCTGTTGTGGCACTCACAATGTTTTGTGAGAACATTATACGTTGTAGTAATGTGTATAAATTGTTATTCGATTATTACATATGACCTTTTTCTGTATGCATGTACATGCACTTTGAGTTGCCTTGAATAAGGTTAAAAATGAAATCATTTAGAAATATTATCATTGATAAAAACAACAAGCAATAACTGTGACGCCCAAAAACCAGAAGGAAATGACTTTCATCTCATTTTACCTACAACCATCATATTTAGTCACATGCAACTGTATATAGGAATGTACAATATAACGGAATTTCACGACTATAGCTGAAACAATTTACATCTTTCAAGCAATGTAAAGAGTATGGTATTTAAACGTAGGGTGGTAAAATAGACACGTACAAATCCCCGGCTGTTTAGGCAGTAAAGTTGCTTGTTGCAAGAACAGGCTGAGCCTTATGAGCCATGTATATTCTCATTTGAATCTGGGTTATGGCACATGTATTCGGCACATAACCGAATCATGCACGTGTGGCTTTTATTATGACAATATACCTCAAGCAAATGCTCAAGTACAGATTTTGAATCGGCATCACATTAGTGACGATTACAAAATATAAAAAATTTAGGTATTTGATACGAAATTCAATATGGCGAACATACCATGTGACCCATAAGTATGATAATGTTCCGTAACCTCCGACAATCCTGCCAAGTTTCCTAAGATGTTAGCATTTTATTTTTCAAAGAGGCAGAAGGAAAGAAGACGACAAAAATAAATTGAACAAGTACCTTTTGTTTTTGTCGCCACTACTGATTGTGAACGTTCTAGTAATTCTGTATCTATGAAGAATGAGGAATTCTGGGAAGTAGAACTTTAACATAAGCACCAAGGTCATTTAATCACATTTTTTCGATTTACCGTTGATTTTTGTAAGTGTGGCATATGGCTAAAATTCCGCCTTTTAAAAATAGTGAAATTAAAGAAAAAATACAAATATGGTAAAATATACAAGATTACTTTTACGACAGTTCCTCGTTTACGAAGCCATTTAAAATGCAGCCATTTTGGCTCAGCTTTCTATATCCACTACAGCTGCGAAGTGAATGCTCCCTGCGCTGAGCCACAATGGCGTTTGCGGCATGTGTTCAGGCAGAGATAGTGGAATGCATACTTAAGACAGAGACCTCATAGCTGAGTGAGGTTAAGACGTTTCTGTTAACGTTTCGACTTTTGATAGCGGTGTAGATGGCCAACGTTTAAATCGAGGAGTGTTTAATCAGAAGAAATCTCTCGCAAGATAAATAATAAGATAACTACGAAGCTGATTTAGCTACTTATACGCGCTTGGTTAGTTTTGACAACTAGCTAACCTGCTGCCTGCTACCGAAAGACTTTTACACTGCGAAGCCAACAAGCTAACGTTGGCTGCAAATGCTGTTAAATCTGTGTCGGCATGAGGCTGTGCTGAGTTTGCTTTAGTTGATTAACTAATATAGATAGCTATATGTTAGTTAGCTACCGGGTTAGCTATCTTTTAGTTAGGCAACATAGCTGTAATAATGACTGTAAAGTTGACCACTCAGGCTTATTGCAAAATGTTACTGCATGCTGCTAAATACCCAAACTGCGCTGTTAATGGATTACTGGTTGCTGAAAAGCAGAAAGAGAAAAAGAGAGATGGCCACTCCGCACCAGTGCTATGCGTGGATTGTGTCCCACTATTTCACGGTACACTTGCTTTAGCACCAATGCTGGAGGTGGCACTGACAGTGGTGAGTCGATGCTGCTTGTCTAAATAGAATATGGTGTCTCGACTGGATATTGTCTTCTGTGTTTTGCTAATAATAATTTATGCGTATTATTTCATATTGGAAATAACCCGTTGTGTACTCAGGTAACGTTGTCATTTTTTCAAGCATTGAAGTGCATTTCTGTTGATAAACATGTAGCTCACACCGTAAATGCAGAGTCAGTCTGAGAGCATGCCTCCGTATATTCGTGTTTCTTTTCTTCAGATTGACACCTGGTGTAAAGAAAACAGATACGTGATTGCGGGGTATTACCAAGCTAACGAGCGTATAAAGGATATCAGGTACGCAATCCGAACGAAAGTATCGGTAATTTGGTTACCTATCAGTTATGTTACGTGGTCATATCTTATGCATACCATGATCACTTCATGTATTATCTTGACCTTTTACAGACCAAACCAGGTTGCTGAAAAAGTAGCTGCCAGGATTTCTGAGAATTTCAGTGAAGCAGCGCTGATCATGGTAATGCCTTTCATAACGGTTCTTTTTTTGGGGGGGTGGGGGGGGGGGTGTTTAAACAGCAAGATTTACTGATTCACTTTGCAACACACTGATGGACATGTTTTTGCTAATTCTTCAGGTGGACAACAGCAGATTTACCATGGATTGCTGTGAACCCATACTCACCATCTTTGAGCACCATGAAAACAAATGGAAATGTCGGGACTCAACTGTGTAATTATTCTGCTGCTAGGAATAACTTAATTATTACGCACACATCGTACTTTTCTCAAGCCTTTGTGTTGTAATTTTTTGAAAAATAATTAACATTATGACTCTAATCTTTGTGGTTCTCCTGGACTCAGGATGTGTGGTCCTGGATGAACACTAGCTAGTCCAGAATGAAGTTATTGACAGACTTTTCAGGTGAAGGCTTCTGAGTGGCTCAGTAGGCAAGGCGCTTGTTTTGAGTGTGGGCTGAGCCCCATGGCCTGGGATTGAATGTTATCCACCGATAATGACCAGGATCCCACAGCAGTGCAAGAACAAATTGGCTTCATTATGCCAGGATAAGGGTGTATAGGGCAGTCAGGGTTTCCACACCTCAGTTCTCTCAGTCGTGCTGACATTGGTTGGTGGTTTGATTGATCAAATTGATCAGATGTGGAGTAACAGCTATCCTTCATCTGCCTCCCACTTCACTGTTGTCCACTGTATGACTTGTAGTGCGAAACACAGCTGGAGGATTGCGTAAGTCTTGCTTCACTGTTCTTGCATGAGTGCAGAAGTTATTGTGTTGTAACGACGGTTATCTAATGTACAATTGGCGGAGGAGGCATAATAGAAAATAAGATTAGGTGGGTGACATCAAGGTTGTTGTAGGTATTAACTTCAGTATGTATTTTACAGAGACTGCTGTGAGGACTGGTTAGAAGCCCAGAAGATCACATCGGCACTGCTGGAGAGTAGGTCCTATGAGAATCTGATAGACTTTGACAACCACCTGGATGATCTGAGAAACGACTGGACAAATCCAGAAATCAACAAGTCTGTACTGCATCTGTGCTAAGGTTGTCTGGAACAACATTAATCTTCAAAAGCCATTTCTGCCAAAATGGGGCTGAAATCACAATTGTCTGTCTCCAGTAAATAATGTTCATAGACAGAGCTGTCAATTTTCAGGCCTTAGTACATTTTTAAAGGGCCAGCAGGTTACAGCTAGGTACTGTTAGGATCTGTATACCATTTAAAGGTCTGTTGGTAAGCAGAAGTCAAGTGTCAGTTAAAGCAGCCTCTCTGGAATGTTTTTCAGGGAAGTGTTTGTATATATGCTTATAAGTGGGTAATATATTAGAAAGTAATATTTCAGAATCAACTCCTAAATGATGTGGACATTGATCTAATTTATCAGGACTTGTTAGATTTTGAAGATTTTATAGAATTCATGTAGCCTTATGGAAGGTAACTAGTTATTTGATTTAATTGTGTTGCAAAAATGTTAACAAAAGTGATACATTAATTATATTCTTTAATTAGCAAATAATATAAGTCTTAATGTTTATATCAATTAAATGGTTTCCTGACCAACCCTTGGCATATGAGCTAGCAAATTACTGATGTTCTAGAAAGAGGTGATGCTTTCATTGCTTTTCATTGCTCAATAAAATCTTTCACCAGCTAATGAAAGATTGTTATATTAAATAATGTTGCATTTGGTTTGGATTGTGATACAAAACATATTACAACTCAATTTAGTTTTCAGTGTCTTTGCAGGCAATTGCCACTTTACTTTTAAAAATTTATTGATTCTGCAAATAAACACTTTTGCTGATCACTGTTGTTTTTGATGTTCGAAAGTAGACCATAGTGAGATTTTTGACACTGGCTTAAGCAGCATTGAAATCATCATGCATATTTCAGGTTTTGAATTTTAGAATTAATATATGTGCATTTTAAAGTGCTTGTCAAAATAGTGGAGGTTATCCTTTTCTGTCCTTGTGTTTTAGAATGGGGAAAAAATAATTGAATACAAGGACAGATGGAAGTTGACTCATTTTCTGACACCACTTTGCTTAATGGCTCCTAACAAGTGTGCTTCAGTGGTATTCTGATCAAAGCATTTCTGCTACATGTTAAGATTGTATTTTATTAAAGAAAACAGTACAATTATTTGAACTACTTTAAAGGATTTTGCTATGTCATGCATAACAGGACAAAGGTATACCTTATTGTGAAATGCATGCTCTTTAAGCAAAGGTTTTGAGGTGCGTAAATGTCTTTGCCCAAATTTGACTGGTATTCCGTTTAAATGACGCGCTGTAGACTGGTTTTATTTTGTACCAGCAGGGGGCCCACTGATCGGTTCTTCGAGTGACGTCTAACTGCTGTCACTTCCGGGTTTGTTGGTAGAGATCATGAATGAAAAACAGAAGGAAGTACTGTTCAGAGCTTGTGGAGAACATTTCCGAAAAATAAAAAAATAATAAAGTCCCCGGAGATAGTAGCCGTCTGCTTAGCACTATACTAGCACTTGAGTTCGGACTTTCCAGTCACACCTGAAAACAGAAAAGAGCCTTTGGATGCATTTTCGCAAGGTCCCTTGCTACTGCTTCCCATTCTTACCTCTGGCGCCACCTATTACGGAGTTGCGATTTACACTTAGGCGAAGTTTCGTACACAAAATATACATTTTAAAATATGTCTCCTCCAATATTTCGGATGCGCTTCTACGTGATTATGTTTTACATTTTTGCTGTAAGCGCACGGCAATTTAAGAACAACTGCCGATGTCGAAGAAAAGTTAGTATTTTTATTTTACCCCTGGACATAAACACGTGGTTTATTCATGGACGCTGATTGGTTGTCTACAGGAAGCTTTTCTGCCGCTTCAAAGACGTGTGTTGAAATATCACATGCTCAACATGAGCCAATGAAGGGGATAGTTTACAAAACGGGACGCGCCATAAGTATTTCGCGGGAGTACAAGTAAATGTCTTCTCACACAGTAGCGTTATGCGGCAAACGTTATTGAGGGAATTATTATCCTAACAGTAATAATTTAGCTGATTTAACAATGGATCCATCAGAAGTCGAGTTCCTTGCCGAAAAGGAGATGGTGACGATAATACCGAACTTCAGTCTTGACAAAATTTATTTGATTGGGGTGAGTAACTGGCTAACAGTGGCATACCGAGGCAATTGAACGATAACGTTACTTCTTAGCTAGACTAGCTAGTTGCCTTAGGTGCGTTATCTATCTGTCTGTGCCGAATATGTGCATACTTTGCGAGCTAGGCACTTACTAGCCATTAGATCGCTAGCAGGCGTACATTTTCACAGATACTAAATCAAGCTAACTTTAGCTATTTGTCTGATGTTAGCTTCCGAGCTAGCTGGATTCTCTCAGAAGTGGGTGAAGTGTGGGCACGCAAAAGTAATTTGAGCTAGCTTCTTAATATGAAACAACTTGTCATTTCTGCAAGTTCTAATACAAGTCAGTGGCTGTTATGTCATTTTCCAGATTTAATTGCTTCCGCGTATCATTTAGGTTATCATAGTTACGCGGTAATCAGTATTCCTGTGTGAACTAGAGCATAGCCCAAGATGGGGGGGTGCATTTCGACGCATTTCGCTGATGAAGCCTCAGTTATTGTTACTTCAGGGTATCGAGGCCCGGCGGCATGCTGCTGACGCAGTGGTCGAGAAACCGCAATTTAAAGTTTAATATCTCTGTTTAGGGAGACTTGGGTCCTTTCAATCCAGGCCTGCCCGTTGATGTACCAGTTTGGCTGGCTCTCAATCTGAAGCAGAGACAAAAGTGCAGAATCGTACCTCCGGACTGGATGGATGTTGGTAAGAATATATAATTGGTTAGACAAGCAGCATAGCCCTGAACGAATGATAATAGTCAGATGATTTCTGCGACGTAAGTGATAGGAAGTATTTAATTGACCACTTTTTTATTCTGTAGGAAAACTGGAGGAAATCAAAGAGCTAGAAAGTAAGGAGGAGACATTTGCTCCGATACCAAGTCCTTACTACATGGAGCTGACCAAGATGCTGCTCAACCAGTCAGTAGTTGCATCTCCTTCTCTCATTGTTTCCTCTTGACATGTTTTTTTTCAAATAACATAGATTTCATAGTTGTGAAACCTTTCATATTGCAGGTTAATCTTTATTCATATTGTGAAAATGAAGGACGTTTATCATGAAAATAAACGTTTTGAGAATTGTTATGGAACCTGGATAATTAAAGATGCACATTAACATGTAGACTTCGAATTTAGTGATTACAGTACTCACCTGAGCTGTCGATTGGCAGTGCATCTGACAACATCCCCAAAGCAGATGAGATCAGAACCCTGGTGAAAGACATCTGGGATACTCGTGTGGCCAAACTGCGCCTGTCTGCAGACAGCTTCATCAGCCAACTGGAGGCACATGCCAAGGTGGAGTAAGAGTTTTTCAGCAGTGCACTGTACTGCCCACCTTAGGGCACTTTCATACTAAGTTAAAGTGATTCACATCCCGGTGCACTTTTTTTCTGTTTTAAGTTTGCTTTGTTTCAGCCCAGGAAGATTCAATCAAATCTGAATTTGTGTTGGTTCTAAATGAATGCTACTGAATAAACTAATTCTTAATTCTAAATTCTAAAGTCTTTTTCAAGGTCATACAAGGAAGCTTTGCAGTGGGGCTCCAGTAACTTAATTGAAAATTGTACAGATATGTTAACGCTGGTAGATTGTTTGCTTTTTTTGTTTTATTTTTAAAAATGCTGCTGTTTCTGCTGAAAACTGAGAATGCTGTATGCTCTTGACTTTATTTAAGTAGCAGTAAGGCTCCAGTCTTGATTGGATCAGGCTCATGAGTTTGTTTTTGTTTGGATATACAGTGATAGTGAGTCTTAAATGCTGGTAAGGAAAGATCTCTTCCTCTGCTTTCCAGCTGGACAACCTAACCCTAATGGAGATCAACACCACCCGAACATTCCTGTTGGACTCTCTGAACTGCATGTACAAACTGAGGACCAATTTGCAGCCAGGTTCTGACAAGTCCAATGACTACTGATTGCTGTTCCTGAACTTCCATCATCAATGCAGGTCCATGTCTCCTGGAGACCACATCCTCAGATCTTTCTATGACAGCCATTTTCATGGCTCAGTTTTGGCACTTCAGATATGAGGAGGAGAACGTTTTTGAACTCAACACTCAACATTGTATTTTTTCTGACAGTTGGAACATGTTTTGTCTGTGCTGGATAAAAACATAAAACATGCTGATGTTGTAGGCATGGATTCGCTGTGTTTATGATTGCTGTGTAGTAATCCTGAGCGAGGATTGGAGGAAGTCACTTTTGCAGGCAGATTGCTACACCAGTACGGGGCATAAAAATGTATGGTGTAGGTCCTGCACTAGCTTTGGTTTGCTACTTTATGTAAATAAATATTGGGTATGTTTGAAGGTGCATTACATATTTGTGTGAACATTCTGTTGAACGATGTTAACAGCTATTATTTATGTGCACTAAATAACTGAACATGGACTTAGGCCATGTCCACACGTACAAAGGTATTTTTGAAAACGGGGGTTTTCCCTCCTTCGTTCTTAAAAAAATCTCCGTCCACACGAAAACGCAAACACGCTGTCAAGAGCATGCCAAACCAACAGGCGACGATATAACCCTAACCGTAAAGCCATGTTGGCCAATCAGAAGCCTGAAAAAAAAGTTACTACGGCGCACACTCTGACGTCACAAGCCAAAAACTCTGTTTTCCCTGTCTACACGTGAACACTGAAAACGGAGTTTCTGAAAATCTTCACCCTGGAAGGCGTTTTGCAAAAGATCCGTTTTCAGTGACCTAAAACGCCGTTTGCGTGTGGACGAGAGGCCAAAACGCATAGAAAAAGCTACGTTTTTAAAAATACCCGTGTACGTGTGGACAGGGCCTTAGTTTGGGTTAAACTCAGTCAAGGTAATACACTTTGTATGAGTTCATTTGAACAAAGCAACAGTGCATGGGACAATTTTAGTAGACTGAACATTACTGCAGAAAGAAGTATATATTTCCTATTTTTAAATGAAAACTAGTAAATTAATGTTGAGTAAAAGGAATGATTTAATATTTGAGAAGAAATTAAATATAATACATTTAAGTTGATTTAAATAGTAAATTTACATTATGTATATAGTCAGCATAGGTATAAGGAGCAGGACTCGTAACAGAAAGGTTGCTGGTTCAATTCTCCGCTGGGGCACTGCTGTTGTACCCTTCGCAAGGTACTTAACTCAGCTGAATATCCAGCTGTATAAAAGTAACGTAAAGAATCCGTAACCTAAGTAGGTTGCTCTGGATAAGAGCGTCTGCTAAATGCCAGTGATGTAATAGCTATAGTATATAGGTCAAACACACGGAGCAGCAAATATTTAAAATCAAATATGCATGTACCACTGTTATGAACCATTGCTGTGTGATACCCCTTCAGACTGAGGAGGGTTTTTTAAAGGCCAGTTCCATGCATGTCCTTTGTGGTGGCATGTTACTGCAATTACTCAGTCATGATGTAAATATGTATTTTTAAATTAACTAAATGTGAAGTTATATGTAGGTATTGGCTACATTGTTCTTCCCTCTGATTTTCCAAATTTACAGTTGCTTCAGACCAGTTGATGTTTATATGTAGCAGAGGTTTTAAATGTATTCAGCAATTTAAATTAGTGACGACTCCCAGAAATTGAGCAGGTCAAACCTCCGCATGGTTTTTTGCTGCTGCTGTTTGTAGAAAACAGTGGTATTACATTTCAAGTACAAAACTAGTCTGTGTACCAACATTTTCAGGCAATAAAAATGCAGACACCAAAAGAATCAAAATGACTACATGTACATTTTGCCATATTTTATTTTCTTTTTTGTCTGAAATTACAGCAATATATTCATAAATACCTAATTACTACATTCAACAAAGAATATATTACATTACAATTAATTCAAACAAGTACAATTAAAAACATGATTTCACAGCATCTAAACATCCTCCATTGAATAAGGGGGCAGGTGTTTGTGTGGACAGGAGGGGGTTGCTTTTCTTCCTCTAGTACATCAGCTGGTACAGGGGGGGTGGCTGCTGAAACAAGACCTTCAAAAACTGCCAGAATCAGTCATCAAAGTATCGTTAGGGCATCTAAACATTATACTGCCTCATACTTTGAATTCAAATTTCTCTGCACTTCAGTGAAGTTTCTCATGGTATGCAACGCTAGAGTGACCAGTTCTGCTCAGCTGGTACAATAAAAATTGGTCTTCCACTGCACTTAATACCAATCACTCCATTCGAAAGTTAGAACTGTAAAAAACATTGCATTCTTTTACATTTGTGTTCACAGTGGTTCTAGTAAAGCAGAATGCATTTTAACATTAAAACATTGCACAGCACAGCAATATGGGCCCAAAAAAACCACAAGGCTGACGTTTTTACAGGCTAGGACTTGGCTGTTTACAGACAACTTGAGTAACGAGTAATTTCAAAATGAAACCGTAGAAATGGCAGCGAACTACAATGAGAGTAGAGCAATCGCACATGTCATAAACATTCACAGAACAGGTTGCCTAATCATGGAAGCATGTGGTGGGAAATTGTTCGACAGGTAAATGTGGCACATAGACTCCTTTATGTAGTCTGGCCTGCCTATGGAAGAGTTTAAAATGATCTGCATTTGGGAATTTGTTTGCATGCTTTAAGGTTTGTTGGCCATATTTCCACCCAGAGCAATTTGGATGAAAACAGAAATCTATCACTTGATCCTAATAAATCAAATTCCAATGCTTGATTCTTAAAAATTTTGTTTTGAAAGTATAAAAAATATATTTTCTAAATAAATATTAGTCTCAAAATTAATCAACTATTGCCTAGAACACACCACTTACTGCTAGTTTGCCAAGGAGCAATTTGAGGGGAAAAATTCCAACAAATTAAATTTCTTGTTTCACACTGATTTGATATGTGAATCAAATTATTCACAAGCGAATAAAAATTGAATGAAAAGCTTGGCAAATAAGAACCACTCTGTCAGACATATATATATGTATATACAGTTTTTGATTGGAGCCCCCTTGTGGTTAAACTACAAATTGCATGGCTTTTCCATTTATACGACTGTTGGCAGTAAAGCTTAAATTGACCAGAATTTCTTTCACAGGTGAAGACAAAATTTTAACCTTAACTAAAAAAATCTGGGGGAACATTTTAAATGGATAAATTTCCATTTGTGTTAGAACTTTGTTCTCATTTGTGTTCCACACTATCTGTGCTCATTGTGCTTATGTTTTTCAGCCTGTATGCTCATACTGAAAAAAATAGTATTGTGGCAGACCACCACATTGCTGGGCTGAATTCAACCTGTTTATAATTTTGGCACTAGTCAGTCTCATGGCAAGGGCGGGAACGCCTGCTGACAGTTACAATCAGGGAAACGGGGACACACACTGGGACGTGCACCCTGTATTTGCGTGTATGTGTGAGTGTATGGGGGGGTGGTATTAAATAAGATCTTTGTGTCAGGTAAGAACATTAAAATGCAAGCTATACTCTTGAGGCAGCAGACCCATGGACTAGCCTCTCTCGGCCCTCCTTATAGCTGCCAGCTGAGTATGTCAGAAGGGAGACCGTTTCCCCTCTCACCTCATCTCTTACTCCTGTGTCTCCTCTCTCAGCTATAGTCAGGAGGGAGGGGAACAGAAAGCCAGTGCTGGGCTTTCATAGGTGTTTCACTGACCCTGTCCTCCAGGACCAGAGGGATTGTCTAGGTAGGCACGGTCACAGTGGCCTTCTGTCCTGGACACTGACAGAGTGGCTCAGTGTTAAATAAGGGACACAACTTTCCCCCCTGACAGGATATGACATCATACCACCAGCCAGCCCTTTGTGGATACCATTCTTAATATATTCCTTACAACATTAATTTCATGTATCAAAATGCTTCCCTTTAACGTCCCAATGCCAACTCTGTGAAGTTAAGTGGAGATGAAATGCATTGCTACCTACTACACATTGCTGAATACAAATTAAAACCTTCAAGCCATCTCACACTTCCCAGTCATATTTTTACAGTGACCACACATGCTGCACACTTCAGTTACCTCCATGACATAGACTTGTTACACTGACTCACAGAGAGATGACCAGACAGAACAAAGAAAGAACATGAGTCTGCACTCAGACTTGTGATTGGTGGGGAGCACGGCCAATCACAGCCTGGCTGGGAAGTCTGGGCATGGAGAGGGTGGTGTTTCTTCACAGTGGGCAGTGGAGAGCTGGAGTCTGGGCCTGGCTTCTCTTTTGGGAGTCCTTCACAGACGTCTGGAGGGAGGAAGGAAGGCTGTCGATGCCGGTTTTCCATTGAATCTCGGACTGGTGCAACCACAGCACAGAAGGAAGGTGGGAGCGCATGCACCAGTTCAAAGCAATCTATTTTTTCTTTTTTTTTTTTTTTTAAACATTTCAAAACTTTTTAAAATCCTGACCAGCAGCAGTACAAACACTAAAAGCAAGGGTTTTTTTGCCAAAAGCATTAACATATTAAAAATGGCAGGCTTTTTAATAACAATGATTAAAGTAATAAAAACATACAAAATTCTTTTTTAATATTATATACATTACAAGGCTGAAGCACCTTTTTAAATTTCATTTTCAAAATTTCTATCTTTTTTAATAAAACATTTCCTTTAATCTTTCCAAAATGTGCATTTGTAAGTTCTTCCCTAATTAAAAAAAAAAAAAAAGTTTCTTGTGACACAGTACCTCAAGGTAGTTCTTCGGGTTTGTTTTTTTTTTTTTTTTTTTTAAGTGCATTTCCAGTTGAAAGCCCATTTGACCAAGAGGACAGTCATTGATCAGAGAAAGCAGCCCATATCAGCTGTGCACGAGTATTGGACTGGAAACGTCTGTGCTGGCACTGGGCCAGAGCACTGTCACGACATGAGGCTCTTCCTCCCAAATTTAAATTAGTCTTTGTGTGACATCAAAGCAGTTCTGTTGTTGAAGTGCGCTGTGATTCAGATAGGGGCTGGTTGGCGTGGCAGAAAGTGGCCACTGGATGGGGGTGTGGAGTGTGTGCTGACTGAGCAGTTCTGGCGTCCTCTGACACCCCTTCCCCCACACCCCTAGCCTGGAGAAGGCAGACCCCCCTAACACATGGCACATTCATGGCTAACTGCAGCCTCAGTCCTTCCTTTGTATCGAAACGTTTCTTTTTTTCATTTTATTTTTAAATAAGCCAGGTAATAAAATAGACTCTGTTTGCTACGTTGGGGGAAGGGTCGGGGTTGGGGATGATGAGGGAGAGCGACAGGGACGTCACCTTGGGGTGTAGCCCTTGAAGTAACCCCGCGACCAGTGCAGCTGGGGCAATGCGAGGCACTTTCGGAAGTGGTCCAGCTCGGCCTGCAGCTTCTCCCTCTCTGATGCCAGCTTCTGTTTCTGGGCCATCAGCTCCTGTCGAGTGAAGAGGGGAGGAAGGAAAATAAATAAGAGATAAATCACACTGACAGGCTCCAAAACACTGCAGTTAATCACTGCCGCCTGTGCGATCTACCTCTCTTAAGCAGCACTGACTGGAATTCAGAAGGATCGATGCTGCCAGTCCCTGCGTCACTGAACGTGTGCGAACTCCGGGGAGCCTGACATGTCTGAGAGCTGAATGCAGTGTAAACCCAGTCACTGGTTTTAAGCTATGACAACAGCAAGAAAATGGCTATGCAGGATGTTAATCCAATTTTTAAGCCAGGTAAGATCTCATAAAAATGATTCTCGTGCCTACTTCTGAAATAAGATGACTAAAAGCCAGTTGCAAAATCCTCACTGCTCCAACTGAGATGGCGCACCGTCAGAAAGCACAGTTTTTGTAGACTCTCAACACTGGAGAATAACAACAGTAATTTGGCACTGTCCTAAGAAAGAAAATAATGGTAAGAGAGATTGTGACCAATTAAAATTATGGGCATGTGGCACAAAATAAAGCTGAACAATGGACTGGGCGCAGTAAAGGGGGTGATGGAACATCTGCTCACAGATGGGACATTGCTTCAGCTCCCCTGCATGTGTATGCACAGCAGTGAACACAAAGTGAACCCATCACTTGGTTAAAGGCCATCGCAACACTGTGCTCTTATCTGTGTCTCTGGGCTCCAAGGGCACATACCTTTCTGACTGAGGGGTGCAAGAGCAGGACAGAATGAGAGAGAAAGAAAGAGAGAGAGAGAGAAAGGAAGAAGAAGAGACTGAGACTCACCCCCATGCTGTGAGAGAGCTGCTCGGCGGTCAGGCTGAGATTATAGTGATGAGCCTCCAGCCTCCTGCACTGGCTGTGGAGCACCTGCCGCTCAATACTTTGCTCTGGGAGAGAGGAGAGAGGGAGGGGGAATGAGGGGGAATGAGGGGGGGGGAGAGACTGTGAGCCTGTGGAAATGGCCTCGGTGCTCATTAGCATCAGTGCCGACACTCCCAGCCTCACACACACGCTAATCACCAGAGAGCAGGGGCTGCTGCGCCACAGGCATCCTGCACCCGCCTTAGCACTAGGGCCCAGCACAGGGCCTCATTAGTGTGAGGAAGATGGCTCTCTCTTCTCTTCAAGGGGAAGACAGTGTGCATGCATTTTGTGTGTGTGTGTGTGCATGCATTTTGTGTGTGTGTGTGTGTGTGTGTGCGTGTGTGTGTGTGTATGAGTGTGAGACTATGTGTGTGTAAGACCATTTGTGTCTATAACATAGCAGTTACCAGACCTTGTGTTCCTTTTTTCCCCATGAATAATATTGCAGTATTTACCTCCACTAATTCAACTGACATTTGCTTCCCCAACTCCACTTTCCAAAGCACTACTGAGCAGGTCAGGCACACTATGTCTAACAAGCTTCAATTTTTAATAAACAACATACACAAAGGCATTTCATAAAAAAGGAAATACAAATATTTAAATCAAGGCCACATCAATGTCAAAGCAATATCCCACAGTTTAAATGCAATCACAATATAGGCAAACTACCTTAATTTGACAGAAAATGAAAGACTTTGGAAGACACTGAACAATGCCCTCTAGTGGCAGAATTGTGCAATAATTGTTTTTTGGAAATGGCCATATGGGCTAATTAATACATACAAGGGAAGGAGGCTCTGTGAACTGCCTCAGGGGAACGAATAACATCCCTTTCCTTGAGAGGGAGCCCTTAGGTTGTAGCTGACAACACGAACAATTCAGGGAACAGGTGAGGTGCACTGGGTTACTTTTTTCAGGTCATTGTTCTCTCTGGTGGATTAGTAAAGCCCACAAGCCTCTGTAGCACTCCTCAACTCACCATCAATGTACTCCTGGTAAGCCTCAAAGATAGCCTCAATTCCTTGCCACCTGGGAGTGGGTGCCTCTTCTTCTTCATCCTCATCCTCCTCATCAGAGTCCTCCTCTCCTGACAGCTCGTCCCGGGAGCCTGGGGTATCCCGGATGGCCAGTGGGGGGCAGTGCTGCCCATTGGGCTGGGGCAGTCTGCTGGCAGGTCCCTGCAGCTCGGGAATGTTGTAGTGCACTGAGGAGTCCAGCTTGTGAATGGGCTCCGTCATCCCTGTGGAGCCACCTGGGGAAAGGGAGGGAAGGAGGGAAACAGCGGGAGAGTGAGGAGAAGAGAGGGAGGGAGGAGACAGACAGTCAGGGACGCTGTGTATTTTTACACAAAAGAGCCGTCATTCCTAAGAGGGAAACAAACATCTCATGAGGGCCTTAGCATGTGCGTAGCCTACCTTTGTGCTTCTGCAGTGCCTTCTGGGTAGACTGCAGCACAGACTCGTGGAACTGCTGAGCAAACTCCTCGGCCGTGAAGCTCTCCCAGGGCTTGGTCTTGCCGTTGAGGCTGTGGGGACCCTCTTTGGGGTTGAGAGGGGGGCGCATGCTGTTCAGGAGGCTAGGGCTCTTCTTGGCAGGGTGTCCCTCGCTCAGCCTGGCCTTGTCAGGGAAAGGTGCCAGAGGGGGATCCTTTGGTCTCTGTGCCTCAGCTGGGGGCTTTGCCGGCTCCGCGCGGCTGCTGGATTCACTAGGTCTCTGGGAGTCCAGAGGCAAGGGACTGGGCGGCTTCATGCTGAGCTGCCTGTCTGCTTCGACGGGCGGTGGGCCTGCTGCTGCATCTGCCGGAGCACCAAACACACATCTCAGTCAGGGACAAAGAAGTAGCTGGTAACACTAGGAAGTGTCACTTCTGTTCCGAACATCTGTCCCTTACAGTGTGCTGACAGCCTGATGGCAGGTAAGTGATGTGACAGCTAATGAGGAGCGTCTGCCTGTGGTGTGGGCGCGTCTGTTGCGGCAGCGCTAAGTGTGTTTGTGCGTATGTGTGAGTGAGTGTTGCAGCGGTGGAGTGCCATCTGTATACTCTTACCAGAGAGTGGGGCAGAGGGGCTCTTGCAGAGTGGCTGTGGGGCATGTCTGATAGAGTCCAGAGTCACACTCTTCTGTTTTATCGCCTGTAGCAGCTCCACCACTTTCTCATTGTCTGCAGAGAGAGAGAGAGAGAGAGAGAGAGACAGAGAGAGAGAGACAGAAAAGAATATAGAGCTCATGACAAACTGTCACTAACGGCTGTTTCATCTGACATCCTTTTCCATGTTTAAGAGAACATGCTTGATCTAACTTACAACCACTGTGCCAGCTTCCAAAGGAGGATGTTACATGTTCACCACTGTGGAAATTTCTCTCATTTACAAGAGGCTTGTGTGTGTTGCCTCAGTGAGTCAAGAGCTAGTAGATGTAAGAATTTCATCTGGCTTTCTTTGAGTCCCTGCAGTAACTGCCTCTCAGATCTAACCTTGCCAGACAATTGAGGCTCCCAAAAACACAGGAGGCGATTGCTCCTGTTAGGCCAACGCCATGGGCTGCTGCCTGGTGGAGGCATACAGTAAATCTGGGCTGATTAGAGAAGACTGATGGTGGGGATCAGGGTAAGCTGCCCTCACCTCCACCACAATCTGGACCAGTTAAGGTAACTGCCAGGGGTGGGCCTACCATGAATAGCCAGCCACAGCACCACGGACCACAGCCTCAAAAACTACTAGAAGATACACATTTTCCCTGATCCTGGATCAACAGCCTTATGCCTTTACCATCTGTGAACAGTCAAGAGGGCTCTCTAGAGACACACATATACATATGCACACACACATCCCTCCTGCATTGGCTTCATAAGCCACACATACATTCATCCATACAGACATACATACATGTAAGATGCACACACACATATACTCACATATACGCACACAAACACATACGTATAAAGTGTTTTATGTCTCTTCTTGATTTTTTTTTAATTTGGAAAATGTTGGGCATTGGGCTTTTCCAATTTGGGATGCCCAATTGTGTTATAAAAATGCTGCCCATCACTGCAACCCCGAGTGATAATCACAGACTCATGCTCTCCTCTGAAACATACAATGACACCTCCGCCTCTTTACACACCACAGTTCCCAAGACAAGAGGTGGTGGAGGACACTTCATGCTCAGCTTTATACAGACAGACTGTGGGGCACCCAACTAACCAGAACAGGTTTCTGGTGAGAAACCAGACAGACAAATGCCTGGCAGACCTACCCACTCCTATATCCCCAGCAGGACAAAGCCAATTAGTTCTGCCGGCGTGGGCTCCCACTCAAAGTCGGCTGAGCCACTTGGGAGTTATAAAAGCTGAGGATGATGCTGGTGTCTCACCTCTCCTCTGCTGGATGTCCACGTGGGACAGGCTGAACATGGTGAGGAACTTCTTCTTGTCCTCCAGCTCAGGGGCGCTGTTCATCTGCTCTGCCGTGTAGCGGGTGCTGAGTGGAGGCGGGGGCCGGGTCTGGCGCTTGCTCTGCACGGCCGGGGGGGAGGGGCTGCGCTCCCTCAGCATCCTCCTCCTCTTCCTCCTCTTCTGCTGCAGCAGCTCATCTCGGTGGCGCGCGTGGTCAGGCCGAACATGCGCAGGAAGTCCACTTTCTGCAGGTGCCAAAGAGGGTACAGACTCAGAGCTCCTCCTCTCTAAACACAGACGGTGAGTGAAGTGGACAGTGAAGTAAAGATAGAGCAGGGCTTTCTCCCTCAGACATGAGATTTCACGGCGCGCAACAAGGCAAGTTGCTTATTGACAAACTCATTACACAGCAGGAGAGTAATGGGGCTGCTGTCTCTCTGTGGCAAAGCAGGGCCCGGGAACACTGGAATATTAATGTGATGTAGAGAGGACACACATTAGGGAAGGACAAGGTGAGCAGACTGTGATGAGCCAGCTATATGCCACTCTGCTGAGGCTTAGTGTGCTTACTGCCCTAGCCCTACACAGATGGAGTATACCCCTGTACCAAAGCAATGTTTCCCAATCTCCTCTTAGATGATATACCCTTAACGTCTGGCATTAGGGACTGTGGCACCATTTTACTGTGCTTTCACAAGGTCTACATCCTCGCAATTTGAAAACGCTCACATTTTTGTCAAAGGACCATTACTGCAACGCCTCTCACAGGCATTTCCTGGGTTTGTAAACTGAAATTTGGATGAAGTGAGGCAGACGGACAAACAAGAACAGGAACAGGAAGGGGGGGATCGCCGATCGGCTCGTCGTACCTCTGCGGAGTCATCCAACTTGAGGGGGGGCTGCTCCGCCACGCGCCTCAGGTGGGCCCGCACCTCTTCCTCATCACTCTCGTCGTATGAGTCATCCAAATCATAGTAGTAGCCTGTTCAGAGAAAGGTCCACTTTTAGAAGGGGAGAGGTGACAAACTGGAATGCTCACCTCTACTATGGCTAACAGCCACTGAACCCTACTGCTGTCACTCTTAATTAGCCAGGGACGGTAACCTTTTCTAGCAGAAGCTCATGCTGTGTATGTCAGTGATTCAGGTTTGAGTAAATGTCTTCCATATGTACATGTGCTCATTTGAAACATTGCTGCATCTGACATGGTGTTGGGTATAAGGCTGATGCCCACCTTTTTCCCTTGCCTCTCTCCTCCTCTTCTCCTCCAGGTCCAGCTTGCTGACAAGGCGTCGGTGTTGCTGCAGGAACTCATCATACACCAGGGCGGGATCGGGTCCCATTCGGGCTGGGCCCTGCAGGTTCCTGTAGGGCGGGTTAGCTTTGTGTGTGCTGCTGAGGTCTCCGTACTGGCTGGGCAGAGACAAGGACGCCCTCTGCTGGCTGAGAATACTCTGTGTGGATTTCTCCAGCTCTGCCAAGAAGGTGCTGGGCTCCAGGAAGCTGGGGCCCCTGAGGGAGGAGTACTTCTCTGGGACCTCCTTCCTCTTGCTTCCGTCCTCTGGCTTGTCGGGGATGAAGTGTCGCTCTGGCTTGCTCAGGGCCAGGGCCGACCTGCTTGGGTCATAGTGGCTGGGGGCCGCTGGCTCATGGCTACGGCGGGAATCGGAGGTTGTCTCAATGAGTGAGGCGGGGTTCCACAGCGTGGTGGGCGGGGGCGGGGGTGGTCTCGGTGCTGAGGCTTAGGCGAGATGAGAGGAGGCGGGGCCCCCAGGTGCGGGACCATGTCTCGGCTGCCTGGCTCATGGTGGTTCGAGATCAACCTGTACAGTGAGAGATGAGCACTTGTATCAGCACAATAATGTGGGTAACTGTGGTGCATGATGGGAAAAAAAACTCATACCCATGCCTTATTCAGACAGGAGTTGAAACAGGCTTATCTCAGCCTAAGCAGAAAACCCAAGAGCAGTGAGGAGCAGTGATGAGCAGCTTGCTCTGTACTCTGGTTAGCCCCTAAAGCAGGATCACCTTTGAAATGCTGTCTTGTGAATTTAGAGGGCTTTCCCTTAAACAGCCTTGAGAAAGTTCATTAGTGGCTCCAGAACAATGAGCAAGTTTAAATGAGAATGACGGCCGTAGTTCCTGGCTGGCAGACAGACAGAACAGGCCAGGCAGTGGTTAATTCAACTAAACTGGTTAATTAAACAGCCATCCGCCACCAGAGCAGATTATGATAATCAGAGCTCTCTGGCCTGCTCGCTCTCATTCTATCTGTTAAATGCAGCCCCTCCACACAGCACTAAGGAACAATATAATTATCAATCAGGATTACCAACAGGAGGTGTGTCTACTTCACATCCCCAGCACAAGCCTGGTATTATAGTATTAATTAGGATTGACCTTAATAATGCCATAGAAGCCAGGCCAAAAGCAGATATTACAGGGATAAAAAAAAACAAGGGAAAAAAGCTGGAATTATACAAGGTGGTGAGGATCAATGGAGAATTAGCCATTGTGCGCCTGACCCAGTCTCCTCCCGTTTCAATCTACTTGGAGCTTTAATGAAAAATAATAATCAAACCTCTTCCAGCCGGGGTGTCTCCACGGCCAAGTACCAGAGCCGCCAATCACCACGTGCGGTACACAGTCCCAGCCCTTCCAAACACTACTCTGCCCACTTACAATTCGGCAGGGTTGTCATATCAAATATACAGAATCAGCTTATCCCTTTCCTACTTACTCTGCTAAGCCAATCCTGCCCAGAAAAGACTTCAAAAGGACGATAAGACCAGTAACTGGAACTCTGACTAAGCAGTGTCATGAGCAGCAGTGATATGAATGGTGCATCTGTCATATAGTAACAAAACCACTGCAGGCTTCAATGACACACAGAAGCTCAATCCAGAGACGGCACTCCAGCTTGCACCACAATAAGGCAATTCTGCAGGCCTGCTTAGGGGACAGCTGAGCGAGCCGGCTCTGTCCTGTCACAGGGTACGTACCGGTGCCCCTCTGTCCGAGGGTCCCCCTCCCCGGGGCGTCCGAGGTCCAAGTGCTGCTCCAGGACCTGTTGGCGGAACTCAGACACCTGGTACTGGCGGTCCTCCTTCTCCTGGCGGAGCTTCCTCTGCCGTGCAAGCCACCTCTCCTCCTCGTTGGTGCGCTGCAGCATCAAGGTGGCAGCCATTGTCCCGGGCACCGCCCCTCCGGGCCCCAGGTATGCTCCGTGGGCAGAGATGAGGCCGGGCACAGCATGGTGGGTGGCGTTTAAGCTCGGGTGGAGGGATGGCTGGATTGGCTTGGGTGCTGGGAGGGTGGCCTCTTTGGTTTTATCTGGAATAAAGTCCAAACCTACAGAAATCCCAAATATATATATGTAATAGACAGTACAAACAGAAGGACACAGAGATTTGTATACAGAGCTGATGTACTGATCATTAGTTCTCATCTATGGACAAACCAAAGGGTGCTTTGATCTGTTTTGGAATTTAACTGCAATAAACAGTGAAATAACACAGCTGATTTTGCATCTCTGGGCTCTCTGGGCCCTGCTATACTTTTAATGGTACTAGGCTGATGAAGCACAGCATTAAAACCAAAATGTGTCCCATAGAACTGCAGTGCAGTATAAGAGATGATCAGTATCCTGTGTGCATTTAGCCAACACAACTCAAGGTATGAATATTCATACAGGCCTACTTACTTCAAAGTTTGGTATAGGTTCTTAAATAATGCATTTAACTTCAGAGCCTTGGATATGAACCATAGGTAATGTAATGATAATGTTAACATCCATTAACATACTCTATGTCTCTCTGTATATTGCTTTTAAAATTCTGTTGCTTGGCAGTAGAATTCTTACATTCCATTAAAACTTCAGTAAACTACACAGAATCATAATCTCAGCCTGTACAGTGACTCCCTTTAGCTGCTAGGTAAAACATTTTAAACAAAAGGCTTCAGGGGATCAACTAGTAGGTAAATGATAATTGTCTATGATTAGAGCATTGACTCATAATATTAAATCCCTCAGAATAAAACTAGTCAAAAGAAAAATACTGACAATTAAATACATGATACTTTATATATTAAATTCTGATATTGACATCAGAGTACCAAGGCTACATCAGAGTACCAAGGCAACAGTCTTTAACCCTGACATTTAGGCGATATATGTCATTACACAGGTGGATCAGGTTTTGGCACTTGCTGAGCCAGAACTAATCCTGGCTGTGCTCGCTTGCTCGTTTCTCTTACTGGATTGCTCTTCCCTTGTCTACTGGTTTTATCAAACCATTCACAGCTTTGCAAAAATGAAGTAACTTTTTAACAGGTGGATATTGCGTAAAAAATCCTGACAATTCGCACACCAGGTAATTATTCAAGCACGTGTCTTTGCAATTAATTCAAAATGCCTCTAATCTTCAAATGAAACCCAGGTGGCTGAGGGATGATGTGGGGGTTTCACGTGGGCGATGTGTCTGAAGGTCGTACCCGGCCTGTTTGGTGTCAGTCTCTCCCCTGGCTTGACTCTGTCCTCGGCTTGTCCCCTCAGGGCCTGCAGCTCTGCCAGGTAGTGGCTCTCCATGGCCTTCGAGGCCTGTAGCTCCTTCTCCCTGGCTCTCTCCTTCTGTCTCTCTGCCTCACGCTCCCTCTCCCTCTCCTTCTCTCTCTCCCTTTCCCTCTCTCGCTCCAGCTCCTTCTCCCTCTCCCTCTCCCGCTCTCGCTCCCTCTCGCGCTCCTTCTCCCGCTCGGCCTCACGCTCTCTCTCTTTCTCTCGCTCCCTCTCCCGCTCCCTCTCCCTCTCCCGTTCTCTCTCGCGTGCCCGCAGCTCATCCTCCATCTGAAGCCTGCAGGTAGAGTGAGACACAGAGGGAAAGACGGGTGAGATACACAGAGAAGTTGTGGCACAATAAGAAGTGTGCTGACACAGGCTGCTAAAGTATAGGAGCGCATGCATACGTGACACTCACAACAATGTAGCACACACAGACATCCGGTGTGCCACAGCAGTTGAAGAAATATATGTGCTGTGTAGTATACGGTAGGACTACAGGTACTGGGAAGTATGAACAGAAAGCGTAGCATCATGGTCAAGGAGTAGGACTTATAATTGAAAGGTTGCCGGTTCGATTCCCCACTGGGGCACTGCTGCTGTACCCTTGGGCAAGGTACCTAACCCACAATTGCCTCAGTAAAATATCCAGCTTTATAAATGGATAACATTGTAAAGAACTGTAACCTATGTAAGAAGCTCTGGGTAAAAGCGTCTGCTTAACAATGTAATGTAAGAAAGGGGATGACTGGCTATGGTAGAACAGCCTCTGTGTATAAAACACATGATTTGTGCATTAAGCTCAAGCCATAGCTGTCAATCACATACCTGCTGCTTGCATCCAGGGGAGAGCAAAGCTGGAGGACAGGGTGTGTGCTAAAAATACCTATGCAGGTTCCTATCACCCCCTGCAGAGGGAGACTACAGAGCCTGATGATGTGGGAGCCCAAGTGTGTGTCTGTGTCTGTGTGAGTCTGCGGATGTTTTTGTGTTTGTATATGTGACTTTATGGTAGTACCTTTCGGAGAGGCGCTCAGACTGCAGTGCGGACAGAGAGGAGTGGGACAGGTCTCCGGGGTAGCGCACCCCTGGAAGGTGCATGTGAACAGCAGAGGGGTGCAGGGGTGGCAGCGCACCTGCCGTGGGCAGGGGGTAGAAGGGCGACCTCAGTGCAGACAGGCAGAATGAATCGTCCATCCTGGGAGACAGGCAGAGAAAGGAGAGTCAGAGTCAGTTAGAGCCAGAGGTTCCGTAGCGCTGTTTCACAAACCCCTGTTCCCTCCCACAGAGATGCACATTAGTGTCTTTTTCCATCTTAGTGCTAGCTGGACTCCATAAGGCTACTCAGGTCATGTTGTGGAACCTTACATCTTATATAAAACCTGATGCTACAACAGACCATTACTAATACTAAAATGCAGACTGCGTATAACAGGAAAGTGTGTGTTTGTGTGTGTGTGACAGAGTGTGAGAGAGAGAAAGGGAGGGTCAGGAGAGGAGACAGACAGACTCACCCCCATGCTGTGAGAGAACAGGAGAGTGTGATGGTCGATGCTCGTAGCTTGCCCCTTCATTAAAGCCATTATATGTGTGTGCGTGTGATGAGTGGAACTGTACTGCAGTCAACACAGCCTTCTGTGATGATGTATTGGGGTCACGCACATAGATCCTCAGCAAATAACACGCTTCATGCACAGCCCACAACACGCAAGCTAATCGCTCCCAATTCCTGCTGCCGAGAGGCCGTCAGAAGGCGGCGTGCCCTGTCTCTTCACAATGACAACCATTTCTGCCCACAGCACAATTCCCTGCATCCCCTCAAAAAGCTGAAACTTTGAAGCATTTAGGGCACTACTCCTGCTAAAGACTATTATGACATGGTATCAGACTGAATTACTATTTGAAAAATTGACAATGCAGAACAAATTTAACAGTGACACAAGACAATTAAAGTCACCCATGTCTCATGCATTTATATAAGGCCAGCAAAAATCCTGAGGCTGGTGTTAAAGAATTGAGACACCCCCCTAACCCCAAATTCCTACAGCTACAGGAAAAACACCACATGCTCAGCAACTCTAATAAGAAAAGTAGAACATAAAATATGTGCTACACACAATCTGCACTGCACTTCTAACTCACAATATAAAATTTAAACGCATAGCTACACTTTTACTTTCATATCATTTTACCAGCGAATCAAATCAAATACAGAAAATTAAAAAGAAATAAACTGCTAACAATTTCTGATGGGCATAGTTGGAAATATAACCAGGTGGCCATTCAATATTTCCACCCAAGATTTCACAGCGTGACTCCATTTCAACATTGTGTCCCTGAAATAAACACTAGCTTGCCATTACAGCCCATAATATTATTACATTCTCTTCAACTGCACAATGATATAATGAATGAACTTACAATAATATATTGCCAAATCCACAAAACGAGTGTTGCGTTTGTTTTTAAAATGAATTCATGGAGATGGATTTGGTACCCTACTTATTTAGCGACTTGCATCACTGAGAGGCCCAGATGGGCGTGGCCTCATGGGGGCTCACCTGTAGGCAGAGAAGGACGGGTGGGGCAGGTATCCTGGGTGGTAGTATGCGGCAGCAGCGGCTGCGGCGGCAGGGTCCAGGCCCAGGGGCAGGGAGGGCATGCGCAGGTCCTCTGCGGTGGCGTAGGGCCTGAAGCTGCGGAGGTACTCCTCGGGAACGCCAGACGGAGGGACCACGTGGGGCATCTGTCGAGGCAAGCTGCTGGGGAGAAGGAGAGAGGGCACTCTGACATCAGCTTTCAGCACCGGATCCAGGGAGTTTCCCCTCAAAGCCTGTTAATTATCATGCCTCTCCAATCTTACATGGAAAACATTCAAAACCGGTTACAAATAACACCAATAAAAATAAACAAATACAAAATCTTCTCATAGCAGGGAGGCCAATCTTCCAAAATAGAGACTTCCTTTTCATTTTTCTGGAGTGGGAGGGTTGGGAGAAGCGTGGAGGGGGTGCGGTTGAGACAATCCCAGGAGCATGTCTGAATGTGGTGAAAGGCATTGCAGGGGTACTCACTTGAGAGGTGGAAATCGAGAGTCCTGCATCACGGAGCTGGGGGTCAGGCCGAAAGCGTAGGGGTTACCGATGAGGTGCGCAGGGACTGGGGGGGCCCCCTTCTCCTGAGGCAGGGCGGGCTCAGCGCCCAGACGGTCCCTGCTGGCCCCGCGAGGGCCGGATTCAGCCTGCAGGGAAGAGAGCACAGACCTTCAGCTCCTTTTGTTCCTAAGACCTGAGACCGACACGCCTGTCTACACACATAGAAACACAGCGCCAGGACAACTGGGGGAAAAGGCACATCTCTGGATCTCCTCCCACTCCCTGGCAATTAATCCTCCATTTGGAACTGGCTTCGTTCAGCTCCATCCATAAAGAGACAGCAGTGAACTGCATAAGTACGATCTTTGAAATGATAAAGGGAAATGGGGCATTATTACTTCTGACAAAAGGCCTGATAAGGTTTTTAAACATGTCTTGTTTTATCACTATGAAAATCAGGCCCTGCAGAATCTCAGGGAGGACAGAACAAGCAAACCCTGGTGAGGCACAAACAGCAGAGAGTAGAGCCCCGTATTTCCACAATCACTACCACCACAGGCTGTAGCTTGCAGAATCCTGCCAATACTGTACAGTCCAGTGATAAAATGACGACACTCCCTTTATGCAAGGGATGTATGAGGGAGCTGATATGTCACAAAATGAGGTTGAACATATTGATTCAATGCCCTCAAATGCATTAGCATGTCTGTTTAAGGGACAGAAGGTCTTGTTCTGACACTGAATGATGAGGACACACTGGCAACCTGGAGAACAGCCTTGCTTGAAAAGAAAAAAAAACACTGTAGGCACATCTGCAGGAAATGGTTTAAAGGCATGGCAAGCAGATGCAAGCTCAATTAAGGCCTGAACAACACATTATCAATAATTCAGAGACAAACCCTACTTTAAAAAAAGGATGCAGCGGTGTGTGAACTAACGCATCTTTTCCTTCCTAATTTTCAAACTCTGGACAACATGGATGGGTGAGTCTAATGTAAATGAGTTATTGAGAATTCAAGGCCCTCTGGAGTGGAGACCAGGATAGTCAGGGGGCCGGGGACGGGGGAGAAAAGGTGAGATGAGGGTAGATTCCATGCAGGGATAAGAGGATCAGAGAGAGGGAGGAGGAGGAAGGGTTAAACCCACCCAAATTAACCTCAAGTATCCCTGGGAATTGAGGGAGCCATTTTTTTTTATTCTGGACAGTGCTCCTGCTCTGTTGTCAATGATAAAGAAAATCCCATTTAGTGAACCATTACCTCCCTCCAGACGACTGCCCATCTCCCAGGCAGAGGCCTGCTGGGAACCGCTGACCCATTCCGACTCCGACGCGCTAACATGTAATATTAAATGCCAGTGATGTTTTTTTTTTTTCCAAGGCAGCACGTTGCTCACTCCTTGTTTTTTAATGCGCTTCACTTGGCAGCGAGCCAGCATCACTCTCATCACCCCGCAACACCCCCCTCCCCATCTCTCCCCCACCCCACCCCACACACACACCCCCCTACCCCACACACACACATGCACACATACAGGCACACACAAACACACACACATACATACACCTCAAACTCCCCCTCCCTTCCTCACACATCTACCAGGTCCCTTAAAAGGCGCAGATCTCCTAATGGCTTTGAGAGAGCCGAGGGGGAGGTGGGGGCCAGGGCCTCTCAGCAGCACCCTAAATGCTCGCTGAGGCAGAAAAGTGGTTCAGATATGTCAAAAGAAGTCAGAATCAGAGATCAAGCTGGAAAACTTGAAATGCGTCCCCCCCCCAGCCCCCCAGCTCTCCCTCCCTTTCCATCGAGCGATGAATCCAAGCTGTCTGAAAGGTACAAACCCTGCTATTAAGCACTCTTTTTTTTTTGTACTTGCTGCGTGGCTACTGACATTTAGCAATCTTCTCCCCCCCACCCCAATACAATAAAAATGTATTAAGGGAGTTTGAAGAGAGATTGCTGTGTCACTCAAATAATATCCCAGTAAATCAAACAGAATTATACCTTTATTGGACTGACAGCATTTGCAAAGGGCTTTCAATGGCAAGGCTGCCTCTTGCTTTTTTATTTAGTGTGAAATGCCAGGGACTTTGCCGCCATTTTCTATTGCCATCTTTTAAAGAAACACCCGTGCAATGAACACTTTATGATGCCACCATACATGTGTTATGGGGTACTCACAATTGCTTTCATAGCAATGTCATGGTGTGAAAGGTCTGATGATAGCTGCACCCCTGAGGCCAGGGTAATGTTCATATTCAAACAGGGACACTGCTCCACTCTTCAGTTCCTTAAATATGTGTGATACATGTAGTGTATATGTGCAAATTAGCAGACTGTACCAGTAAACAACATCTGCACTAGATATGCGATGATGGGTAAAACAAACAGGAGAACCTCTGGGGAGTCTGGCTGTGAAGAGAGGGTCCAACCATTGCACATGACATGACTGTCAAATACTGCACGCGCACACACACACACACACACACACACACACACACACACACACAGACACACACACGCACGCACACAAACACACATAGGCGCATACATACACACACACACACACACACACACACACGCACGCGCACAAGCATATCCACATGCAAACACATGCACACAGATGCCCACAGACACACACAATACACAATGTTCTTGAAATGAGTATTTTGTTTATGCACAAAAGTGACATTCGCTTTGATCTTTCTAGCACTTGTGACATTCACACTTAACAACAAACTAGCTTTCACTGGCCAGGCTCGATACAAAACCAGCTGATTCATTTTATTATATACAGGTATTAATGCTTAAGTCACTAGTTTTTGCCTCATGAATATTTTTAGTGACTCCTTCCCCCGTGTTATGGTATGCACCAGCAGGATTGTTCCATGTTCCCATTTCAGAGCTGGCAGGTACATCTTCATGCACACAGACATTAAAAATGAAATAGCACCCTTTTGTGTCAGAGGTAGCATGAAGCCATAGATGCATCTTTTGTGCCTTTTGTCTAAGACCTCCAACTCCGGCAGAGCAGAAGATGTTCCACAGAGAGACGAGTGTGAACAGGCTGCCATGGAACTAGCAGAAAGGCACATTCATTGTTAAGAGCTCTTCTATCAAAAACACTCAGGAGGTGATTAATCTAAAAAAAAAAAAAAAGCTTTTCCCAAAGGTGGAAAAACAAACATTTAACAGCACATGCTAACCCATATACAAATTCATTGTGGACTAAATTAAAGGCCTGATATGAACTTTGGCTTTTGCTGAGGGTAAGCTTTTAAAATAAACAGGAAACACACGGAAGACGGAGAAAATGGATAACAATCTGACCACAAACAAATGGGTACCTTAGAAAAACAAGGTATGCTGCCATGACCTTGGTAGTGCTAATCAAATCTAACTCATTTGAATATTTCTTTGGCATTAAAAGCAGATTCAAATAAGTGCATGAGGCTTTCTAATGATGACAAAGGTCTCTTCTTGCCGTTGGTGAGCTGGACTCTCTACAGAAGAAGAGGGGACATGAGCGCGGTGGGTGGGGGATGCTGATACAGACAGAGTGGCTCCTTTCCCTGACCTCTGACTTCACTGCAGAGTAAAGCCTCCCAACACGCTACCCAGCCACAGAGAAACAAAATGGTTAGAAGAACTATCTGGAGCTAAGCCCTGCTCTACTCCATACTGTATGGCTTTAAGATACTCAGGGGATTGCACACTTTAAAACGGTTGTCATTTGTGTGTCTCAGATGGAGCAATTAATGCAAATTGTCAATTAAAAAGCAATTACAAGTCGCAGCAGAAATACGCAAGACTCCTACAGTCATTAAGGCAAAATGCCACCACCCCAACAGCATCCTTCCTCCCTTTTCTTAGGAGTGAGGGTGAAGGGGACAGCTTATTTTTCACATTTGAGCTGGGTGAGATATTAAAAAGCCTCTCACATAACAGAACTCCGCAGTGAATTAGGAGCTAGGTGTTCTACAGAGGAGCTGACTGACTATGCATATTAATGCTGCCAGTCTGGAAGCGCTTCCCCTCGCTGCGCCTGCAGAGTCACAGACCTTTGTGCATGCTTATGCCAGAGAGAACCCAGAGGGCCGGGGCACGGCGGCGAAGAGCGGCAGGAGAGGGTCACGCTTTGGGAGCTGGGTGAACTGTCTGCACTGGGGGTAAACTCTACCTCACACTCTGGCCCTGTTTGCCCCCCCCCCCTTTCACTGATGATTAAAAGTAAAAGGCAGAGCCAAACAGAGGTGCCTTTGTTCTGGATTGAGAAAGGCCGTTTTGGGGGGAAGGCCTTTGGGGGGGGGAGGAGGGAGAGAGCTGCTCGCCCCTTCCATTGTGTTGCTGCTGGTTCCTGTGACTGCACAGTGAAATGAGCTCACTGGGACCGGGCTGAATAAACAGTTCTAACAAACTGACACGGCCTTCTATTTACTGTGTCGGAACCAATCTGTCCCTCTGGAGCTGTGGGGCCAGTCCGTCATGGTGGCCCAGAGGCACAGAGAAGTGCCCGGGCTCTGCACCCCCGTATCCCTGCCTGAACCCTTGCATTAAAGGGCCTACAGCCTCCGCATTAAGCGCCCATCAACACAGCCTGACCAATCTGTGCCGTAACTGACAAGAGACCGCCGCCCCCTCCCTGCACATCTCTCGCAAGTGCCCCATGTCTCATTCTATTATTCACTTAGCTGCATCTGCTTATTCTCACACTGTCAAACAGGGGAGCTAAGCCTGAGCAATGAGAAATCGCTCCAGAGAAGGAACAAAATGGAATCAGCTTGAGCCAGTCTCCCAAGCAGCACAACTTTATAATCTCTTTAGAGGAGCTGTCTGCAGCAGTCATTAATCAAAGGAATGAGAGATTTTGATGGGAGCTGTAACATCTGTTGATTTGGGGGAGGGGGGAAGCAGGGAAAGGGGGAGGGGGGGGTTTGTTTTGTTTCAGAGTCAGACAGACCTTTCGCTGACCCCCTTCTATAAGAGAGACACCTGACCTCTGACCTACTCTGAGGAACCGGGCTAATGGGATGGGGCAGCTGGAGGGTGAGAGGTCAAAGGGGACGGCAGTGGGACAATGACCAAGACGGTCCCATACGGAGAAGCTATCTCCCCCCACACCCCGCCTCATTGCCCCTCTGTGCACTGATGGCTGCCTACCAGACCCTGGGGTCTCTTGGGAGAGGGCGACGTGTTCCAGCACAGTGCGTCTCTGCCATTAACCGCTGAATAAAGATAAGGCGGATTAGAGCACCCAGCATAATGCAGACCTTATCAAAGACAGCCCCCCCCCCGGCCCCCCAGCAAAGACGCACTTGAATGTCAGTAGTGACGGTGACCTCCAGAGAGGGAGGGGCTAAGGAGGGTGCAGATGCTGACTGCCATTGACGGATGGCAGCTGGCATGGTTTTACATGCTAGGGGGGCTTGCAACGTCACGCTCACACATGTCACATGCAATCTGCCTCGTCACAGGTCACAGAGACTCAGCCAATCCTTTTAGGCATTCACCACACAAAGTCTCTGCTGTTTGCTCTAGAGCTGAGGCAAGAAGGAAATTCTTTGGGGGATGTTTAAACTCGGCCTTCGCTGTGCAGGTAGGGAATGGGGGTGGCTGGCAGTAAACACGCCGTGAAAGAGATGCAGTGGAGAGGATGAGAGAGGGAGGGAGGTAGAGAAGGAGAGAGCAGTAAGCGGGAGCTGCAGTTGACTGGAATGCCCAGGGGCTACATGTTGGACTACACCACGCTTCCACTGTATTAATGAGACCTGCGCATCCCTACACTCCTCCGCCTAATGCTCCCTGCTTCCAGAATGGGGCCAGGCCTCATTACCAGGGAGGCCACGTCTTGCCTGCTCAAAGGAGGGAGACATTTTCATAATGCCTGTAATGCTAGAAAATTCAAACCAGGCCCCTGTCCTTGGTGGTGCCTTCACGAGCTGCTGCTCTGGGACTATTGTATGGGATGACACATACACATGCAGAGTGCTGCTGCTGACAAACGCGGGAGGACAAAGACAAGCGACTGCCACTGTGACAGTGACAGGGCAGTCACTGAACCGCACCTGCCGGCCCTCGCTCCTCCACAGCCCATTGACAGTCTTGGTGGGGGCAATGGTGACCACAGGCGGGGTGCTTGGCACACTGTGGCCCCCCGGTGGCACAATGATGGGGCCCATTGGCCCTCGCTTCGGCGTGCTGACCGGGGAGCTGTGATTGGTGGCTGGGGATGAGACAGGAGAAGACTCGCTGCTTATGGACGACCCTGTGAGAGAAACATGAGATGGAGAGAGAGGGAGAGGGAGAGAGAGAGGAAAAAAAACATGTCAGTCAATGAACCAGCAGTGCTTTAAGAAACAACTTTTCTGCTGCCAATTTCCTCACAGTCAAAGCCCGTTCCGGTCTGTCTTCAGATCAGACGCCCAGTTTTAGAGGAGAAATAAACAAACACTGATAAAAATCTCTGCCTTCCTCCTCGACAAACACCCTCTATAGTTCTCCTCCCCTAAACTCGGTACCTCAGCCTGGTGATCAAAGCAGACTGGGAGAAAGTGCACACTGCCTGTGCTATTACAGCACTGAGGCCTTCGAGGTGGCACAATCCCACTGCGTGCACACACATGTCCAGCTGCCTCCCTGTGCTCCTACGGATAGGGGAGAGGTGGTGGACACCTGCATGCACAGACAGGTACGAGACATACCTGCTGCTTGCAGCCAAGAGCATGAGCTGGAGAGCAAACAACCACTGGAGTAGTGTCATTCGTTCAACCAAAATGCTTGAATTTTAAAACAAAGCAACCAAATCTACAAATACAAAATATAAACCAGGCCATGATGTTAAAGCAATAATTTGTGACCTTAGCTGTTGCAAATGGGGCTTAGATACCATGCCCTCAGTTGGCATAAGCGGTCACAGTTCAACCAGTGAACAGTGAAATGCCCAGATGGACTGCCGGGGGCTGCAATGAAATTCTAACAGTGATCAGATCTCTGTACCAGTCCCTGTGACCAAGCCAGCTACCTCACAGCAGGGGGGGCTCCCTGAGGAACTCTGCTCCCTGCCAGTACCTCCGGACAAGAGCCCACAGGGCCAGGGAAAGGTCAACAGCAGGTCAGTCTCTGGCCACACACACAATCTCTCTATGGAGGCCTCTCTCTCTATGGAAACCAGTCTGTCACTGGCTTCCATTTCTTTTCTTCCACTATACACCTTTCTACTTGACCTGTTAGAATTACTACAGCCTCTGCACAGGACTGCATTCAAGAGAAACTGAACTAAGTGAGACTCTTTCCAAATGTTTGCCGTCATTCAAGTAACACCACAGCCTGTGAGCATTTGCATGTGTCTGCCTGTGAATGTGTGTTTGTGGGCTGCTGTATGCGTGCAGCCATGTGAACTTGCCTCTGTGTGTGTGTGTGTGTGTGTGTGAGAGAGAGAGAGAGCATGTTTGTGATCCACTCAACCGTTTCAAAAGCAGCCAGCCCACAGGGTCATGGCAAATCTTCCCTTGTTTGGCGTTTGATCAACATGCCTCTCATTGTTGTCCACGGCACCCGCATGCAGCAGAGGAGATTTTACACTCCTAGATCTCTGAAAACATCAGCTTCATAATCCTGAAATCACAGCCCATAAGCCTGGCCCTGAGAGCCCATGCACCAATCAATGCCAGCCTCCTATTCTGGTTGTTCTGCAGCAACCTGAATTCTGCCAACTCTCCAGTTAAGACATTCACACAGTTTTTTCCAGAGTTAATGTTCTCTCACAGCTGAGCTGTTGCTGTTCCACGAGTACGCAGATTTTACCTGCTGATTTACTGCCACTGAGCCGACATCCCACAGCAGAGTGTGTTTTATGAGCGTTACAGCTACGCTCTGCGCTTCTTTCCCCCTAAAACACCTTCCGAGTTCTCCTCATTGCCGGTCCCAAATCAAGCCAGTAAAATGCATCAGCAAGGAAGCAACACAGCAATAACATCAAACTGCAGCTTACATGTATATGTGTGCAGGATCAGGGTGTCCATTCTCTGCTGTTTATAGGAAATTAAGAGCAGCACAAAATGAAAACTGAAAAGCATGCAGCGCTCCTAACAGCAGTAAACACACATTCACTGTACTTCCGTTTTTCATTCTGAAAGTGTAGAACAGGATCTAACCTTTCAACCTTTCATGCGTCGTCAGGCGTGCATGTAAGGAGTTTGCATTCGCCTAAAACAGAACTAAAACTTGCAAAAAGAAGAGATTTGACTGTGCATCACCAATTCAAACGTGTCACTGACTACTTAAATTCACTCAGGCAGGGAGCATGTCAAAGAAAAGCCAGTGAAAGGGATGGTGGGAAAGCGCCTTTCTTAGGCCAAACCCACAACATTTTATACACTGCAATTGAATTAATAAAAATGTCACTCAGACATTACTGCTGAAGTTGTTGTTTCTGCCAGTGTTCCTCTTATAATCTAACCTGTAGTCTTAACATAAAACTTTGAACCCTATTGCTCCATTGCCACAAAACTTACATAAAGCCTCACCAGGGGAAACTATTTCACCTTTCATGTACAGCAGGGTACACATGGTTCAAGGGAGGGCAGTCAGTCAGCTAGGAGAGGCAAAGGAAACAGATGTGTGATGTTATCACAGGGCTCCAAGGGGCCACTGTGCTACCATTACTGCCTACGTTACCCTAGACACTGCACGGAACATCCACACATACTGCCCCCAGTGGACACCCTGAAAATAACCCCAAACAGTTGAAGTCAGCCATGTCTTCCTGAGCCCGAGATCAAGTACTCCACCCCTAAAGACTTTGACATTTCCAAATAAGGCTTTTAAAGGAAGATAACAGACTAGAATGCCTTGCTTTTTGACTGATAACAAGTTATGCTGAGTGGTTAAAAGAAAAATGAGTCATAGCTTTTGCTGCATCCATGGATGTAGCAATTACCGGGCCAGTGCTGAAGCTTAAGAGACGTCATTAATGATTTATGGACTGTTTTATCCTGGGAGATGGCTCACAGGTATCTCTGAGGTGTTATGACACATGGCAAGTCTGAGTAGGTCTGCTGTTTTGATAATAAAATACTTTCTTCTGCTTCATTCATCACCTCAGGAAGGACTGATTAAATATGAACTGTTCCCCAAAAAAGGATCAATTTATTCTTCTTTTTTCAGATGGGATAGTGGCAACGTTACCTCCAGAGCACATTAAAATAGCAGAAAACAAAAAGCTCTTGCCTCTGCATGAGTGCTCTTTTTTGGGACCAAAATGCAACATTTATACCGAATTTGTCATTCCGAACGTGAAGGGACTGAGTGAAATGACTGATTGGCCAATCACCTCCTCCACACCCCGCAGACATGAAAGCCTGGTCAAGGGGAGAGAGGAGGGAGACCAGCTTTCCCCCAGCAGATCTGAGGCCCCTCCTCTCCTGCTCGGGTGAGACTGAAAGAGATGTAAGGAAGAGAGCGGCAGCAGGAAGATAAGGAGTGAAATCTGCGGAAGCGTATCTCGCCGGTGCAAGGCCAACAGCAATTAGCAGCATAATCCCCCCCCAGTTAGAAAGCCATTACTCTCCCTGTGATAGCTCTCCAAATCAATACTCACTCAGGACCTGAGCAGCGATTAATGAAGCTCAAGTGTCACTGCTGCTTCTCTGGTTCTCAGTGTGTGGCTGTGTACAGGGGACAGACAGCAAGGGAGAGAGGCAGCAAGGGCAGGAGGAAAACAGGGGGGAGCAGAATGAGAGAGAAAGGGAGAGGGGAGGGTGTGCCATGGATGTAATTAAGCGTCCTTATTCACTGACTGGCCCCGTCAATGAAAGCTATTGGTGTTGGAGAAAGAGGGGAACCGCAGGTCGCTACGGAGCAGACCTGCTAAAAAGATTCATTAGAGCTCATGGAGCCTTTGTCAGGGCTAAATTAAAATCTAAAATCCATAAATACAGCCCTGGCGATACCGGAGGGGATTCACCTCCTGGACGATGGGAGAAGCACAACTCGCTCCTCACAAATGGCTGGCGTTGAGTCTCATAAATAACTCAGATAAACATCTTCACATGACCCCATCACTTCCCACCCTGTCCACCCCCACAAACCAGCCGGTAAATCAATCCACTCTGTCTGCGCTTTATCTCCCTCAGCCACCCCCCCCCCCAACACACACACACACACACACACACACACACACACACACACACTACCCACTGTGATAGCTCCAGCAAGAGGGGCCTCTCCTGTCTGAGTTTGGGGGCATTCCCCAGATGGGAACACATCCCTTGACCTTCCCCCGAGGCAGGCTGTGTTCAGCGTTCAGTGTGTGCAGTCACACTGCTCAGCACTTCGGCCCACCTGCCCTACAGAGGGATCCGGAAGGGAAAAAAAAAACAGTGACAACAAAAACAGCCCTCAAAAAGGGTGTGGTGGAACTAAAGCCCCAGGGTGGGGGTTAGGGCCAGACCGCAGAGCTTAGGGGGCCCGCAGCCGAATGGCAGGGGAACGGTTAATAACCAGCACCATGAGCAGCTGCAAGGAGGCTGTCAACAGGCATCACTCGCGACAGGGAGACACCCTCTATCTCTCTCCCTCCCTCTCCATCGCTCTCTCTCTCTCCATCTACTTCCTCCTGCTCCGTCTGTGCTGCCAGCACTGCTCAGAGGAAGGGGAGGGAGGGGGAGAGTGAAAAGCCAGTTAGGAGCTGCCTGCGAGTGGGAGTGAAGCGGGGCACACTGAATAATTCAAGAGAAGTAGGAACACAGTCAGGTGAGAAACAGGAGCCTTCTCATCTCCACTTAGGCTTTTTTCATACCATGCTGCTGCTGTTCAGAATTCATCAAGCAGCCCCTGCACCCAAGCCCCCAACACCCCCATCCATCCAAGCCCCTGGGCTGCTCATCGTCTCCAACCCCCTTCCTACTTATCAACCCCACCCCCTCTGCTAAGATCTGTCAGGCATGCATTCATTTTTTTAAAAATTCATTTACAACAGTTACAGCAACTAAAGGCACTGGGAATAGCCTGAGAAAGTTCTGCAAGGGAGCTGGGCGAAGAATGGCTTTCAGAGTACTCTGCCTGAGGACGGGTGGGGAGAGATGTCCATGTTCCACAGTCAGTTTTCATTTTTCCTCTTTCCCTTTGTACAACATCCTCCCATCCTTCCAGTCCTCCAGCACCCACCCCCTCCTTACCATTCTCCCCTCTCTGTGTTGGAAGCAACTGGGGCACAATTGCACAGGCAGATGGACTCTAAATAATATGCGAGCCATCTGATTTTGGCAAACTGGTGTCATTTTGTGATATGCAAATACTATTTAAATCTATTCAGTGTGGTCTGGCCACAGGAAGAGGTTTCACAAGCTGCACTGAATAGAGGGGGGTGTATGGGTGTGTGTGTGTGGGTGTGTACATACATACACTCTGTGTGTGGGCGTATTATATTTATCAGTGCGTACATCTGGACGGCCTCTCTATCGCGTGTGCGGCCATGCGCCCATGAGTGCAGGTTTGTTAACAGCACCTAATGAGATGCCATCTTTCCGTATGATGGCCCGGTTTGAAGAATACATGGCATCACATCTTTAAAATGTCTGCGGGCCACATGTCCCCCCTGTGTGACAGCCCAGACTGGTTCTGCTCCTGGTTCTGCTGTGGGATGGGGGGGGTGAGGTCTGCATGATTAATGTGCAGTGCTGCTCTCCACGGGCTGTGCCGTTCGCCGCGCCTCTCACACACTTCCTCCGCGCATGGTCACCCCCCGTAATTTAAGATGGACCGCCCATGACAGCGGCGCACACGCAAACGGCGGTGGCAGCCGGTGGCAGGCTGCCCCTGCCCCCCTGGCCTGCATCAGAACAACATCAGCACTTAATTAAACAGCCCATTTCACACCTGGTGTGCATAGCGGCGCTCCGACAATCCTCCTTCCATATGCTGCCTCTGGCCACGCACCGGCAGCACAGCACAAAGCCTGTCTAATCTGCAGCGTGCAGAGGGGGAGGGGGAGAGAGACACAGGAAGTAGGCAAACCCACTGTGTGCGTGTGTGTGTGTGTGTGTGAGAGAGAGAGAGAGAGAGAGAGAAAGAGAGAGAGCCTTCAAGTGTACTGTGGACACCTCTTTGTGTGCAAGGGCACATCTTTGTGTGACAAAGTGCATGTCTGCACATGAGTGGGTGGGGTGTGTGTGTGTGTGTGTGTGTGTGTGTGTGTGTGTGTGTGTCTTGTGTGTGTGGGTGTGGGGAAGGCCTGTGACTTTAAGGACAGAGGGCTGGCTGCAGGGTAGACAGCCAAGCACTTTGGGGCCAGAGCTACAGCCTGCGCACAAGCAACAGATGGAAGGTTCAGAGCCACTTGCCCCTTTAAGTCAAGTCCTCTTAGGGCACACAAAACAAGCTTCCCTCTGGGCCAGAGGCCGCTTTTAAAGTGCTTTGCTGAGGTGACCTTTGGAAGCAAAGAGACACCCCTGCATCTCGCCTTCTCTCTTCAGTGGACAGACACAGTGCTGCTACAAACCATTTGTTCAAGCTGTTATCTAGGGGGGATGCGGATGAGCAGTTTTAAATATTTGGTCCTCATGGATCTGCCTAATTAATTAGATACCAACATGCAGCTCAGCATTCAAAATAACAGGGTGGGAGGACTGTAGCAACCATTCAAAGGGACTACACCAGACTGCTACTGCTATGCACCACAAGGACTGAGGAACATTGAAAAGCTAAATTCTCCTCTATTCATAGCAGAATGTTGCATGTGTCTCATGCTGTTCATCTGCACTCATCTGATCAAAGATTTTGTTAATGGTTTACCTTCCTGAAACCGTTGAGCAACGGGGGATTACTCTGAATGAAACCTGACTGCAGCAGAGTTTCTGATGGGTCCATGCTGTATTTGCAGAGGGCAGGCAGGGAAGCAGCAGAGGGTGGATAAGGAACACCTCTGGTACAATGCTGCACGGTGTTGAGATAAACCTGAGGCCATGCGGACGTGAGAACGGGTGAGTTTCCTACATCCCACAGTGACAACACAAGAGTGGAGGCAGAAAAAAAAAAAAAAACAGCGTGTGCTAAAAGCGGATGCCTGCAGCAAGGCACCAGGGAGAATCACAGTGCTGACTCAACTCAGGCTGTTGATTCGCACTGTTCCCCTTGGTGCCTCAATTCCAGCACCAGAAAAGATGAGGTGGCTGTGGCCTGGTGCCCCCACACGCCACCCAGTGCTGTTCAGAGCTGCCACCGGTGACCACACCGTCCCTCTCCACACATCTGTCTGCAGCCTGCCTACCACTCTCTCTGGGTGACTGCTAGAAGGATGACTCACCCTACCGTCTCCACATGGCAGGCTACACGAGGGTCAAAAAGCTATTCAAAAACGAGAAAGGGAGACAGTCTTTTTAAAAGTGTCTTAATCATACCATGTCTACCTCCACAGCCGGCATTTACTCACCACCCACTGGCAGTAAAAAGGCCCTTGCTCTTTAAAAATAGCAAACAGACAATACTTCACATGCTGCCCACATACGTTCTGCGGAAGCTCCACAAAAGAGTGCTTTTTAAAGTGCATGTTCTGGCCGAGGTCCCTGTGCAATGCATTTAGTGCCTGATGCTCTCTGGTTGAGATAATGATAACTCTGACACAAGGCCCCAGTGGACACAGCGGTACCCTGGTGACAAGGGCACAAGTCCTCTGCACAACACATTTGCTGAAACAGGTGGCGGGAGGGGTTTGCTCAGCTAAGTCCAGAATTTCTTTTTTCAATCCCAAATTCGTTCCCCAGAGGATAAATGAAAGTGGGGTTGAAGGAGTCCTGCTACACTGTCAACACAAACACAGAGGAAATCTTAAGATGGTCCGACATGGTTACCACAAGCAGCTCTGAGGCTGGATTCATTTGACAAAAAAAAAAGCAGAGGAAAGCAAAGAAGAAGACCACCATGTTTATCTTAGCTGTAACACAGAGAGATAGGGAGGAATTTCTGGCTCTGTGCACTCCTCTCTGAGTAATAAATCAAAGATGGGGAGGCACAGTGGGTCCCCTGAGCCAGCCTGGGGGAGCGTGGCTGCCATGGAGAAGAGAGGAAGGGCACCTCTGAGAGACACGCCGCCTGATTAAGAGCGCTGGTTCAGAGGTGGCTGGCTGGGTTTGGGGCAGTCGCAGACTGGTGCTCAGCAGGGCCTCCCCGAGGAGAGAGAGACAGAGCGACAGGGCAAACGGAGCCATCACAGCACCCCCTGAGCCTGTGAAACCCGCCCCCCCTCCGGGGCCTGCTGGTCCCATCGGCTCTGTGCACCCTGATGTGCGTCGCAATAACACAAGAACCCTACTGGCTCTACTTCCAAAAGCCTGTTTGCTCACACACACAAACAGCCATCAACCATCCATAACTGACTCATGCATTTCTCAATGAATGGTCCTCTTATTATTTCCAGGAAGAAATGCAGAAATATGATTTTTAAATAAATATGTTTTCAAATGCAAAAAGGAGGAATGTATCTTGAATAGATTTATAGAAACAACTTTTTACTTTTTGACTCTTTGAATGCTATATTATTCTTTAGTAATACAATTCTCATTGTCACACTGTATTTTCAAGGTGATCTTTTAGGGGAAAAGTGCTAGTGATCCTTGTGAAATGTTTGATTAGATACAGCCAAAAAGTTTCTTGCATTATGAGTTAAAAGAAGTTCACACTAGGAAACTGGTCATATATTAAGATCTGAAATGTTTTATACGTGTCAAGTACTTACATGCACTATTAGACATTCCAAACTGCTTCCTGCAAGCCTGGAACGCAATCCGCCTCCATTGGATTACGCAATCCGGCTCTACTAGTAGCCAGAAGTTACCATTAGATTGAACAGAAAATTATGAAATGTGGCCAGGTGTATCATATTGTGCTTTGTGCATGGTGATGATTTATTATCATTATTATTATTATTTAGGAACTGAGTGAAAAGCAGGGATTACTCTGATAGTAAGGACAGCTTGCATCATATAGAGGATAAAGGGATGCTGAGACTCAAGTGTGCACATACGTACCACACACTTGTGACCCGAGTTCTCCTTCACAGGATTTCCAAGCACATGTAGTGCCTGCAGTGTTCAAACACACCCAAGCAGTAAGTGCCTAATGCAAAAAAAGGAGCACCATATTCACGAGGTTACCCCCACTGTTCCACACACAGTCAAGCAGAAACTCAGCGCTGTTTACAGGACTGTGGAAGAAAACGGCCGGGAAGAGAATCATTCATGCTTTCACGGGTAAGCATGGAGCATTGTCCAACTGCCTGTGGATTTTCACCCCCCAGTGCCCAGCAGAACCACTGATCCGCTTGGTGGCTCCATCCCACTGTACAACACAGTTCATGCTACCTCTGCCATTTAAAGCAGAGGAACTGCCATATTAAACAAGGTTTTGAAATAATAGGATATAAAAAAGCCATTGACATTGTTTTTATGTCACATAAAGACTTATTCCTTGACACATCTGTCCCTAAGCACAGTAATATCCTCTCGCTTGCTTTGTTTGCCTGTGTTACCATTTTTTGCCAGACATAGGACTGATGTGGAAGTTGAACGAAAAAGGTCTGTGTTTGGGTACTCATTTTACAAAATTTTAGCTGATTACCTCATTCAATTGTTATCATACATGAATTTAGTTTGCCCACAGGAGGAAAGAATCCAATCAAGACATACAGACAAGATCTTCCACAAAGCAGCTTTGATTGGCTAAAAGACATTGCATCATTTCTCATGACTGCTTCTGCACTATCCTTTCTCACTTACAGTCATGTATTTCAAGGTATCCTATTTTATTACTCTCCAATTTAATGCTTGATGATGCTTTCTACTTTAAAATTATGACCAAACTCTCACAAGTCTCACAAGTATTGCTAGCTTAGATCCAAAGATAAATTATGAAAATACTATAAATGTTATGCAACTAATCTTTATTTGCCCCACTGTACAGCAGATCTGGGGTGGAGCGCAATGAAACTCCAGACATACAAAGCTCCCAGAGGCCTTTGCATCATGTGTTTGTGGGGTTAATATGTGAGTGGGTGGAATTTGTTTGGGTTATGCACAAGATTAATTTGACCCATTTGAACTTCCATATTCAAATGTTTCTCTTTGGCAGCATCACGACCCCCCTGAACTTGAGAGTTGCATCTTTGTGGAGTTCCCGTTGTGCTCAGTTTCAGTAACACTCCTGTTCAGGAGGGTGATGTCAGCCTGTGTGGGACTGACAATATTGGGCCCCATTATATCCAAAATAGAAGCGCTTCCATTGAGTGTGGAAGTTTGTCTTCAATGCATGAAGCCCACAGCTGACAATCTCTGTGATGTTAAAAGAATGCATACAGTAACTCAATGTGGTAAACACCACCACAAGTTGACAAAAAGACTAGGTCTGAAACAAAACTATTAAAGAAAAGAAAACCTTCACTATATTTATGCTGCATACAAGAGAACTGCATGCAGGAGTATCACATTTAAACAGGGGAATAAACAGTATATACTATGATTCACTCTAGAGGTAATCCAACTCCGGAAACTACACCTTAAACCTTAAAAAGTCTTCATGACTACTGCAGTTACCAATATTAGAGAGCTATTTTTTTCAGCACCCTGCTCCTGGGAAGCAATATGTACTGAAATAGAGGACTGCAAAATCAGATGGATATACAACAAAGAAAACATACGTACGAGCATTTAGTAGTGTTGAGGCAAGCTGTTGTTTGTAATTTTAGTGATTAGCTAGGCAGTGTGAGGAGGCACATGTGACAGAACAGGAGAAACATGTAGTGCTATATAATGTTTCACAGAGTAGTGAGCTAGCAGAAGGAGGTGGTGGTAGGCTTAAGGCAATACATACAAGGGATGTTGGAAAAGGAGATACAAGCGGCACACAATACCTTGAAAAAATTCTAAGGGATGTATAGGTAGAAAGGCACTCTTAAAAAAGTACAGGTCTAATATTTGCGACTGTAATGACCATTCCTTCAAGTAACTTCATACAAACAGGCTGCTTGGGAATGATCCATAATTGGGTCACCCTCATTCCTGACCATCAGACTGCCAGGAATTGTTTGCCTTCACAACTATGAACTGAATGGAACAATGCTACAACTAACCGATTATATCACAGCAATGAGTACCGCGCTCATCTGAAAACTCTGGTGCGGTATAAAAATAACACGCAAACCAAGAATGAATTCTTAAGTCTACATTCAAATAACTGCCAATGGGAATTCACTCATTCTAGGCACTCCTCTCAAACAAGTCATCCTTTCCCTCAGAGTCTGGAATTAAGAGTTCCCATTTGAAAATCTGCACCCCAGGGTTTCTCCAAATCATGAGACCCTGTATCATCACGGCTTGTTTCCGTGCAAGTTACACAATTAGTCCTCTGTGTGCCTCCTGTTTACTAGCAGCAGGGAACCAAAACAGTGGGGATGGTATAAGAGTGCAATTAATAAGTTCAACAAAAAGATAACTGACACAGTCCAAGAGCTTAATGTGAATATGTGACACAAGGGTCAGTGTTGGGGGCAGGGCGGACAGCAAACCCTGGGTCAGTTACATGGGTAGGGGCGATGGTGAGGGCAGGGCTTACCTCTGGGTTCCTCAGCCTGTTTGACGAGCTTGCGCAGAGCAGCAGCAAAGCCTGAGTGGGCGGACTGGACGGCCAGGCTGCTATTGGCAGCCGGGCTGCCATTGGGCACGATGGAGCCATTGAGGGGCGAAGGGGTGAGGGGGCTGACCGTGGCGGTGGTCCGACCGGCCGTGGAGATCATGCCTAGGGAAGGTGACTTTGGCTCATGGCTCATGCCTGCAGAGAATAAAGAGAGAGAGGGCGACTTAGTTTAGCGAGTAGCGCCGGGAGGGTTTTTGCTGTCATTTTCTCTTTCCCTGAAACAGACACTTAGCCTCTGATGAGTCAGATGCTGTAGTGTAGAGGCATGTATTAAGAAGCAGTGATTGGACTTCTTCACAGAAGCCAGCATCTGCGTTTCCCCAGCCCTGATCAAATGCGAGCAGAGACGCTCTGTGCCTGAGTGTGACAGCTGGGGGGAGGCTGCCACCATGAGGTCAAGTGTCCGGCCCAAGGTCAGGCCACACAGCTCTGACAGGGCCAGGACCCGACTCAACCCCCTCCTGCTCTTTGTTCCACTTTCCACAGCGCAGCGCCACACAGCAGAAACATTGACATAGCCTGACCTGCCTTTTCAAAGCTCCTCCTCTTCATCATGATCCTCATCATTCTCACCATCTTCACCATCAGCTGACTTACGCATCAGACTCTGCCACGTGAATTTAAAAAAAAAAAATGTTTCGCTGACAGCAGTCATGCCTAATATCTTTTTGGTGCTGATTTTACCCTTGTGCAAGCTGTGGCTCTTTTTCCACTGCTGAAGATTCACATCAGCAGCTTGCGAGTTGGAACTACTTTGTGGACATTTTTATTTCAGGAGAGATTTACGAGCCCTGGGGCCTGTAGCAGGCCCTGTGTGGCTCTGCGTCTTGGACAGTGAAAGGGGAAACCGTGTTAACAGCCAGAGTGGAATCCCTCGCAGAGACAGGCATGCTCTGCAGCCACCAGAGAGGGACACATGATAATTAATTGAGCAGCGCAATTAAAGACCGGGTTCCAAAAATGTCACAGGGTTACAACACTGTTACAGGAAGCATCTAAAAAGAGAGTCCCTAATGCTGGTGACTGCAGATTGATTTCTTTCAGTATCAAGCCAACTGTCACACAGACCTAGCTCGTATATACAAACGATATAAAAAGTTTAAACACTGCTGTTAAAATGCAGGATCTTGGTTTTGAAATAGATATAATTCTGAGGTTCATCTCTATGTTCAGCAAAGCAGAAAGTGCATACTGCATTGAAAACACTGTTGAATTCAAGTACCACTGACATAGCAAAGATAACCTCTAGTTCACCCACTGCACTTTGGCTGAACCACTGAAAGCAATTAATAATGAAATTAACAATGCCCCTCCTCTAAATGAGAGCTGACCTCATTGGAACTCTGAACAATTACTCCACAAGAAATATTTCTGCAACATTTCAGAGGTTTTACCTAATGAATTTCTTGCAAAACAAGAATGTGACTACAAAGTTTTTAACAGTCCCATATGAACAATCTACAACAACAGACACATACTATCCACAACTCAGCCACCCACACACAGACACACACACAGACACACACACAGCCGACCACCCACACAAACACAAACACAACCTGAGTGGATAGCTAGACATTTCCCGATCCTCGCTTCTTCCCCTGCTAAAAAGAGAAAATCCTCAGTTCCTTACTGTACAACAAAGGGCAAGAGCTGCCTCTGTCGCCCATCTCTGCATCTTCCGCCAAGCCCCACACTTGAAGGCAACTGAGGGAAACACCATTTTTTCTCTCTCTTTTCCCTCCTCCCCCCTTCTCTTTCTCTCTCTCTCTCTCACAAAGACGGTTTGAAGCTTATCTAACAAAGCAACCCAACACACACACTCTCCCTGCCTATCTGTCCCTTCCCTCCTCTCTCTCTCTCTCTCGCCTACTGAAAACAGACATTCTCAGCCTAGCAGCTGCTGCAATGTCACATGACCCTCCTCCCGCTCCACCGCCACCCCCTTTCCCTCTCAACCTATAATTCCTTAGCCGTTCTTAGATAACAGAGGCATGCATGCTGCTGAGCAGGAGGGCGGGCAGCCCGGATTACAGCGGGCCTCTTCCACGGAGCCCCGATCGTGACATCTGACCCACCCTCTCCCCCACCCCCCCCCCCCGCCCCCACTGGAGCGCTGAGGGGGGGGATGCACGGGAAATATTACGTGCCGGCGCTTTCCCCAGAGCTGTTCAGTGTGAAGAGAGAGAGAGAGAGAGAGAGACTGCCGGAGGCAGAGGTGGAGACCTGTTTTGGCTTGTGTTATTAAAACCTTGTCATACAAACCCTGCCCTCTCAGACACTAAATAAATACACTCAAGCCCAGAGTCATACATAAGGGCGAGTAAATTAGCCTATAGTCTTCTGCCAAACCATATTAAAACCCGTTTACCAAATATACCTACAGGAGAGGCAGTTTAATTGGTCCTTTTCTTTTTTCTGCTACTGTATTAGCAGGCGTGAGTGAGTCATTTAAGTCGCTTCCTTCTTGCAAGACTGTGCATTCTGAAAGCAAACAATTATTGCCCGAGAAAAGCAAGATGCTGCCTATTTCATACCAATGGATACGTCACAGATGCAGCTCCTTTCTTTGAAATGGTGGCTGTAATTGTTCCTAGAATTTTCATGGACAATCTATCCTCTTTGCAAAAAAATAAGTCATCACATTTACGATGCAATTCACTTTCTGTGAAAGCCACCTTTGTGAGCCGTCGCATGATTTATAATTGAGTCTGGCATTTATATGGCTTGAAATGACCAACCAGGAAACCTGCTTTTGATGTTCTTCCATCTGCACTAGGTTGTATATTCGGTAGGAGTGTAAAACATACCTTTAACAGCTCCCTCCAGTGGCTATGGGAATTATTGTTTATGAAAGCTCCACTACAGCACAATTAAGACATGCCTAGCTTTTAATTCAGCCTACAGTAAATATAGAAAATGTCAAGACATTAAGTTCAAACAGAGAAAAGGAGAAACTGCTCACAAAAGAAAGACAAATCCTGATTGTCTCAACTGTGAAACTGATGTGCTTGGAAAAAAGGCACTGTAGTAGGGACAATTCATTATGAAAAGTTCTTTTTGGCAATGTAAATGAGAGCCTGCACTGTGTTTGAGTCTGTCTTTTATACAGATCACTGGGCTCCCCGTTTTCCAGAGTAGGCTTAGGGAGTAGAGTGAACGTGGACTGGGAACATGACTGGGACACAGGGGGACAGGGCAGATCTGGCAGAGGTCAGATTGTATCAGCTCTCTGCAGTCAGCCCTGCAGGGGTTTTTGGGCAAAGGGTCTTTACAGACACCCCCAAAAACCACTGGCAGTCAGACACCACCCTGAGTCATAACTATCACCTGAGGCTTCCTGCTGACTGCCTGATTCACTGAGTTGTAGAGCAGATATCAGGCTGAGGACCTCTGGAGTCTGCACTGCCATGCTAATACTAGCTCTGAAGCTCTGAACTCAGAGCAAACCCATCTACCCCTGCACTAGAGTGGATCTAATTATAGCAAACCCCCCCCCCCACCACCGCCACCAATCTCCACTCGCTGTGGACAGGCCTCTGGAAATAACAGCGTGCAAGACGCTGTAATTACCAGCTGCCTATAATTACAGCGCCTCCCGGACTGAAATTAAGACCCTTTTTTCTCCTTTGCAGCGTAATTCAAAGTATTGGATTACTGTGTGTACACTGGCATCTCGTCCCTCTCCCCTGAGTGCTTGTTGGCTGCGCTGTGTGAGGTGGTTCCCCTGCCATACCCATTTCTTGCCAGCAGATGTCACTGTTTGATGACCTGCTGCTGTTAGCTCCCACCTTTTCCCTTTATATCCTGGATGACAGAGTTACAACAGCAAGCCACACTGTTCTGCCTTCCCTGCCTTCCCATCACCCATTTATTTTCCTTGCGGTGACTTCCCCTCAGTGCTGACGGCTCTGACTAAAGACTTCCGAGGCCCACTTAAAGACCATTTCCCTTGATGCCACCCCGGAGCTGTAATAGCTGATTAAGACAGGGCCCCCAGTCAAACCCAGGGACCTACTGGCCATAGCGACTCTCTGTTACATTGTTGTGCTGTTGTCACAAAACCTCTTAAGGGCTTAATTGGGTCACTTGAACGCAGGGCAGCGAGAGGTTGTGTAAACACCAGCTCTGGTGGTATATCCCAGATTTAGAAACGATGCACCCCTCCCCCTCCTAGCAACCTGCTGTGCTGTGTGAAGAGGACAAGCAAATAAACAAGCAAAAACACTGGGAAAATACGGTTGGCTTCAAAACTTCCTCACTGCTGTGGAGATAGCGTGCAGTACGATGTAGAGCCGTTAATCTTTAACAGGGATGGGATTTGCCTATCAGCTTGTTAAAACAACCGGTAGAACCCTGGTTATCTTCTCTAATTCAGGGAAGGCATTCAAAGGATTATTCTAACTCACTGGGCCCCTACCAAAGCAATCAGGCCCAACTAAGCAGGCGCTTAGCTTCACACGTGTGAAATGGCGGCTCCCCACTCCTGGTCTGAGGGCGCTTCTCACCCTGGGACTCCCAGGCAGAGCATCAGTCAGGGAGAAAAACAGTCTGGGCGTCTCACCTACGGAGCGCTAACGGCAGCCGTTTTCAGAAGCGGGCTGCATGCTGCGTGTCTAGCCCAGGCATAAATCACACAGTGCGTCATGGAAAGAGCCCAGCTTGGGGAAGGGAAGAGCCAGCAGAGCAGCAAAGCCACCCCCGCCATCCGAGTAATCCTGATTAACGGGTGACTGAATGTCTGACTCAGGTCCCATGGTTCCGTCAGCCCAGCCTTAGACCCAATCCCGTGAGCTGGTCTCCCTGTGGTTTTTTTGCGCGGACAGAGAGGCCCCCGGGGACACAGAGTGTGGGTCGGACTCCGGCTCTGCTCCCAGCCACAGATGACAGTGCTGTGGCCGAGCCCGTCATTCGAGGGGGAGAGAATGCCAGAGCATTGAGCTGTGGAGCAAAAACAATGTTGACTAATGGGCCTGACCATACCACAGACAAACAGGAAACCATCATCTCCAAGGTGCTCTCATCTTGAGAACATTCTGTCCACAAACCCTGTCAGAAAACCGTAGGTTAAATTTCTCACCAAATGACATGGAACCTTGACAAAGAGGCGACGGTCTACCCATGCACCTAGCTTCATTTCCAGACCTACAGAAGAATACAATTCAACTGATTTGTCCACACTTTTAGAAGTACCCAGAATGATTTTCACCTTCACTGCCAGCAAACACACAGATTAATCCTTGGTCCCCTTAGGAGCTGCATGACTCCAACTCTTCAGTCTGCCTCCACATCCATCTCATCAGGGAGGGGGATGGTTCGATGGCACAGGCCAGAACCCCCGCCCTCACCCCTGGCCCAAGGGAGCAGACACGTCGTGGCCCTGCACTTCCCACTGCCCTGCCATTAAACCCATATTTATTAGACTCTGCAGCAGCAGCAATTGACTGAATACTTGTCTGCATTATCAGCTCATGTAAATTCATTATACTAACAACTGGGAATAGAACCTCCTCTGCCTGTGGGGCGATGATGGATGAGTGGTCTACATTTTTATTGTACGTGCGCTCCATCTAATTGCAGGAGAGTGTGGGCTGCAGCAGGGCCCTGGCCTGCCCTCAAGGATCATTAGGACAAGAGCTGGGTGGTCAGAGTGTGGCTGGACTGAGCCGAGCGATGAGCCTCTCCACACCTGCCCCACGTTCCCCTTCCTGCCAGCACAGCGTGAGCCTGCACATTTCCAAAATGCGAGCGCCACGATCAGAACAAGGACGGCGTCCCTCGAGCGCTTTTCTTGCACAAGCCCTAATTCCTGATCCTTTCTCCTTCCTTCAAGTGATTTATATTAGATAAGAGTAGATTGTTCCTCGTGATTAGGGGAATACCAGAGAACTGCCCAGAGAACTTCTGCTTTTGTCTCTAACTTCAGCAGATTTCAGTTCAGCAGAGAGGGAGGCAGGGCTCTCTACCCAGCATTGCAGTAGGGCATGGGATTGTTATGGTGTTAAACAATGGTTTAGGTGCCGTTTAGGGGGGCAGGGTGGTGTTATAGGTGATGAGTTTGGTAACGTAGAGTCACAGTAGGATGGTGTTATAGGTGATGGATTTGGCAATGTAGAATGGCAGTAGGCTGGTGTGACAGGTGATGGTTCATGAAGTATTGAGTTGGAGCAGATTGGTGTTATAGGCTGGGATTTATGAACAATAAAATGGGAATAGGATGGTGTTTTAGGTGATGCTTTATGACCTGCAGTGTTGGAGCAGGACTGCGTTATAGGTTATGTTACAGGTAGAGTGGGAGTAGACCTGAGGTATAGGTGATGGTTTAGGTCCTGTAGAGTGGGATTAGGATGGTGTAAGTAGATGGATAGTCTCCCCACCAGAAGACTCTCCATCATTAAACCCGACAGCCGTTTCTAGCTCCATTATTACACTATGGCAGGCTGTGAGGAAATCGATTCAGGAGACAGCATGATACGGGCATCAGCCTCCCCCTGACCCTGTTTTTCAGAGCAATTTTACTCCCGTAAAAGGCAGACATTTCCTCCTTCCTCCGTCTTGCCGTGAGAGCCATCATTTAGGCTGCTGGTCCTGAACTCCCGCTCTCTGGCGCTGCACGGAGATCAGGGGAAAAACAGCCACCTCCGCAGATTCTTGTGCTTTCTAACAGCGGGAGCCCACTGCTGCAGGCCCTGTTGTTTGTGCCTTATTATAAATGACCCGGGCGTTCCATCTGCTGGTTTTAGGGGCTTGCGCTCTACCTGCCTGGCTCCACACAAAAGGGAAATGATGAGAGGTCTATTCTTGAGAGAGCTCGACGCATTTAATAAAAAACACTTCAAGTGGAGAAAATTGTTGCTGTTCAGGCTCTCCCCACGTTTCCTCCTGAGGCGAAGCCCTTTCTTTTAATTACACACACATTTCCTGCTCTTTGTTAGATTTCCATTTTTTTTAATCATGAGGAGCATTCGCACATTTTTTTTTTCTAGAGAAAACTGTAGCAGTGGTTTTATTTAAAAAAACCCACAGATGTAACAAATAGCTGGGTCCATTAGATATCCTACCCATTAACAAATAGATTACACTGAAGGAGGGACACAAACAGGAGTGGCTGCCTTGCACTGGCTCCCACTTAATGCCCCAGCAGAGAGCCATGCCCCCACTCTGTGCTGCTGTTTCCAGCTGGACCTGCTACTTCCTGCCCAGCTTAGTGCCCCTGCTGCAAGGGACAGGGCTGTTTCACCCCCCGGGGCAGGCAGAGCCCCTGGCCAGCTGTTCCAGCGATAATACAAAAGCGTCAGTGGTGGAGATGTGTAACCTGCCGGTGGGGCCACTCTGCCCGGCGTGTGCACCTGCTCTGGACCTGCAGGATCCATCTGCAGCCCCCGGCCCAGCCTGCTGCCGCTGAGCTTATCAGTGCTGCTGCACCTGCACGCCTCATTAGTAAGCCTGTACCCCACTCTGTAGCCAGCCGCCAGCCTCCCTCCCTCTCCCACACCCACACACACACATACGCTTGCACTCACACATGAACATGCACACATACATGCATGCACGCACGCACACACACACACACACACACACACATACAGACACACACACACACCCTAGACACACACTCACTACAAATGCACTGCAGAAACATGCATACACATATAGAGTACAACATGCCCACTCTTCCATATGTTGCTATACCTGAATGTAACACTCCAGTCTTTGTGTCAGCATGTGATGTAGTTGGGGTTGTGTCCATGAAACCCTCCATTGACAACGTAAAGGTGTGCGTGTGCAAAACATTTTACAGCATACTTAACCTCCTGCAATAAAATGTCTGGAAATTGAGACATGAGGTATAGCATTGACAGCATTTTCATGTACCGCCAAACAGGAGGGTAAAATCTCTTTATATCTAACCTCGGAGAAATAAATGGCATCCGCAAACACCAAGACCAGTAAAGTGAAGCCACAGGCCATCTGAACACATTTACTGGCTGATTTTATTGGCCTTTTCAGACAAGAGAGCTGGGCTCCTTTCCACTGCACATAACGTGGAGCCTGGACTGCTTTTCTAATGAGGGTCGAGTGTTCTGGTTACTGTTCCTTTCTGTGGAGAAGGCGGCTACACAGGCTACACAGCCTCAGAGTCGGCCAATTACTAATCAATTGCAAATCTGGACAAAACACTGCCAGGGAAGGGAACGCTGCACCGTTTCTTACCCCTTCACAGGAAATGTGCTGTGGCGTCTTTCGCCAATGGTTGCTGTTTTTCCCCCCATCTCCCCTACCCTCTCTCTCTCTCTGCTCCCCAACACCCTGCCTGCCTGCCTTCTACATTAATGGTTCAAGAGCCATTACTAATCACAGCTCTGATGCTTCCTGCAGTCTCCTAATTACCAGTCCCCATCCCCTGGCTGTCCTTCCACTTTGTAGCTCCAGCCTGCCGCTGCCGCACGCTCTAATTACAAGCTAATAGCCTGGCTGATTTCTGAGCGCCAGCCCTGGTGAGGGAGCAGAGTGGGAGAGACAGCAGGGGGGAGAAGGTAAGAGAGAGGGGCTATTCTGGGGATAATTACGCCCCAGGGGGGAGGCTATAATGCTCTATGGGGCAAAACTTCTGAAGTTACCCTCAGGCAGAGGACCTCTGGCCACACCTTGCTCTCAGCTGAAAAGCTGACTTGTGTTGGACTGTTTGCCCATCAATTCTGAATCAATGCTGACCTTACTGGTGGGGAAGATTCCACAATGGCAAGCTTTTCAGTGGCACTGTGCCGTTTCTTTAGAGTATGGGCAGAGGGAACCTTGGATGCTAGAGATGAAATGGTTTTTCTCGCTGGTCTTATTTCCAGACAGCAGATGCAGCCCAGCGTGAAACTGTGCCACCACAGTCTTGCTTTGGCAAAGAAAAAGAAACACCTAATGCATGTGTGGTATACTGTCGCCATTGGTCTAATCAGAACTGCACTTTCTGTGAGGACTGACATCTGGCATATTTTACGCAACAGCATGCTTTTCTTTCTCCCTCCCTCTCTCTTTTTCTCTCTCTCACTCACTCACTCACACACACACTCTCACACACACACACACACACACACACACACACACACACACACACACACACACACACACACACACCTTATGACATTCAGCTGACACAGCAGTGGGTCACTGCTCTTTCAGGCTCTTTATAATAAAGACATTGTCTCCAGGCTGCCTTCTTTCCTGCCATTTCAGAGCTTCCTCAACCACTCTCCAACCGTCCTTGCAGATATGTGTTTGCTTTATAATTTTTGCAAATGCAATTAGTAGAAAATGGCTGTTGGGATATACTTGACAGATATTGCTACAGACAGTTCAGCTCCAACCTGCCCTTGTAGCCCCTCCTCTACTGCCCACTCCAACCTTGCCTTTGTGAGTGTGATCCACTATGGTGTATTTATCCACTCGGGTGATTATGTGCAGTGCTGTATTTTGTAGCATCAAAAGGAAGATATTCAGTACAGACAGGGACATAACTGGCCCAAAGCTTCCTCTTCCTAAAGCTTGGGTTAGTCCCAAAGCGTGCACATATCACATGATCTAATAGTCCCAACAGCCTCTCAGTTTGAGATAGCTGACACCTTCAAAATGGACCCAGTAAAGAGCAAGCCTCACTTGTCTGAAGGAGCTCTTGCAGAAGAGGAGCAATTCCTGTCATTCAGCTAACTGAGATGAGAGAGTACACATGGTCAGTGAATAATTACTCTGATCATTAGTCAGTGACATGAAACCGCTTGTTTTCTCCACATTCTTTAATCTTCATAAAGTCGAAGATTTGGAAACTGCTGAGTTGTGGATTAAATCATTAAAAGAAATAAACTGACACCACGTGGGGCACTTCCCCTCTGGTGTTCAGAATTGTATCGGTCTGTTCTGTTTAGCCCTGGGTGAGAATGCGAAGCCACTACCTGCTACCTGCATGTCTCTGCCACATGGAAAATGCCCTCATCTTACCTAGGGGTATTCTCTGTGCAGCATCCTGTAACTTCACTGTGACAGTGTGTTCCTGGAATTCTCCCTTCAGGGATAAACCCCTCTGCTCATTGTGTATCGCAGCTCACATTGTTATCTGCTGCTCCCTCCTCTTCGCCTGTGCCTGCATGCTACATTTGTTTAAGCGCAGCTTATCGTTTCTGCGGGATTAGGAGTGCTCACGTTAAACAGTGTTCCTTTCTTTTCACGTGCACCTGGAACCTGCCCGATAGCAAGGCGGCCACTTGTCAAACCGGCGGAGCACCGCGTCATTAATGCAGATTTCGATGAACCTCAGCACCTGACAAGTGCATCAACTCGCAGCTATATCCGCGCTTCCCGTTCGCCAGCTGGCTGCGTGGACGGAGGTCGGGGCTGCAAGACTGCACCGGGCTGCGCTGAAGAGTGCTGCGCAGTCAGGGCCGCTGTCCCCAGCTCTCTGTGGGCCGCTCAACGCTCGCCTCGGAGGGTGCAGCGCCGAGTCCTCATGACACGTTTCTGCCAGCAGCAGCTTTCTAACCTTCAGACCTACCCGCTCCACGAGCGGAGGGGAAGGAGGCTCCAAGCCGCATTTTGTTCTGATCTGCCAGAGGGATCGTGTTCAAAGAGTTTGAGAGCTGGCGCTGGTCCTTTCCAGCGGAGCATGCGGATGAAACCGCTGCAGTGGGAAAAGAGCGAGGGGGCACACCAGGAATGCTAGCTGCGGGAAATGGCTGTCCTTATCTTTCAAAGCGAGGGAGCTTCTCAGCATGAGGGCAAAAACAGGCGCAGAATGGACACCTATGACATGCAACACATGCTGATAAACAGACATATCAATGTGGTCACCTTCAGAGGCGCACATCGGTAAATGACACGCATTCTGGGAACAGTTCCTCTTTTCACTCCCTTCTCCAGTGAAAAAACAGGCCAGAAATGGAGGACCCGTCCAACCAACTTAAGGCCAAATCTTGGTCTGTGATTGAGAGGTCATATAATTGAGAGTCATTAAGATGGTAAAAGGTTTTTATAATGGTTATGGCCTGCTTGGTCTTCTGTGAGACGTGTGCTGCGTAACAGCAATAAACGCTGAAGGTACTTTTGTGTAAAACAGGCCAAGCAGAATTAAGAGTGAATGGACTGTTTGCCCTGGGGGTGTACCCAGTCCTCCATTATATGCAGCCATCGCTGGCTCATCTCAACCTGTTACATTAGGTTTGCCAATTCAATCATCCACTCACACGAGAGGCGAAGCTGGCCTGTGTACTCTTCCTCCAAGGCACGGGCCTAACTGCATTTGTTACCAAAATAAATTAGCGGCAGCCACTGGATAGTTCAGTGCAGCCTGACACAAAATGGAGGCTCTTTTCATTTGATTTTCTTTATTAATGGATTTCATCTAAACCACATATGCTTAACCTTGTTTAACAACACATGTGACATCTTCAAGCTAAAGATCATCTGCTGAGATGAAATTATCGACCTTATCGTTTTGTTCAGGGGGAAAATAATCTCAAGCAGCTGCAGAGGGACACTTTCATACAATGGGCAAAACAAACAAGCAAAAGGAGGCTCTGTGGTCTGAATCTTTGGGCATCAAATGAAATGCATTTGGTGCCAATGTCTCCACAGCCTCTCCTGTCATCAAATCTTTTCTGTTATACCTATCTGGGTTAAGTGCATAACCAGCCAAAACAAAAGAACTGAAAATAACTAATTATTAAGTGTGGTGCCATAACAAAAAAAAACACTGAAATGATACAAGCAGTGGTATCTTTGTATTAAAAAATTAGTCCAATCTCCTCCCTCATAGACTTAGTAAAACTGCACATGCTCAACCATTCAGATGAAGCTGATAAAAAGCACATAAAAACACCTCAAAAGTATCCACCAGGTTTTTGCACAAACTACACTGCATTTAACAAAACCCCTTCTAGTCATGTCCAGTCACATTACAAGGCATCTATAAAACAATGAGCCAAACCCTGTTCATCAGATACAAAGGGAATGGTTGCTTTGACATTTCCTGTAGTGCCGTACAGCTTCCAATAAATGTGTAGATGTGTGTTGTTCAAAAAATATGTACTGGAGAGTGCTCTAGAGTGTGTGTGTGTGTGTGTCACAAAAAAAAGGATGTGGTTTCTCTAACCACTTTATTGTGTTTAGCCAGCCTGGGTGTCAGTGTGCTGCCTACCTTCAGCCTTTCAGTCTGTGATTAACCCGACATTTCAATATAGTGTTGCTGGTTGTACATTTTACTGGGAATACCCAAACTACTCCCCTTATTCTGGGATGTTTTCTACTCATTTTACACTCTAATACAGCTATAAAGAATACAGAAAACGCTCCATAGTTAGCCTGGACACTAAAAGACACTCTCCTCATTATTTACTTCCTGTTTTCTTCAGTGGTGTTTTATGACAGCCTGCAAACCACTTCCTGTTCTCACTGTTGTTATCGTAACAACAATACAGACTGCTTGTTTTACAGCCCTCAGTTTGAAGCAGGAGCCACACAGGCTCACCAATGAAGCTTTTCTAAGAACACATCTTCTCTCACTTGATCCACATAAAAATCAGTGGATCTGTGCAGTGCCCGCTCTCAACTGATGCCCTCAAACAGGCAACGGGACTGAAGTCTAAGTGGGAGGTACTGCACTTCCTGTCAAAATGTGAGCCAACTCTGGAGCACTCCCCAGTACTACCTTTGGAATCACGCCAAACTGGTGCGATTCATAGCATGGCTGGGCTATGGTCACATACAATCAATTTAATGAAAAGAACACAGTGTATGCCACCACAACAAGCTGTATGATATCATACTCAGAGACTGAGATAACCACCAGCATATCCTGTTCACTCCAAAGCTGGGGTTTCCATATTACTTTTATCTACTGCTGGTTGTTTGGTGTAATCAACAACAACGCCCTGCTCCTTTGACTTTCTGCGTTTGCCTCTGTGCAGTTTTTCATGCTGAAGTCAATGATAACAACATAGTGCGCACTTCACCAACTCCACCCACAGTGCGCTTGTAAGTAGGCAAGCACCACTAACACTAGCTGGCTGGACTTTCACTGACAACACGGCAAGTACGATAATGGAAAACCAACAAGGACCTGAACTAAACATGCTGGCCTGGTGATACCCCCAGTAGAAGAGGGGAACAAGATTCCCCTTCTACTCTCCCCCCTAGTCCCTGTAACACTCAGATATTTCTACCACAGCTGTCACTAAGCAGGTCTGCAAAACCCTAATTAACCCAGTCTTTCCTGTTTCCTCCTTTAGAGCAGTAACATTGCTACAGTGAGAACCCATGTGACAATGCAGCTGCAGCCAAAGCAAACCACTTTGACTCAAGTAAATGACACTGAGAATCAAGAACCAGTCAAAAGTGTCACACAATTGTCCCTGCCTGGTAGTCATGTCTGAGTAATCTCTCAACATGCATTTGTCTTTTGATTAGTTTAACTGCTAATACAAGCAATTCCCTTAGTCTCCATCAAAACTGTATGTTTATATATACAGTGTATGTGTGTGTGTGTGTGTGTGTGTGTGTGTGTGTGTGTGTGTGTATAATATATATACATAATATATATAAATGAACTGTACCAAAAACAATGCTTACACTAAATGTGGTTTTCCAGTTAAACGACTGGTAGACCACATAATTCCAACAAAAGCAAGCTACTGCAGTCATTCAAAGCACACAAGCCATTTCCTGGAGAAAAACCTGTTCTGTGCAGGTTAAGGCCAAGGGATGTTGTTTTAATATTAGTCAAATCTCTGACTCTGGACATAATCCAAGAAAACCTGTCTAATGAGAAAAACTCGACAGGCTGCAAAAACAAGAAAGCATCTTGGAAACTTACATAATAATGTGCAACCTATAACTTATCCTTACCATTTCGATTAGGATGCTAGACCTTTTTTAATAAAAGTATTTCATAGAGTAAGAATATAGTCTCTTCAATATTTAGTGATAAATGTCTCTCAAACAAACTTCTGTAACACAAAAAATTCAAAATGTGAGGCATGATAGCGCCTCTTCCATTCAAAACTATCTGTTGAGCTTTCTATTTTGATAAGGAAATGCAAAGTCACAGCTCAGCCCATAACGATGACCTGCCTTGATGGGCATTATTCCTAGGCAGCAAGCAATCTTACATTCAAACACAACCATTCTGTGCTGTCTACTTAATTGCTAATAATATCCAAATACGAGCACAGGGAAATATCGCATTTATAAGAATTAAAGTACACCACCATTGACATAACTAATCTACCAAGCACAGTCATCTAAAATACTAACTGTAACTACACATTTCCTCGAAGAATATCAATAACCAACCAACACTGCGCTTTGATCGAAAGCATTTTGCACACGCCAGGAACGAAAATGTAGCCTGTGTTGTCCTCAATCTGCTAATTGTGTCATCTCATTGACTTGTGTTATCAGGATACAGCAAACAAATCATCCGTTTCTCTTGGCTTGAGATAACCTTTATAAACACCGGCGTGCGGGCCTTCGCGCTGGCATGTTGTCTTTGCATTTGCACGAGCTTTAGCCTGTTTGCAGAAGACAATGGTTAAAAGTGTACTTTGTAACCCCGATACAAACAGCTGCTACGTACTCGTAACAAGGGCAATGGCGACGGATGCACTGGTAAACGGCAGGCACATGGGAAGCGATTTGGAACTCCACCTGCCGTCTGTGTACACAACACGAGCTCTGCCGTGCCCAGCAAAGTAAACTTAAATAGGAGGTCTCGGAAGCACGCTAACGAACGAATGTCATTGATAAAGATCAAGCCACGCCACCTCGTGAGAGGGGAATTGCTTTGAGCTCAGTTCACCGGAGAGCACACGATTAGATTTAAAGAACAAAAAACTACACGATGAACGGTAACATATTAGCTACAGCTAATTAGCCTACGTACTGTTAGAGTGTTTACCATTCAACTACAGAAGCCAGACAACAGCAGCAAATATGACGCCTACCAGACCCGGAAAATAGGCTAACGTTACCCCTTTCGCGACAACAAACCAGCGTAACGTTATTCTGCATTAAACAAACTTCATATCGATCGCATATATTGCTGTTAAACTTGCAGATGTGTTTTCAAAGTCATTCGTTCGCAAGTAAGCTACACCATGAATAAGCTACACGATACAATGAATACGTTCAACCAACATCTTGTACAGGGTAGCCTACACGTGAATCACTGTGGTATTTTACGATCGACGCCGCTGTTTAAAACGCAAAACGACACGCTTTCTACCCCAATATCGCAGTTACTTTAGGATAGAATCAAGAACACTTTTATGATGATCTGGCTAAGACAACCAATGATCTCATTTTAAACGCTTTCGTTTTCTCTGGTCGAAAGGAAAGCTAATTTTGCCAGTAGTGTTAAAAACGAAACACTACGGATGTCTAGCAACGCAACAAACACAGACTGTCTTCATAAAATACATATGGTTTTTCCCAGTTTGCTAAAATATCAACTAGGAAGTTATTAGTTACTGGTCGGTGAAACACAGCGACGATTGTAGGGATACTTATTTTAACGACAGCCTCCGTCTTCATAAACAATGCTGGCGAAGCGTAGCGCGGCAGCACGAAAAGACCAAGCAGTAGGACAGCGGTAGCTCGGAATCTGTCGACTGATTCCGCGACAGAGTTACAACTTCCTCGGCGATAATATTGCTTGCCAGTTCTCGCCTTTTAACAAAAGAAACACCTAGCTTTCAAACCGTAGATGTTCTGAACATTCAATCTATTAACGTTCTTACTCACCGCAAAACAAAATAGATTATAATCCTAGTTTACAATCAATCCCGGTAGAGACATATATCCATTGCCTCGTTGTTCAGCTGTACAGACTTTGTTGTTAAGAGAAGCTTCAGAGCCAGGCCACACTGGTGCCGGCTGCCCCGCTGAGAGGTGGGGCTTCGTGCCTAAAGGGGACGGAAAAGCAAGCACCTGCTCGACCGACACGCCCCCAGTGGGCTGTTCCCACATTGTTACCAAGCGATGAATAAGAAAAAAAGGTCCAGTGTTTTATTTGGAAGATGACGGAATTGAATGAAGAAATGGGGGAAAGAAACGGTTTCCCACATTACCTATCGTCTTTTATTATTACGTTATCATTTATGTTGTAGGCTAACAATATTCCTCAATTTCAGTGTAACAATCTATGCTGTCCACGGACAGAGGTCTCGAGTCCTGTCCCATTCTAAAATGCACTTTTTTCCTCTTTTCCTCCTTTTTTCCATTTTTAAATTCTTTAAGTTACCTACTGCAGAGCGTTACAACGCTGAAAGAGCTGGTAATAATAATATAATACTGTAGGCCTACTGTATAGATAGATAAATAAGCCATAAGACAACACATCTCAGCAGTCTCTTTTTAATGTACACTTCAGCATGCCTTTGGAGTAGCCCGCAGTAATATGCCCACTATTAAGTATAAGCGTTTGTCTTTAAATAAAATGAAAATAAGCACACAGCTGCCAATTTCAAAATGTGCTCTTAATGTATGAATAGGTAGATAAATTAAAATAAGCTGACATATGTTAGTCGGCAATCTGTATAATGCACCATTAATGAGGTCTGAAATGCTTAAATTCCAAAAATGTTGAATGACTGTACAGTTTTGCACTTTTAACAGCAAAGGCTTCCTCAGTAGCAAAACGAGCATCGAATTTCATTTAAATAACACAACGGCACTCAAGGGTGAAAAAGGATACTCTGAAATGTACTTAATAGACCACTAGGGGCCAGCCACCAACCAAGCGCACAGTTACAGGAAACCTTGCCGACAGAGCAAGACTGACGGCAGGTTCCAGTCATTTTCAGTGACTATTGTGGAAGGCACAATTAAATTAGCTGGCTTTTGTGTTAACAGATGCCTCAACTTCTAATATTAAAATTATCCTGCATGACATTCACAGTTTACATACAGCCTGTTTGTCTTTGCCTCCAGGATTAACAATGCCTGGAAGACCATTTCATTTTACAAATAGTCAGATTATCAGTGGTTTATTGTAGTAATTTACATTCGATACTGGTAGAGTTCAATTTATTTTTCATTTCAGTTCACCAAGCAAAGATGTGTCCTGGCTTAGCAACTTGTAAATAAGAGCAAGCACTGAATTTTAAATCAAGCAATATATTTAAAATGTTACACAGACTACTATGTATCTGTATCAGTAAAAAGTTTATCTTACGCTGTTATTGCATATACTTTTGACAGCTATGATGATGATGATGATGATGATGATGATGATAATGAGGATAATGATATATATGAGCATTTGAACAGCAGAAAGGCATTTTACTTCACATTATAAACATCAAGCAGTCCTAGCACCATCCTCTCAGTAACAAGTAATAATGTGTAAAACATATATTAGCATTGCTGTAAGAGCCAAGAGTGTGACAGAACTGCTACGTAAGGAAAGCAATTAAATGCAAGAGCCTGCAGTTTCTGCCCACAAGCCAGCTCAGGGTCGCCAGTGCTGAGAACCTTCTCCTGGTTGCTTTTACAGTTTTTATGCTAGTAATTTTTTTCATCTGGTGCACTTGTTTATTTGTCTTATCAAGGTGTCCTGACAGCATTGCAGAAAACATCCTGATTTATACATACCTGTGCAAAGCACAATATAAACATTACATTTCAGTCATGATTAAACAAACATCTAAAAAAGCAACATGATTAAATGTGCACTCATAGACGTACAGCTGTTCTCACAAACAGGTTTTCATGCAGACGGACAAATATGCACTCAATGTCTCATAGACAGAAAAGTAGAGACAGGTAAAGGGCAAGAGGTAAAATGCATCCTATATTGAATGGAATAGACAAAATGGATTTGCTTCCTGTCTGCAAAATATGGTGGGCCCATAAGTATCAGTAAGGTTGCTGAAATTGTAACAGCAATTGCCAGGAGACCCAGCATTAGATGCTTGTATGCAGAAAAGATTTATTATCGCTTTCAAGTAAGTGCAAGGTAATGGGGAACAATAATAAATCAATTAGAGTTGCAATTTAAGGGGTGGTCTTATACATTCATAACATCTTAAAACTGAGCAAGATGACAGTCTGAGCTTCCTGTGTGTAAATGCAAAACCACTTTAACTCCTCAATGTTGCCTTAATGTCAATAAATTCATGGAAATTAACCACCTTTGTTTGACTGCCTCATCTCCTCTTTAGTAAAAACTTCATAATGTATTGGTCACATTCACTGTAGGCTCAATATTGCTGAAAGATTGGTTGTTCATTAGGAAGCCATCAACTTATACATTCATTTACATATCATCTACCTGAACAATCTTTTGAAATGATCAAATAATCAAGTACATATAGCTGACTCATAGCTCCTATAATAGAATAGAATAGATAGATAATAGATGAAATTTTTTGCTGGAAGCTATGAGAGATTGTCTATCACTTTAGTAAACTGTAGATAACCTTTGTGTGAACCTGTTATCAGATGTATTCTCAAATGTGATTTTAATTGCTTTATGTTTTGGTTCAAGACACTTCCTTCAAAGAAATGGGTCTTTTGGGCTTTCATGGGATTTTGTTTATAAAAGAAGAAATAAACTTTAAATGGCACCTCTGCTTGTCAAAATGTGTCGGTACCAGTCAACTCTCCCTCACTTCCGCCATACGTCACTGAATGTATATATTGCTGACAGTGGTTCGCTATCTATCTGAAAATGAAGCCCTCAACACTCGGTGATGCGTGGCAGAACAGTTAAACATGGTATATAATGCTGACAATGAGGGACAAGCCATGTCTTTCATCTGGTCCCAATCTGCCTGCTGCCAGTAAGATCTACTGAGCTGACTTTATGGGCACACATGAAAATCCCACATTTCAGAAGACATGCAGGAAAAAAAGACAAAGCAGCAAACTACTGCTCATAAAGGGTACATAATGTATGCACATATTAATCTGTTATACTGCCATTTGACTTAAAATTTTAAGTTTTCAGTTATTTGGAGAAAAGTAATGAAGTCTGATATCTGTTTTGTCCTGAATGTTTGTGCTTTTCATTCCCAGGAAAACAATTACTGTCTATTGATTTATGTTGGCTGTTAAGGCTGCATTAACAACCAAATTTATGTTGGCAATTTACACAGAAATGCACAAACTAAAAAAAAATTCTGAATAAAAAACATGAAATGGTTCAACTAGTTGTCGGTGTTTAGCGTAACTGTAATGAAAGCAAATTATTGAGGATTAACTAATAGATTTTTTTAAAACTACATAGTTATACTAGACATTTTTAGCCTACATAATTTGTTTGTGGATAACTTAATGACCTTTTCCAAGGCTCATGTGCAATGCAAGCTTGAGGGCATTATGATCAAAAACTAAGGGGCACTGACATTCTCTGTTTTCTGTTGGTAAACCTTACAGTTCACTGCAGGCCTTGGGCATCCTTGCCTTGATTTAATGATGAGATATAAACTACAAGGAGTTTTAGCGTACATTGATGTTAAATTCATTATATCACCCATAGGAAACAAGCCCTTTTTGGTGTGGTGAAGGGCATGCATAAATAAACGAATGAATGAATCAGTATATAAATATCCGAATAAATACATAGATAAATAAATACCCTCTCTGTGATCCCACCTAGCACCTAATAAAGCTTTTACTTTTTAACCTTTTTCCTTGCCTCTCTCCTTGGGCATCTCTCCCTTGTCTCTTGTGCAGCTGCACCCGACCCAATCAGTTAACAGCTGTTTTGCATACATTTTGAATTCTAATTGCCTTGTTTCTTGTTCATCTTCTGTTTTCTCTCCCTCTCTCTATCGCCCACCTCTCACCCTCTCCTTCCCTGTGTACTGAACTGCTGTATGTGGGGGGGGGCACTGTGACAGCATGCATGCTTTTCTCTTTTTTCCTCTGTGTGAAAAGAATGCCTCCTTCACCTTCTTTTTGAAATCCCTTCAGCGCTGAAAGGCACACAGTCCAGGGCCCCTCTCCTTTTTTTTCCTCATTGTATGAGCGACAAGTATCAAACCTTTCAGCTCCTTCAGAAGGAGACACATGAAAAAAGGAGAAGAAAAGAGTTCCACTCCCCCCTCCGGGCCCCGGATCCCCCGGCGTCCCACCTCCTGCACCTATCATGATGTGAACCAGCGGTCTCTCAATGCCTGTGTTGATCCTCGCTGCCGTGCCATAGGCAGGGACGTGTAAGAAAGCTAACAACAAAAGAGCCGGGTACTTGGGAGCTCTGGGGGCCTGCCGCTACCTTGCCTCAAGCACCATTATTAAATTAAGGCTGGGTAAAGAAAGGCAATTAGAATGCAAAATGTATGCAAAAAGGGGGCTGCTAACTGACTGCTGAGACCTGCAGCTGCAGAGCGCTGGGAGGGAGAGAGGAGATGCCTTCACCAGGCACAATCCTGAGGAGGGCGAGGTGTGAGCTGGGGTCTCAAGTGTTGCCAATGCAAAAAGAAGTACTTTTAAAATGTTTTTTTTTAAAGCATGTTAGGGCCATTTGAGGATCAGCCAATCACCACCTTAGCTAGAATATATTCTGTCAAAATGGGAGGGCTTTGCCCTGCAGAAAGGAATATTCGGAAACACAGAAAGTTTTGTCTCTGTTCAATTCTTGAAAGGATGAAGCTGGTGCAGTGTTGGATCTTCAGCCTGGGTGAAGAGTGATAGCTGAAATGTGTTGCCTAAATAAACAAACATTATGAGGAACAGTTTTATATGAAAAGAAATATATATGTGTTCATCCTGGGGGGAGGAAAAGCAGCTGTAGATGAAAGCTTTCAGTTTGGATTGCATAAATTAAATGATTGTCATGTTAAAAACAAATTTGTCACTGTTTTTGTTTAAGATTGTTACGCTTTTGAAAGGTCCTCATTCAGTGATCATTCATAGTTGTATTCTATGTATTGAGATGACTCATTTTACAGATACTATTTTCTTTTCTATTTAATCTATTTTCATAGGCTTCCAACCACTCAGTCAATAATGGAAAGCTGTTAAAATGCGTGCAATTTTACATGACCATGGAAAAAGTAATCTTTTTTTATTATAAAGTGCATATTAACTAGTAAAATGGGCAATTGTGAGGGTGTCTGCCTCCTGCTCCAGTACAGCCCTGCTGGGGGGGAGGGAGCATTTGAAGTGTTTGGTAGATACCTCTGGGACCTCCTTTCTTCTGATCTGCACATGGACACAGTTATAAATTGTGACCAGCTGGTTCAGAGGCACTATTTTTGTGCAGAGGGTAATTACTTCATTAGAAAGGGACAGATTCTTAACCGTCAGTGACTGGACCTTAATCCACACTAGCGTTTGGGGGGCAGCCGTTGGTACATTCCCGGAGTCCAGCCCGGTCACGCTCCAATGTCAGTGAATGTGACACTCACTGTTATTTAAAGAGTCTCGTCTGGTAATGTCCTGGAAATATGGGAATGATCTGCCATACCTGCCACCTTTTCCAGAGACTCCCTCATCAGCCTTGGGTTATCAAACCCATTATATCTTTGAGGAAACACACTATACAAGACTACATAGTACATGTAAATATTTCTTTTCTTCCACAAAGATTTTTAATTAGATGCTTTTGATGAAATCAATGTTGTGGTTCAATATCCAGTGCACTGTAAGTTTGTCACACTTGAACTGAGCCCCACACATTGCCTCCAGAAAATAGACACAGCTTAAATGCAGACCTTATCAAATGTCCAATGCTTCATGATGTTTGTTGTAAGACTAAAATGTTACACAGCAAAATGACGTGTTTCCGACTCAAACCAAAGGGCGACTGAATCCCTCTCTTGGTCATTTGAGTTGCTCTCACCAGGGAGGATCCCTGAGTCCAGGCCATACCATCATTAACCCCACAATCCGACCTGTCGCCCTCACAGGGCTTGAGCACAGCTGCTGGAGAGTCCCTGTATTCCCATAGCAAAGGACATCAAAGCCTCCCTGTTCCTGTTTATGAAACAAGGCCAGCCCAAGGAATACATCGACTCACTCTCTGCCTTTTGTTACCTTTAATTGAGTGCCACAATATGGATTCTTCGCTTGTTTTTGATGTTTTCCTTTCATTGGAGGACTGAGAGGCTTTAGAGTCATAACAAACGCTGTTTATTAATGTAATCCTCTTCCTGCCTCTCCCCGACTGCATGCTGTATGCCATTTACACGCTCTGCGACAGCGGGAACTGCCACGGCAACAGAGAGAGGCGCTTGCAGGTGGGCAGTGCCGTGAGCTGCTGCAGACATGATTTATTGCCCCGCCACCTGCTCTGACACACTCCCAGCATCCCTCCCAGAGGTGCTGGGTGGACCACTGCGATCTATCCTCTCACACTATCCTCTCACAGGGATCAGAGAGATCAGCCCAGGCCATGAATCTGATCGTCCTTTGAGACCTGGCACCAGAGAAGGCAAAAAAAAAAAAAAAAAACAACAACAACAGTGCACAAAGAGGTAATGTATTTCAAAGTCAAAGCACCAGTGCCATCCTTAGTTGGAGTCCCAATGGAGCTGGCAATTTGAAAGGACTGATTGTGGAGACTCAGAGGTCAGCTAAGTACAAAATGATTCACTTGAGGTAATTCAGATCACTATCACATCACTATGTATGTATGTGGTCAGTTCTCAGCTCTCCAAAATGGTGAAAGATCAAAGGGGCAGTAGACAGATTTGGATTTTATTATATCTATACAGTACAAGCATAATTTACAGAATAACAGACATAATCAACATTAAAATTATTTTTGAAAGGGACAAAAAAATTTTAGCATGCCTTTATTTTGCACATTTTAGGGCTTTTGTTTTTGACTAAGCACGGTGGACAAGAAAGGCACATCTGTCTCACAAAGAATTTTTCTTCTTTGTCCATTGGATTAAAAGCATAGCTGCCAAGGACCATCCTTTCCATTTCAGTGAGGTGTCCTCAGACGTGTTCTCTGTTCTCTGCTTAGCATCTCACCAGAGGTATAAAAACACCTCCTGCACCACTGTGAACAGATGGCTCCGGATAAGTGAGTGCTTCGATGGAGAGACACGCCAGAAACACAAGGCCCAGGCCTTATTGATATTTTCCATTAACAGCAGTACAGTGAGATAATGGCTGCTTGTCAAATGCAGAGTGGAGAGTCCTGTACCCACGCAAGATTTAATCAGTGCTCACAGGCATGTCTGGGCTGTAGGTGTTTAGCAAAGCCCTCCCAGAAAACACAAAGGCGTATTTGACAAAAGAAATGGCTCAAAGTGTAAGTGCAGGTTAGGTAGGCCAGAGGGAGCGACAAAAAAAGCAACATTTGTAGGACGTATGGATTTAGTGGCAACAAATGACTAATGAAAACAGAAGATTTAGCTTTGTACAGGCGTTGCACCAATGAAAGCCACAGAAAAATGCCTTTATCTTTTTTATGTGAGGGGTAGAATTTGAGGGGATTATGCTGGGGTGGTTTGGTAATCCCTGTAGTATTTACTGTTCATGTCTCTAAATATCTTTTCCATCTCATCACCATATGTCCAAAAGCCTGTCTTCAAGTGCCATGGACAACAGTGCTAACGGTCAACACGGGGGGAGGGGCATCAAAGCCACCAGCTTGCACAGTGCCCTCACCCTTAAAAGTATTGAGGGAGGCATTAAGATGCTTAAAATGGAGTATAATCTCACTTTTAAAAGGATTTATATTCACTGGCAACATTTTCGATCTAGATCAGTGGCCTCCTGACCTAGGATATCACTAAACATATATGTTTCTGTGAATTTCAGATGAGAAACAGATGATCGGCCAACTGACATCTGCACTGAGGGAAAAATCAAATCCCAGTAGTGGGGTCGTCCTCAGTTGTACTGTAACTGTGATTTGCATGCTGCGTTTCAGAGCTCTCAGAGATTAGCCATCAGTCAGCGACTAGGTGACAGGGGTCCTTTCTGCTGTCCCCGGCCCCGCTGTGTCCGCATTCACCCTGTCACCTGCGCTGTGAGAGGCCCATGTGTGCGGTTCCCTCCCAGGCCTCCGTCCTTTAAAACCAGCTGATTTACCACAGACAGGCGGCAGCAGCTTCACCAGTATAAATAAAACAGTGTTACAAAGAGAGCTTTGAGGCTTTTCATGGGTCGTCTCTCTCGGCGTGAGCCCAGCACCGCGGCTCTCTCTGTTCCGGGTCTCAGAGCTCCACTTTTTCACTTTTTATTTCTGTACTTCGACCACATGCTGGCGCATTCTCCTAGGCACTTGATGTTCCCTCTTTTCCTGTGGCCTGACCTACCTAGCTTTATGGCTTTATGCTGCGCTATACAGTAAGAGCTCAAAGGGGGAACATATGCAGAGACTATTAACCGATGTAGCAGTAATAGCTTTAGGAGTTTTAGCATCGCTAAAGCTGGTGACCTGCCCATTAACCTGTTCAATTTTCCTAAGCTCTTTCATCGATCATACGGACGCAGATCATTGATTTGGCAAATGACAGAAAGTAAAGTAGCAAAAGCCCCAGTATATGTTCCTGGTGTACACACACTGGCAATGCAGCCATAACCCTCCTCTTTTCAAGACAAGCACATGAAGGCAGGCATGAACACACAAATGCACAGACACACACACACACACACGTATGTGCATACACACACACACACACACACACACACACACAACCCTGTATGCTGGTAAGACCTACCTAGACCCTTGTGAAATGTAACATACACTGTGAGCCCAAGGTCCTCATTATTTAAATGTATTCCGCCTTTCAATTACAATACAATTAAAAATGTACCCTCCTCTATTAGAGACAGAGGCAGCTAATCATTACCTGTCAGTTTAAATGTTCACAGAATCTTGCTACCATTTCAGAGATAAAGCAACCATACACTCCATTTGTTGGGACGGTTGAGTTGTTTTGATGGTGCCAGTTAACATTATGCCAGGACTTTATAGTCAATACTTCAAATGATAATTAGCCCTAAATGTTCTCACCTCTCACTATTCAGAGATACAAAGTGTTTCATAGTGAAGCCTTCTGTTTTAATCATTAGCAGCCTTGGAACAATTACCAGAGAGGATATTTCACTGTATAAGTGGAGACACATGCAAAAATGACAAAATAATCCTCAAAATTCCACCATTGATAAATATGATAATGTTTCAGGTTTAAATTTTACAGATATTTGATAAGCCAACAGTCAAAATATTAATTCAAAATGAGAAAAAATATAGGAAATGTTTTTGTTGGGGCCTGTCAAAATCAACTATGTATCACTACTGATTTGTGCTATAGGCCTTTAAGTCTAATGTCATAGATTATACATCTTCCAAATCAGGTCTTTGTTTCAAAAGTGTCATTGCTTCAATGTCTAATCCATGCCTGTAGGATAACCTGATAGTGGGCATACCCAACACACCTCAAAGATTCTCAGCAGAGCATATCCAGGACACACATACCAAGCCACATGTGACCCACGCACAGGGTACTGATAAGAACCAACGTAACCCTGCAGAACTAGCAACAGGAGAGCTAATCTGAGAGGCTACAAAAGAAGACACCTCAGGTAGGCGTCCATTTGTTAACCATATACCACAACTATGCAGTCTAGGCTCCTACTGCAACCAGTCACAGATACTTTGCGCAGGGCCATCGTTCTTATCAAAGACACACTAAGATGCTTCATTGCCGCTAAAGACCGCTTTGGTATCACATCCTGATCAAGATAAGTAAAAACAATATTTATTCCTGCTGGAGGAAAGCCACTCTACACCACTCTGCTAGCAGGCACATGTGTGACAATGGGGAAATAAAGAGGAAGGTGCTTGCCTTGAGATATTTAAAACATTTTCCTTTTAAAAAATACAAGGATGCAATTGCCAAAGCGGCTTTTGAAACATTTCAGGCAAATTTCCTGTCTCTGACCACTTCACAGTTATATTTAAGATGGACAAACAATTAATTTGTCCATGAACATTTTCATAAGAACCATGGATTTAATTGCAAAAACACTTCATCCTTCCTGAAAAAGAAATATATGTTTGTGAATAACTCTTAAAAATTCACACACAACATTCTCCAGTTTCACTTAAAATCCACAGTTTCTTCCAGTATTATTAGCATGAGCTAATACTTGAGAAAACACTTTTCCTTTAGCTTTCAGCAGTGTCCTTACCAAAGAAAAGACTAATAAAATGATGACAATATGATAATAACAGAGAAAAAGGCTAAGGAACACTGTGCTTTTTCAGGGTACTGAGGAGAACCAGAAAGAAAAGGCCTACCTGAGGATGAACTGGAAACCAAAACAAGGATGCGGCTCTCCAAGATAAACACACTAATCCTGCTTATTTGCCACCCCCTCCTCTGGGCACCACACAGGCAGATTATTGTTTGTTATGGGGGGGGATTATTGCTCCTTTGAAATGCAAAAACGCCAGCCATTGTTCCGGAAAGGGCATTACCTCCTCTTTGTTTGGGCAGCATGTGAAAGATTCACCTGCACCATCTGAGCAGCAGGAGCAACAGCAATAATGTCACTCGGGGTGACAAAAGCACCCAGAGCAAGGCTCAATGGCCGTGCTCCAGAATGCCAACAGGCCCCTGGCCACTTATACCACAGATTTTAGTCTCTATCTCTCTCAGAACATCAACAAGGAAGTAATTTGAGTATTTGTGTAAAGAGTATGACAACGGAGGATGGGTAACACACTGCTAACAGAAAAATGCTAAAGACTAAAAGGACAAGGACATACCGGCATATGCTTTTAGGCCTTTGTGTATAATGATGCATTAAAGCCTAATCACAAGGATTTACCCTTTTGCAGTGCAGCCTACTTGTGGAAATTGCAACACACAACCACATGCTGATTGGCTTAAATATGGTTTTTATTTGAAATCCATGGACACATGCACAGTTCTTTTTTCTAGAAGAAAATAAAAATTTTTGTTTTTGTTCGTTTCTATTTTTTTGGTGTAACGGCAGTCATAGATGAGAACAAAGATGACAAGAATTCAGAATAATTGTTAATTTAATGCCTGGTCAGATTATAGTGTAAGACAACTATCTTCTATAAATAAGGTAGATAAATAAATCTACGCAAGAGCTCTGGTGGAAATACAATATACATAAGGCAGAGCGTGGATGTTGGTGAATTCAAGATTAGACCAAGATGGGTGAATATTCTGACACAC